>JANBXA010000301.1:0-139179 GCA_030556225.1 Cricetiscus sungorus
CTGTCTCTCCACACCCCTTGGTATTCAGCCCTTGCAGCAGTCCAAGTGTTCTATATCTAAGGTTTTTAGGGTTTAGGGCTTTTAGGGTCTATGGTTTTTAGGGTCTAGGGTCTAGGGTCGAAAGTCGTGGGTCTAGTGTCTAGGGTCAGGGTTTAAGGGTTTTAGGGTTTAGGACTTAAAGAGTCTAGGTTTTTTAGGGTCTAGGGTTTTTAGGGTCGAGGGTGTTTAAGATCTAGGGTTATTAGGGTCTAGGATTTTTAGAGTATAGTGTTTTTAGGGTCGAGCTTATTTAGGGACTAGTTTTTTTAGGAACTAGGGTTTTTAGGGTCTAGGGTTTTTAGGGTATATGGTTCTTAGGGTCTAGGATTTTTAGGGTTAAGGGTTTTTAGGGTCTAGGGTTATTAGGGTCTAGGATTTCTAGAATATAGTGTTTTTAGGGTCAAGGGTATTTAGGGACTAGTTTTTTTAGGAACTACGGTTTTTAGGGTCTAGGGTTTTTAGGGTCAAGGGTTTTAGCGACTAGTTTTTTTTTTTAGAAACTAGGGTTTTTAGGGTCTAGGGTCTTTAGGGTCTAGTGTTTTTAATGTCTAGGTTTATTAGGGTCTAGGCTCTAGGGGCTTGGGTCTAGGGTCTATGTCACGGGGTTACTTTTAGGGTTTTGAGTGTTATGGTTTTTAGGGTTTATGTATTTTATTATTTAGGGTTTTTTGGTTAGGGTTTTTAGGTTTTAGGGTCTAGGGTTTTTAGGGTTTAGAGTTTTTAGGGTTTAGGGATTTTAGGGTTTATGGTTTTTAGGTTTTAGGGTTTTGATGGTTTAGGGTTTTTAGGCTTTAGGGTTTTTAGGCTGTAGAGTTTTTAGGGTTTAGGGTTTTTAGGGTCTAGGTCTCTTATTGTGTATGGTTTTTATGATCTAGTGTTTTTAGGATCTAGGGAATTTCGGGTTTATGGTTTTAAGGATTTAGTGTTTTTAGGGTTTAGGGTTATAAGGGTTTAGGGTTTTTTAGAGTCTAGGGTTTTTAGGGTTTAGGGTGTTTAGGGTATAGGATATTTGGGTCTAGGGTTTTAAGGGTCTAGGAATTTTAGGGTCTAGGTTCTTGTGTCTATGGTCTAGGGTCAAAGGTCAGGGGGTTAGGGTTTAGGGTTTCTAGTGTTTAGTGTTTTTAGGGTCTAGGGATTTTAGGGTCTAGATTTTACAGTCTAAGGTCTAGGGTTTAGGGTTTTTATGGTCTAGGGTTTTTAGGGTCTATGATTTTTAGGGTCTAGAGTCTATGTTCTAGGGTATATTGTCTAGGCTTTGTAGGGTCTAGGATTTTTAGCATTTAGGATTTTTAGGTTCTAGGTGTTTAAGAGTCTAGGGTTTTTAGCATCTAGGTTATTTAGGGTCTAGAGTTTTTAGGTTTTAGAGTTTTTAGGATTTGGGGATTTTAAGCTTTAGGGTTTTTTAGGGTTTAGGGCTTTTAGAGTATAGGGATTTAGGGTCTATGTTTTTTATAGTCTAGGATTTTTAGTGTCTATGGCTTTTAAGGTCTAGGGTTTCTAGGGTCTAGGATTTTTAGGGTATATGGATGTTAGGGTTTAAGTTTTATAAGGTTTAGGGTTTTTAGTGTTTAGTGTATTATGGTTTAGGGTTTTTAAGATTTATGGATTTTAGGGTTTAGTTTTTTTAAGGTTTAGGGTTTTTAGGGTTTAGGGTTTTTGGTTTTAGGTTTTTAGGTTTTAGGGTTTTTAGTGTTCAGGGTTTTTAGGGTCTAGGGATTTTAGGGTCTATAGTTTTTAGGATCTAGGGTTTCTTTCGCCTAGGTTTTTTGGGTCTAGTGTTTTTAGGGTCTAGGGTTTTAGGGTTTAGGGTTTTTAGGGTTTAGGGTTTTTAGGGTTTAGGGTTTTAGTGTTTAGAGTTATTAGTGTCTAGGTTTTTAGGTTCTAAGGTTTTTAGGGTCTAGAATTTTTAGGATCTCTGATATTTAGGGTCTACTGATTTTAGGGTCTAGTATCTAGGGTCTTGCGCCTATGTCAAGGGTCAGGGGGTTAGTGTTTAGGTGTTTTAGGGGTTAGGGTTTTTAGGGTTTAGGGTTTTTAGTGTTTAGGGTATTTAGGGTTTAGAATTTTAGGATTTAAGTTTAGAGTTTAGAGATTTTAGGGTTTAGGGTTTTTAGAGTTTATGGTTGTTAAGGTCTAGGTTTTTTAGGGTCTACCGTTTTTAGGGTCTAGGGTATTATGGCTTAGGTTTTTTAGGGTATAAGGTTTTAGCTTCCTGGGTTTTTAGGGTCTATGGTTTTAATGGTCTACAGTTTTTATGGACTATGCTTTTTAGTGTCTATGGTTTTTAGGGTGTAAGTTGTATGGTGTAGGGTTTTTACGTACTAGGGTCTTTAGGGTTTAGCATTTTTATAGTCTAGGGCTTTTAGGGTCTATGGTTTTTATTGTTTATGGTTTTTAGGGTCTAGGGTTTTAGGGCCTACGGTTCTTAGGGTCTAGTTATTTTATGGTCCAGGGTTTTTAGGTTTTTAGGGGTTTTAGAGTTTAGGATTTGGAAGCTTTGCGGTATTTGGGGTTTAGGGTTTTAGGGTCTAGGGTTTTTAGGGTCTACGGTTTTTGGGTTATTGATTTTAGGGTTTAGGAATTTTAATGTGTAGGGTTTTTAGTGTTTAGGGTTTTATAGTTTAGGTTTTCTAGGATTTATGGTGTATATGGTTTAGGTTTTTAAGGTTTAGGGTTTATAGGGTTGAGGGTTTTTATTGTTTAGGGTTTTTAGGTTTAGAGATTTTAGGTCTTAGATTTTTTAGGGTTTAGGGATTTTAAGATCTATGGATTTTAGGGTCGATGGTTTTAGGGTCTAGGGTTTTTGGGGTTTATGGTTTTTAGGGTTTAGGATTTTTAGGGTTTAGGGTTTTTTGGTTTTTGGGTTTGTGGAGTTTATGGATTTTAGGCTTTAGGATGTTTAGGCATTAGGGTTTATTGGCTGTAGAGTTTTTAGGGTCTAGGTCTTTTATTGTCTATGGTTAGGGTTTTTAGTATCTAGGTTTTTCATGGTTTATGGTTTTAAGGATTTATGGTTTTTAAGGTTTAGGGTTGTAAGGGTTTAGGATTTTTAGAGTCTAGGATTCTTAGGGTCTAGGTTTTTTGGGATGTAGGGTTTTTATGGTCTAGGGTTTTAAGGGTCTAGGTTTTTTATGGTCTAGGTTGTAGGGTCTATGATCTAGGGTCTAAGGTCAGGGTATTAGGGTTTAAAGGGTTTACGGTTTTTAGGGTATAGGTTTTTTAGGGTCTAGGGTTTTTAGGGAATAGGGATTTTAGGGTCTAGGTTCTAATGTCTAAGGTTTACAGTTTTTAGTGTTTAGTCTTTTTAGGGTCTAGGGTTTTGAGGACAAGGGTCTAGGGTCTAAGTTATAGGATCTGGGTTTTTAGGGTCTAGGGTTTTAATGGTTTAGGGTTTTTATGGTCTAGGGTTTTTAGGGTCTATGGTTTATAGAGTCTAGGGTCTAGGCTCTATGGTCTAGGGTTTTTAGTGTATAGGGTTTTTAGTGTTTAGGGTTTTTAGGTTCTAGGGGTTTTAGAGTCTAGTGTTTTTAAGCTTTAGGGATTTTATGCTTTAGGGTTTTTACGGTTTTGGGTTTTTAGGGCCTAGGGTTTTAGGGTCTAGTGTTTTTATAGTCTAGAATTTTTAGGATCTATGCTTTTTATGGTCTAGCATTTTTATGGTCTATGGGTTTTAAGGTCTAGGGTTTTTTGTTTCTAGGGATTTTAGGGTTTAGGAATTTAGGGTCTAGGAGTTTTCAGTTCTAGGGTTTTTAGGGTCTTGGATTTTTAGGTTCTAGGGTTTTTCGGGTCAAGGGTTTTTAGGGTATAGTGTTGGTAGGGTCTAGGGGTTTTAGGTTCTAGGATTTTTAGAGTTTAGGGTTTTTAGGATTTAGGGTTAAGGCTTGTGGTTAATGTTCCGGTTAAGGGTGAGGATTCAGGATGAGGTTTTAGGTTCAGGGTTGAGGTTTATATTGAGGGTGAGGTTTTAGCTTGATGGTGAAGGTTTAGGTTCAGGTACAAGATGAAGGATCAGGTTCAAGTATAATTTCAGGGTGATGGTTCAGGTTCTTGTTTAGGTTAAGCTTTAGGGTGAGAGTGAAGGTGCAGGATTCAGGGTGAGTGTTCAGGTTCATGTTCACGTGCAAATGCAATGTGAGAGTGCAGGTGCAGGTTCAGAATAAGTAAGTGTTCGGGTCCATAATTAGGGTGAGGGTGAGGGTTCAGGTAAAGAGTAAGAGATCAAGTTCAGGATCATGTTCAGGGTGAGTGTGAGGGTACATGCTCATTGTGAGTGTTCAGGTTTGGGTCTCTGTTCAGATCAACGTGCTTGGTGAGGGTTCAGGTCTAATTTTCGTGTTCAGGTTCAGGTTCAGGGTGAGGGTTCAGCTTCAGGTTCAGGGTGAGGGTGCAGATTCTGTATTGAGTAAAAGTTCAAGTTCAGCATTCAGGTTCAGGGATCAAGTTCAGGGTAAGGGTTAAGGTACAGGTTCAGGGTTTAGGTTCTAGTTCAGGATCAGGGTTCAGGTTCAAGTTCAGGAAGACAGTTTAGGTTCTGGATTCAGGTTCAGATTCAGGCTGAGTTTCTGATTCACTTTGAAGGATCAGGTTCAATTTCAGGATGAAGTTTCAGGTTCATGTTCAGCATGAGGGTTCAGGATCATGTTCCTGTTCAGGGTGAGGGTGAGACTTCAGGTACAGGTTCAGGCTGAGAGTTCAAGTTCAGGATTATGTTCAAGTTAAGGTTCAGCATGAGGGTTCATGTTCAGTGTGATGGTTCAGGTTGATGCTGAGTGTTCAGGTTCAGGTACATAGTGAGGGTTCAGGTTCAGGGTTAAGGTTCAGGTTCAAGTTCAAATTCAGGTTCAGGTTCAGGGTTTAGGTTCAGGTTCAGGTTCAGGTTCAGATTAAGGGTAAAAGTTCAAGTTCATGTTCAGCATGAGTGTTCAGGTTTAGGGTTCAGGTTCGGGTTCAGGGTGAGGGTACACGTTCTAGGTTCATGTTCAAAATCAGGTGAGTGTTCATGTTCATTGTGAGGATTCAGGTTCAGATTCAGAGTGAGGGTTCAGGTTTAGGTTCCTGTTCACATTGAGGGTTCAAGTGTAGGTGAAGGGTGATGGCGCAGGTGCAGGTTCAGGTTCAGTATCATGATCATATTTAGGTTCAGGGTTCAGGTTCACATTGAGTGTTCAGGTACAGCTTCAGTGTGAGGGTTCAGTTTGGGGTACATCTTCAGGTTCAGGGTGAGGTTTCAGGTCAGGGTGAGTGTTCAGATTAAAGGTGAGTGTTTAGTTTCAGGTTCAGGGTTCAGGTTTAAGTTCAGATTGAGAGTTGAAGTTAAGGATCAGGTTCAACGTGAGTGCTCAGATTCAAGTTCAGGTTCATAATGAGGGTTCTGGTTCAGGTTCAGTGTGAGGGTCCAGGTTCAGGTTCAGGGTGTGGGTTTTATTTCAGGGTTCAGGTTCTGTGTAGGGATCTGTTACGGCATGTTTTTCCCCACTATGTTAAGGTTAAACCCCTTCTTTTAGACAGAAAAGAGGAGATGATGGGATACGTTATTCTGTAAATAAGTTTTTCATACTGGTTAATTAATAAAGCCCTGTTGGCCAATAGAAATGGAAGATAGGAGGGACTAAGAAACTATGAGGAAGGAGGAAGTAGTTGGGAGGAGTCAAGATGTAGACCAGGGAGGAAGCAAGACACCAGCCGCGGCTCCCAGATAAAATGAGCTGATGGGAGATGTTATTCTGTATATATGTTTCTCATACTGGTTAATAAAGCTCTGTGGCCAATAGAAAACTAGATAGGTGGGGCTAGGAGACTATAAGGAGGAAAGAGGAAGTGGGAAGGAGGAGTCGAGATGTAGCCCAGGGAATAAGCAGGACGCCTGCCGCGCCTCCCGGATAAGATGACCACGTGGAAATACTTAGATAAGTAGAAATGGGTTAATAATTAAGACAGAGCTAGCCCATAAACAATAATGGTAATTGGCCAACAGGATTGTATCAAATACAAAGTCTCTGAGTGTTATTTGGGGCACACATGGCTGCAGGACAATGGCGGCAGGACCAGGAGGCCGGCGGGGAGAAACCTCCTCTAACAATGAGCCACATGGAAATGCTTTGATAAGTAGAAATAGGTTAATCATTAAGACAGAGCTAGACCATAAACAATAATTGTAATTGGCCAACAGGATTATATCAAATACAGAGTCTCAGAATGTTATTTGGGGCATATGTGGCGGCGAGACCATGGCGGGGTATCAGTTTCCAGGCCACATTCATGTTCAGGGTGAGGGATCAGGGTGAGGTTTCTCTTGGTTCATGTTCAGGTTTAGGTTTTTCTTTTAATTTCAGTATTCTGGTTCATGTTCAGGGTGTGTACAGGTTCAGGTTCATGTTCAGGGTTTATGTTAATGGTTCAGGTTTAGGATTCTGGTTCTGATTCAGATTGAATGTTTTGGTTATCGTTAAGTTTCAGGAAGAGGGTTCAAGTTCAGAGAGAGTGATCATGTTCAGTTTCACTATGAGGTTTCATGTTCAGGTTCTGGTTAAGGGTGAATGTCCACATTCTGGTTCAGGGTGAGTGTCCACATTCAGGTTCAGGGAATGGATTCTTTCAGAGTTCTTGTTTAGGTTCAGTGTGAGGGTTCAGTTTCAGATTCAGAGTGAGGGTTAGGTTCAGGGTCAGGGTAAGGGCTCAGGTTCAGGATCACGGTAAGGGTTCAAGTAAAATGTATGGGTGAGTTTTTAGGTTTGGGTATATGTTCAGGTTCAAGTTTAGGGTTAGGGTTATGTTTCAGCTTATGTTTCAGGTTCAGCGTGTGGGTTCAGGCTCAGGTTTAGGGTGAATGTAACGATCATGTTCAGCTTTCTGGTCTTGGTTCAAATTCAGATCAAAGTGAGGGTTCAGGTTCAGGGTGACAATTCAGTTTCTGGATCAAGGTCAGATTCAGGTTCAGGGTGAGGATTCAGATTCAGGTTTCAGACTCTGGTTAGTGTGAGGGTTCAGGTTGAGATTCAGGGAGACAGTTCAGGTGGAGGTTAATGGAGAGTTCAGGATCAAGTTCATGTTCAAGGTGAGGGTGAGGTTTCAGGGTAAGGGTGATGGTTGATGGTGAAGGTTAATGGTTGAGGGTAAGGGTGAGGGTTCACATTCAGGAATAATATTCAGGGTTCAGATTCTGGTTCAGCGTGAAGTTCAATTTCAGGCATCAGATTCAGTTTCAGCTTGAATATTCAGGTTCTTGTTCAGTTTCAAAGTGAGGGTGAGGTTTCAAGTTCAGGTTAAGGTTGAGAGTTCAGGTTCATGTTCAGGCTGAGTGTTTGGGTTCAGTATAAAGGTGAGTATTCAGGTTCAGTTTCAGGGTCAAAGTTGAGGTTCAGGATTACAGTGTAGTGTTACGGCATGTTCCTCCCCGCCGGCCTCCCAGTCCTGCCGCCAGTCTGGGTTGGGCGCCACCTGTAGCGTGTACGTTTCTGCCAGCCCGCCAGCCACAAATAACACTCAGAGACTCTGTATTTGATACAATGCTGTTGGCCACTTACCATTATTGTTTATGGGATAGCTCTGCCTTAATTATTAACCCATTTCTACTTATCTAAGTATTTCCAAGTGGTCGTCTTATCGGGGAGCCGCGGCAGGCGTCCTGCTTCTTCCAAGGCTACATCTCGACTCCTCCCTACTACTATTTCTTTCCTCCTCCTGGTCTCCTAGCCCCGCCTATCTTGTTTCCAATTGGCCACAGGGCTTTATTAACCAGTATGAGAAACATATATACAGAATAACATCTCCCATCATCTCCTCTTTTCTGTCTAAAGTAAAAGAAGGGGTTTAGCCTTAACTTAGCAAAATATACCATACAACAGTTATCAAATAAGAATCATAATTAACAATATTTAGTCCATTAACATATTGTAAGACTTAAAGAAAATATCATCTATCCTATCTTTGTGAGTCTAAAGTCCTATATGTAACTTATCTTTAATCCTAACTAAGGAAAACTACAACCAAAACAATCTGTCTTCAACTCCTTCAAAGACCACAGAAGGATACTATATAAACTCTAGAAATGACAGAAACAAGTCATTGCCTGGTCAGTCACTCGAAGTTCTTCTGTAATGTTCCCTCTTCAGCCCATAGGCCATAGTGTGTGTCCAGACTCCTCAACAAGGCAGGAAACTTTTCTCTGTGTCCTGTAGACTGTCTGGCAGCCTCTTACATGAAGCAGGAATCCTGCAGCAATGTCCATCTTGCATCAGCAGTCACCTTTTTGTGGGTCCTGCATGTCCAGTTTCTACAACAAAAAGTCAAACCGTCCAGAAAAGAACAGTATCTTGTCCATATGGCCAGTCTTGCCATGATGGAAGAAAACTCCATAATATGTTTCTTCAATGTCCATTTTCCTTTCTTCTGTAGGTGGTATTACCAGTAGCAGTTGTGCCTCACTGTCAAGAAAATCCCTAAACCATTTTAAATGCCATATTCTGTAGGTCTTTGAAAGGTTTGAAGAATGCCTATCCATCTCAAATACATCTCTGCATATCTAGAAATACTAACTAACTTAACACCAAGTTTTAATTATCATAGGTAACTCTCAATAATCTGTACTAAATTATACATTACATTTCTAAATGAGCTATATAAACTCAATACCTAAACCAGAGGAGAAATATACATATCACAAAATTGACCTTAAATTATATCAATAAAAGAAAATCCATGCCAAAGCAAAGTATTCATTTCCATACCATAATTCCCTTTTTCCCTTTAAAATGATTGCTGGTGGTTATAGCAATTAATAATCAAGTCATTTATAATCAAGTCCATTTAAATGAAAACAAATATTTATAAACAATATTTGGGAATGTGGGCATCGTTCTTTCCAAACTATTTCCTGCTGGTAGAGGGCGCTGTCATGGGGGTCCCTAGAAGACGCAGAAATCTTGGCAGTAGTATGCAAGGCTTTATCTCAACTGCTTTGAATGTTGGATCACCTGGGGCATTGTTTCAGGGCGTCTGGCTTGATCAAACCACATAAGTCTGGATGAAATCCATAGCTTTTCATTTTCTATGGAAACAAAAATAGAAATCCTTTTCCCCAGTAACTTGTCCTTAGGCTTAAATTTTGGAGTGAAAGCATTTTTAAAATATATTAATTGAATTAATCCAGCAGCATTTCTTTTATCAGTTGTTATTTTCTCAGCAATTAAATAATTTAAAGACAACAGAAGCGCTTATAGTATCAAAATTTCTCTGTTTTCCATCTTTACGTGGCTTTTTTATTATTCTATTTCTTCTATTTCTATTTTTACATAATTTGAGAAAGAGTTTCTCTGTGTATCTTTTATCTGTCCTGGAATTCACTGCATACCTGGTTTACTTTGAAATCACAGAGATCTACTTGCTTCTGTTGGCGGAATGCTGGGATTAATGGCATGCCCCATTATACCCATTCATTCTACTTTCTTTTTTCATTTTTAAACCATTGTATCCCCTTTCTTTTTCTCTCCCAAGCCAGCGTATTTTTTAAAACACACTGTAAACCTTCATTGTAGCTCCTGTACACACCAATGAATTGTTAGCAGACCTCTTTAAAAGCAAGGTGGCTTTTTTGCCACTTATGCTAATTTTGGAAACCTCCCTTAAAGGAGCCACGCAAATCTCTGTCTACAACAAAACAAATCCAACTGAGAAAATGCTGCTACTAAGAAGTCTTGCTAGTCTCTGTTCCCTTGTTTCTAAAAACTATTTTTTAAGCTTTTGTTAAGTTTTAAGTGAAATTTCTCAATCCCACTTCTGACACCATTATGTTATGGCATGTTCCTCCCCGCCGGCCTCCCAGTCCTGCTGCCAGTCTGGGTTGGGCACCACCTGTAGCGTGTACGTTTCCACCAGCTTGCCAGCCCCAAATAACACTCAGAGACTCTGTATTTGATACAATCCTTTTGGCCAGTTACCATTACTGTTTATGGGCTAGCTCTGTCTTAATTATTAACCCATTTCTACTTATCTAAGTATTTCCACGTGGTCGTCTTATCGGGGAGCCGCAGCAGGCGGCCTGCTTCTTCCATGGGCTACATCTCGACTCCTCCCTACTATTTCCTCTTTCCTCCTCCTGGTCTCCTAGCCCCACCTATCTTGTTTCCTATTGGCCACAGGGCTTTATTAACCAGTATGAGAAACTTATATACAGAATAACATCTCCCATCAGTGTAGGTTCATGTTCAGGCTCAGATTCAGGTTGAAGGTTCAGGTTCAGGTGCAGGTTGAGGTTTTGGTACTGGTTCAGGCCGGTGTTCAAGTTCAGTTTCAGGTTCAGGGTTCATTTAAGGGTGAATGTTCAGGTTTAGGTTTAGGTTCATTTTAAGGTTGAGGATGAAGGTTCAGATTCAGTGAGAGTGATCTGTGTGGGATTATGTTAAGGTTCAGGTGTAACGTTCAAGTTAAAGTTCAGGTTAAGGGTGAGAGTTCAGGTTCATGTAAAGGGTGAGTGTTAAGTTTCACTTTCTGGGTTCTGGGTGAGGGACAAGTTCCCATTCAGAGTGAAGGTTCAGATTCAGAGTTCATGGTCAGTTACAGGGTAAGAGTTCATATTGAGTTGCAGGGTGATTTTTCATTTTTAGGGTTCAATTTGCACACAGGTACAGATTTGGGGTAAGGGATCAGGTTCAGGTTTAGGTTTAGGTTCAGATAAGAGTTTCAGAGTGACTTTTCAATTCAGGTTTAGGTGAGCATTCATGTTCAGCTTCAGTGCAGTGTTCACGTTCAGGTTTAGGGTGTGCATGAGGGGTCTTGGTTCAGTTTCTGATTGAGTATTTGTGTTTAGGTTGATGTTAAGGGTTCAGGTTTAGGTTCAATTTAAGGATGAAGATTCAGGTACAGGTTCAAGTTCAGGGTGATGGTTTAGGTTCTGGTTAAAGTTCAGAGTGAGGGTGGGGGTCCAGGATTTAGTTTTTGTTTGAGTGTTTAGTTTTAGGTGCAGGTGGAGCATGTGGGTTCAAGTTCAATGTTCAGGTTATGATGAAGGGTGCAGATTCAGTTTCCTCATCAGGGCAAGGGTTCACGTTCAGATTCATGGTGAGAGTTCAGGTTCAGGTTCAGTGTCAGAGAGAGGGTTAGGGTTCTGATTCAAGTTCACGGTTCAGATTCAGGGTGAGTGTACAGGATCAGGTTCAGGGTGAGAATTCAGGCTCAGGTTGAGGATTCAGGGTCAGGTTCATGTTCAAGGTAAGGGTTATGGTTCCTTATTCAGTTTCAACTTCAGGTTCAGGTACAGAGAGAAATTACATTCAGGTTCAGGGTGATGGATATAGTCAGTGTTTATATTCACGTTTGGCGTGAGGGTTAAAGTTCAGGTTCATTTTCAGGTTCAGGGTGAGTGTACAGGTTCTTGTTCAGGGTGAGGGTCAAGTTCAAGGTTCAAGTTCAGTTTATTGGGGAGGATTCAGCATCAGATTTAAGTTGAGGATCTGGGATCAGGTTCAAGATAAAGTTGAGGGCTCAGGTTCCTGGTTCAGGTTGATCTAAAAGAAAACAGTGTCTAAAAGATAGTATAGGAAAGCCAGACAGATGATTTGGAAGATGATGAGGAAGAATGGCAGTAAAGGGGTTAAGGATAGGAGAAATTTGGGCACTGTATATGCTTCCCAAAATGTAGGTGTAGGTGCTGCTTGGAAAGTTCAGGACAAAGGTTGGGGGCAGTTGGTACTGTGTACAAGCTGTAGGCAGTAGGAAGGACATTGCTCACATCAGGCCAGATGTACCACAAGATGCAACATCCTAGCAGTCTTGTCAACATATCCTGCCTGATATGGCCATTCTCGACCTATGAGACTGAGGTTCCTCTGCACAGCAAGGCAAGCCCTTGTGCACACAACTGGGACACCTGGACAATCCTTTCTCCAAGTATTCACCTGTGCTAAGGAGAATGCAGGAAGATTAGATACTGAGGGTCTAGGCCTAAGGGCTCCTCCCTAGGCAGCCTTCACCCATGACAGAGAAATATAAGGACATGCTGTCATGTTTTAAAATACCTTCTGTTTGATGGCTCTAGTGCACCCACAATGGTAGCTTTCAGAGGACATTGTTGTGCACTCCCTCAGTTCTTTCCAAAATAACAAAAAAACAAATAAAAAGATACAAACAAAATCTTTTTGCATCGTACTCCAAAATAGCAAACAAATAACTAAGTCTGCTATAAAATGGAACACTTGGACTGCTGCACAGCCTGAATACCAAGGGGTGTGGAAGGACAGGTTGCGTTGGAGAGATGGGGTCAAACAACTAACAGGGTCATCTACTTCACTGCCCTAAAACAATTACATTTTGGACCATGCCATCCCTCAGAAGACCCCAACAGAGAACACTGGTAGGCTTACTGGCAAGTCTGCATACCACATTTAGTGAAGCATACAGAAACCTCATGCCAGATTTAAAGCTCATGGATATGGATAATTGGACCTGAATTATGCCCCTACCTGCCCATCTAATTTATTCTGAAAGCCAATAGCTACAAGCAACTGAGTTCCAGAAGCTATCTGCTTAATCAGGGCCATCCATAATCACCTCAGTTGCCAGGCTGGCCTTTGGTGTGCTAGATCACTGCACACTAGGAAAACCCAAACTTCTAATCAAGCCTAGCAGCCGGGAAATGGATTCCCAGTCTGACACAGGGCTGGTACTGAAGGAAGGTTGTGGTATCTAAGAGGACAGAGAAAATATGAAGGTGTACAGTTGACATAAAAATGACGACATCCCACCTAAATGAGGCCCTAAGCTTACCACTCTCTTCCCACCTGGCAGAAGGCTTCTCTGTCATGGACACAAGCCAAATTTCAGCCAGAAGTATGCACTTATGAGGGATCCAGTTTCATGATGTACAGATGAGAAAGGAAAATGGCCACTAGAATTGTTGGTCTTAAACTTCATGGTAACCCTCTGTAAGTGTTCAGGTTAAATCCTGCCTCATATTTTCTGCAGCAAGAACCAACAAGGAACTTGGAACATCAATGACCTTGTCCTAGGAAGCAGGCTGTCCAGTTCCCTCGGTGTGCACACAAAGACACATTAAAAGAATAAACATTCCATCCCACCTGCCCTGTTGACTATCAAGGGCTGGCTCAGGGTACCCTACTTAACCATTTCCTAGGCATCCCCTGGCAACCATTGTTAGATACTCAGGTGTGTTTCAATCTCTCTCCTGTTCACACCCTTCCTATCCACACCTTTCACCAGACACTACATAGGAAACTTCCCTTTCTCCAAACTCCTCAAGACCCTCTCATAGTTGGGACTTTCTGTATCTCATGTAGATATCGACCTATCTGTGTCCTGGTATAGGGACAAGAGATTCAAGGGGTCCAGGAAAGTCAAACTAGTCACTTAGGGAAAATACACAATTCTCAGTTCTCACAACAGAATACTCTGCATATATTCTCCTCTGTCCTGCACAGAGACTTCTCACAAATATCCAAGTGTACCCACAGGATACCCTCAATGTGCCTTCATGCTTTCCCTCCAGGGTGCAAGACCCATGTAAAAGAAACAAGTTTCCATAGAGAGAATTAAAGAACACATCAACCTGTATGTAAAAACAACATCCCACACCAAAACACCTTAAAATGCACACACTGGTTTCTCTTTATTTTTATCTGTCCACCTTCATAGCTACCTCCTCCACTATCTTTGCCCCCCTCTCTAGATCCATATATACTCCCATCCATGGCATCCAGGGCAGCTAGGACTGTCTGGACCCAGATGATATACCATATTTAGTAGAGAAATTCTTCTCAATAAACAACAGAGAGCCAGTCTCCCATGAACACTGACAGAATACAGAGGCATGCTTAACACTTTTGATGATGAACACCTTCTCTGGACTCCTGAAGAAAACCTTGTACAATATCTTCCAATTCTCATTCTCTACAAAGCTTCCTGAGGACATTTGCTGTAAGATTACAAAGGGCCCTCTGTGGGTCTATTGAGTGGAGATGTTTGGAGAGCTATGAGCTTGAAGACATGCCAGACATGACACAGACACAAAAGTGCTCTCTCTCTCTCTCTCTCTCTCTCTCTCTCTCTCTCTCTCTCTCTCTCTCTCTCTCTCTCTCTCTTTGTGTGTGTGTGTCTTTCTCTCTCTGTCCCTCTATCTGTCTATCTATCTATCTATCTATCTATCTATCTATCTATCTATCTATCATCTATCTATCTATCTTAGGAGGGTATATTTACCAAATGGGAAGAGGCCAGTGTCCCAATTAGGGGAATAATGTCGATCTGAACAACCCAAGTGTGGAAGTCACAGGGGTCACCTTACAGGTCTTCCTCCACATCCTGGCCTTCACTGCCCTCTACTATGAGAAGGACCTGCAATAGCACCAGAGGCATAGTTAGCATCATAATGGTTGCCAAGGCAGCACCGCTGGAGTTGACATCACAATGTGTGGAGATGCTCTCTCTAGGTTTTGCATATGAAGACACCAAAATCTCTTCAGCAACACCCCCTGCTCCTGAGATCCCAGCCACCCTAGCAGCCTCATCAAGATTGCAATGACTTGGGGAGTGTCATGATATTAGGGGGACAGAGAACCATACACAAGAACATTAAACTACTGAATTTTTAAATTGGTGAAGACTGTGCCCCTCAGATGTTGGTTCTGATTTATCCTCTCAGAAATTGCTTATGCAAAACTGTCCAGTTTTTTAAATTATTTAATCATTAAAATCTATTATTATGTAATAAGTAATCACTGGATCTTAAAGTACCCCTCAAGCTCTGTGTGCTGCTTCTGGCACTAATCATCTGCTATGTGCACCCCACAGCAGCCAAAATCCTAATCTATGACCCAGCATCTTTTAAGTAATCTATTAAGTAAATAATTGGATTGTCCTGTATACTAGATTTCCATAAATGGAACCAAACTCCAGTGATTGTCAGGGAAGTAATACATAGGTAATTGAATAATGCTCCACAGTTAACTCCCAGGAAGGACTGGCCAGACTCATTGATGAGGGAGGACATTGTCATAGATGTAAATAATTAGTATATAATTGTAAAATTATTGAGTAATGAGATGGTGTTGCATACGTAAATCACACATGTTGGAGTCAGACTGAACTTTTCTTGAAATAAGGATTTATTTAAATAATTAAATAAATAAATGTTTTGAGGCCTTGAATATTAAATCCCAAATATGGCACCAAACTTGTGGAATCATAACTAAGAAAAGTTGTAACTATAAATATCTAATCTTCAGCTCCTACAAAGATTCCATAAGAACATATTTCCCGAGTAAACAGGATGTGCTGTATAAGCCACCTCAAAAACTTTAAAAACAACAGAGACAGCTGGTGGCCTGAATAGTCAACCAAAGTTCCTCTGTATTGTTGGAGCATCCTTTTTTTGTCCTGTAGGACTAAAATTTGTGGTAGATTTTCCTGTGAAGCAGAAATTTTTAAGGACTATCCTATCTTGTCATGGCAAATTTCAGAGATATTTTAATAAGAATCCTGTTTGCTTGGTTTGTACATCATACCATCACTATTCAAGGCAAGAGATTCTTGCCCAAATGACTAGTATTGACACAATGAAACAAAATCCATATGGAGGTTCTTTTATGCGGTCATTCTTTTATGAAATAAATTGGTGCTGCCTGGATCAGACATATCTTGCTGTCATGAAAAACTTAGGTTATTAAACACCTTAAATGCTATATCATGTAAGTCTTCAATTTGTTTGAATATCATCTATCTCTGAACAAAATATGTCTGTTTTGCCTTGAAAACATAACTCATATGACTAAGTTTGATTATTATAGATGACTAAATAGTAACCTGTATTTCTTAAATATACATTTATTTTGAAGAATAGAAACATACTGTACAACAAAAACAATGTTACATTTGTATCAATATACCAATGCTAATATCAATGTAAAATATTTGTGGTTAATATTCCTTTTTGTCTTATATTCCCACTAAATGATGACAAACATCCATAGCACGTCAACTAACCAAAAAATACCCATCCCATATCTTGGGAATACGAATGATTTATTCTCTAGAATCCTTCCTGTTGTCTGGGGGCAAAGTCATCTTTGGGAAATCCTCCTAATGTTTTAGGGAAATTGTTCAGAGGTGCTGAGTAACCTATTAGTTTTTGTTGCATGGAAGATCTGTGAGCATGGCTGTTTTTAAATATGACTGTCATTTATGTGTCCTATATATTTGTGTGTGTGTGTGTACTTGCTTCACTTTTTGCCTTTGTGCACAGCTACAATTATTCACTCACCTACTTTTTCCCCATATTTGCACCTACACCATTTGATCAAGCTGTTTAAAGTTAAGAATATGAATTGGAGCTTATTTTTATCTAAGTAAATAGAATTAAGGTAGAGGCCAATAATGATATTATCTTGATTCTAGAAATAAGAAAATTGGAGCACAGGAAATGTAATTGAATTCTCATCAATGCAGTTGAATGGCCCAATGATGCTTTCATTTTCATGCGTAAATCGCTATAGGCATGCAGATGTTTGATAGACTTTAAAAAAGTATAGCTCAGAAAAGAGCCTTCAATTTTTGGGAGAAATTCAATGAGGCTGTAAGGTTAGTCCTTTAGTGGGTATGCTTTTTGTAAGTGGGGGGTTTACTGGAATGTGACAGAATATTGGATCATAAATGTTGCCTGGCAACCCTGCTGGAATTCTATATTCTGGTATCATGGGCCAAGAATCAGAGAGCAACTTAAATTAGGTATTTTAGTCTCCCAAGATAAGTATATCATAAAACATTTAATGACAGCATTTGTGGCAATTGGTTCCCCTAACCAAGTCATAGCCAAATCCCTGGAAGTTGATCTACACCTATTAATATTATCCAATTCAAGATTACCTAATATCAGAGATTATAGTTTGTGGAGAAACAGTGTAAAGACTTTTGTTGAGGAATATCATCTTCCCTAAGAAGTAATACTATGGATTAAGAAGATAAAGGGACTCAAAATTATTCAACAAAAGGTGAGTTTTCCAATGCTGACTTCCTTCAGGAACGTGTTTATACATTTGTTAGTCTCGACTGATGAATAATTGGATAATAATTCATGTCTAATGAGGCAGCTACCCAACAACAACTATCTGATATCTTCTTATACCTTGAACACAGACTGACATTCAATTATTTGCACATATTAATGCTGAAATCTGTAATTAAACTGTCATCCCTTTAGTTTGGCAAAATCTTGTGGGAGCCAAGTAAGTGACAACATGTGGGGGTGTAGTATGGCGGACCATGTCATCCACTGATTATGTAATTAATTTTATCATTGAAAACAGACATTAGATAATCTATGATCATTGAATTTTTGCACCACATTGTGGCATTGTGGGAGTCAAGTATGCAAAACCATTTATTTTTTTAATTATGCAATTTAATTACATAAATCAATGATGAAAACATTTCTTATTAGTCTGGCATGGAACCACGTTTGGGAAGTATTTTTTGTGAGATCAACTCGTTGTTTGACTATTTAGTTTTAGAAAACAATGTTTATGTCATCCAGAATATCTGAAGTTTGGTGCCACCTTGTGGAACCAATTATGCCACATGATCTAAATTCATGATTAAATTATTTAAATTGATGATTGGTTTTAATATGCAAGATCATCTATGTTATATGTATAATGTATAATTATTTGAATAAATGATCCTCTATTCCATGAAAAGTCCAGTCAAATTCCTTCTTGGGGATTTAAGTTTGCAATATTATCACATATTTTTATTACTTTTTATTTTAAAGTCAGTTTTATTTTTAACTCAAAGGGTTATTCACCTCTATAATTCACATTGCTCAAAAATTTATTAAATATTATCTATTTATCAGAGAAATGCTCTATGCATGAAAAATAAGTTATATATCCATCACTTACCTGTTTCCCGTCTAACTTTTCTTATTTTAAATATAGATAACAGTTCCCTCTTGTTTACTATCTCCATCCGTCCCACCATCCTGCCTCCTTCCATCCAGCCCCCTTCTCCACATGTAGGTTGATGCATCTGGGAAGGGATAACTAAATTTGTAGTCATTTAGAGTAGGAACTAAGCCCTCCCTCCTGACTCTACATTAAGGGAATAATCATCCATCAGGAATGTGCTTCCAAAGTCCATTTATGAACCAGGGATACATCCTGATTCCACTGTTAGAGGACCCTTAGACTGCCTAGGACTTCTAAATGATACCTATATTCACGGGGTCTGAGTTGGTCCAATGCTGGGGTCCCATCTATCAGTCTGGGGGTTCTTCAGCTCCCCCTTGTTCAGGTCAGCTGTTTGTGTGGGTTTCTTTAGCCTGGTCATGTCCTCCCTGACTGCATATTGATTCCAGTTTGGCTCAGGGTATAAGTGTGGTTGTCTGAGTCTGCTTCCATCAGCTACTAGATGAGGTTTCTGTGATTGTGGACAAGTTAGTCATCAAACTCATTATCAGGGAAGGAAATTTGTGGTAGCCTTTCTACTGATGCTCAAATTGTTAGTTGGGATCAATCTTCTAGGTCTCTGGAATTTCTCTAGAGTCAGTTTTCTATTCACACCTATAATGTTCAGTGTTTTCTGCTCTCTCTCTCTCTCTCTCTCTCTCTCTCTCTCTCTCTCTCTCTCTCTCTCTCTCTCTCTCTTTTCCTGTTCTTCCCCTGAATCAATCTTTGTAGTCCAACGTGCTTTAATCTCCTCCCCTTCTCTTTCTCCTAACACCCTCTCTAACCCTGACTCCCAATATGCTCAGTATATCATGTCACTTTCCCCTTCTGCAAGGGACATTGAATGGATCTCTTAAAATCCTCCTTGTATGGTAGTTTCGGTGATGGTGTGAATTATATGCTGGTGATCCATTACTCTAAGTCTAAAATTTATATATGAGTGAGTAAATGCCATGTTCCTCTTTTGTGACTCGGTTACCTCATTCAGGATAGTTTCTTCAAGTTCCATCCATTTCCCATCGAATTTCAAGATTCCATCCCCCCCTCTCCTGCAGTATAGTATTATGTTGTGTAGATGTGCCACATATTCATCCATTCCTCAGTTGAGGGGCATCTAGGTTGCTTCCAGGTTTTTGATATTATAAATAATGCTGTTATGAATATATTTGAGCACATGCCTTTGTTGCATGGATGGGGACCATTTGAGTGTGTGTGTTGGTTTTTTTTTGATGCCGCTGCTATTGCCTAAGAAACACAAACACAGATTCAGTTCCCACATGGAGTTTATTGAGAGAGAGGAGAGGAAAAGGTGGAGGTAGCTGGTGGCCAACCAAAAGCGGAGAGAGAGAGAAAGACAGAAAGGGCCCCAGAGACAGCAAGAGAGAAAGAGCAGAAGCAAGAATCAAGAGAAAGTTGCACTTGGCGCACTTGCTTTAAAAGGGGCTCTTGTGAATGCATAACTGGGTCCTCTGCACAGCCAGGTAAAGCCTCACATAGTGATTACATGGCCATAGGCATCCCACCCATCAGAGTTGGGGTCCATAGACTACTGAGCCCCAACTTTTCCACCTCTTGTTGCTATTAAAAAGGTGAGTGTTGGGCATGGCCCAGCAGGGTCGATACTGCAGGTTTCTAATAGTGTGCCTAAGAGGAGCATTGCTGGGTCCTGGGGTAGACTGATTCACTTTTTCCTGGGGAACTGCCATACTGATCTCCAACTTGGCTGTACAAGTTTGCACTCCCATCAGCAGTGGAGGAGTGTTCCCCTTTCTCCACATCCTCTCCAGCACAAGTTGTCATTGGTGTTCCTAATTTTATCCATTCTGTCACGAGTAAAATTCTATCCCCAACTTTCCATCCAACCTTTCCACTTCACAGCCCCTGGAATCTACTCTTCTCATTTGGTCAAGAGATCCATCTTTGGTTAGGCTTGGGCAATGTTTCTCTGGTGGCTTCCTTAAAGAATAGTGCCATAGTGTGGAGGTTATTGTTGATTTGGAAAGAACTGAAAGAGTGTCTACCAATGACCCATGGGAGTTTTCATTCTCAATGCATGAATGCCATGTATCTTTATGTTTCTGCAGATCTTGCCAGCATATCCCGGTGATTCTCCAGACCTGGATACAGACTGCTTAATATTGCACTTCTAATGCTGTCCTCACAGTAATGAAGTGGTTCTCCTGTAGGATCTTTAGCCCAAGAGAGTACTAGGATGAACAGCATCCAGGAGCCCTGAACTGGACACCATGTGCTTGGCTTTCTGGGAACAGGAAACTAAACATTCTGGGTCCTAGATTTGCTATATCTTACAAGATCACAGAACGTGTCTGTTGAAGTCTGCATCCAGGGCTAGATCTTACCTTATGCAGGGACCTGCCAAGCCCACCACACACAATATGTTCATAGGGACATCCACAGATGCCCTAGCTTTTGCCTGAGTCTCCCGAGTATCACACACACCTCAAATCCAGGAACCACTCACACTATCCATCATCAGTCACCTGTGCTCAGTGTCTCTCTGCAAGGTAGCAAGTGTGGCCAGTTTACTGCCATTCATTTAAATCCTTCCCTGCCCTCCTTACTTCTCCTCATAAACAAGGCTGCAACTCTCACATTACTTTTGGTTTCTTTTAGACATTATTTTTTATTTGAGCTGAGCTCATGGTGTAATTCAGGGACTGGAACCCATTACAAAAGGTTTCTTCTCTAAAGTAAAATCCCTGGAACACTACATGTGGTCTCGGTGGCACCACACTCTTGATAATGTGCTACCTGGAGTTTTATACATAGTAGGTTCTGAGTATAAGCAGACAGAGTATGTTGTTGATTGGAAGGTGCCCAAGGGATGTGAGGCAATCCTGTAGATGCCATCCAGGCAAGGTCAGGCCAGTTTTCACTAACCTTACCTCCCTCAGCTGTCTTTCTCTATGCTACAAACAGCACCAAGCAAGTGGCATTCTCCTTCACTTTCCTTACTAGCTCACTTTACTTTATCCCATTGTCCAGCTCAGCTCTGTATAAATATCATCTCACCTGTTCAAGTACTTTGACAAAGTTGTGAAATTATCACCAGGAATCACCAGGAACTATCAGGGGTCTTAGAATCTGTCTCTCTCTTTAACTCTATCTGTCTTCATCTCTGTCTCTGTATCTCTCTCTCTGTCTCTCTCTCTCTCTCTCACTGTGTGTGTGTGTGTGTGTTTTGACTGTGATTATTCCCTTTGATTTCCATGGAAAGGAATCTAGTTCTGGAAGTGCCAATACGAAGTCTCAGAGAGTTAACAGTTTGTAACAGTATTTTTTCTCAACTGAGTCTTAAAGAGATAACTAGTTTGCATATAGGGGTGAGAGGAGTATGTTTTTTCCTTGCCAGTCTGATCCAACACCAAGCCAGCCTCAATTAACACACAGAGATGCTGTATGAGGTAAAGAGCTATTGGCCAGGCATTAATTTTGTATTAGCTACCTCTGCCTTAAGTATCAACCCATTTCTATTAATCTAAGTATTTCCACGTGGACTCATCTTACCAGAGTGAGGGCCCAGAACTCTGTTCTCTCAAGTCTCTACATCTTGAATCCTCCCTACTACTTCCTCAAATCCTCCTTGTCTCCTAGTCCTGCCTATCTTGTTTTCCTATTGGCCAACAGTGCTTTTTCATTAACCAATATGAGCAACATATTTACAGAATGACATCTCACATTATATACTCTCTTCTGTCTAAAATAAAAAGGATTTTAACCATAACATAGCAAAATATACCACACAACAGTTTTCAAATAAGAACAGTAAAAATATTTAGTGCATTAATATTTAGTAAGATTTAAAGAATATATTCTATCATCTATTCTATTTTGTGAGTTTAAAGTCCTATTTGTAACTTATCTTTAAACATAACTAAGGAAAACTATAGCCATAACTATCTGTCTTCAACACCTTCAAAGTCCAGAGAAAGATAATATATAAATACTAAAAATGACAGAGCCATCTTTCTACCTAGTCAGTCAGCTGTAGTTCTTCTGTAATTTTTCTTCTTCAGCTTATAGGACATAGTGTGTCTAAGAGAGTCCTCAGAAAAGAAGAAAACTTTAAACTGTATACCTGTATTAGCAGATTATCAGTCACTTTTTTTCTGTGTCCTGCAGACTATCTGCAAGATTCCTTCATGAAGCAGGAACCCTGTAGCAATATCCTTCTTTTATTATTAGTCACTTTTCTGTGGGTCTTGCTTGTCCACTTTATACAGCATAAAGTCAAAAGGTCCCGAAAAGAGCAGAACCTTATACAAATGGCTAGTTTTGACATATTAGAATCAAACTCCATAACGTGATTCTTTGATGTCCATCATCCTTAATGACACAGGTGATGATGCCAGGAGCTGTTGTGCCTCACTGTCAAGACAAACCCTAAACTATTTTAAATGCCATGTTCTGTTGGTCTTTGAAAGGTTTAAAGAATGCCTATTTAACTCAAATACATCTCTATATATCTAGAAAACCTACCTCTCTTAACTCTCAGTTTTGACTATCATGGGTACCTCTCTATAAGCTGTACTAAATTATACATTACATTTTTAAATTAGCTATGCAACCACTAACTAAACAAGAGAAGAAGAATATCACAAAATTGACCTTAAATTGTATCAATAAATGAAAATCCATTCCAAGTCAAATTACTCATTTCTATACCATAATCTCTTTCTACCTTTAAAAGGAGATTGGTTGTAGTGATTAACCATTCATAACCAAACCCATGTAAATGAAAACAAATATTTATAAACAATATTTGGGAATTTGAATGTTGTTCTTTCCTAACTGCTTCCTGATGGTAGGCGAGAATAGTCACGTGAATCCTAAGAAGATGCAGAAATCTTGGCTGTAGTCTGCAAGACTGCCTTTTCCCAACTCTTTTGAATGTTGGATGACTTTTTTTCATCCTGCCATCACCAGCTTTAAATTTCTTAAGTGAACTCATGCCTTTCATGTTCCTCTCTTCATGTGTATTCACCAATAACAACCACAGGTTTGCTGTCCACTCATTAAATAGTGTATATTTCCTTCTCAATGACCAGCCAAACCCCTTAAATACAGAATTAAATAATTTGGTGGTTTCCATACATCACTACCACAAGGTGGTACAAATATCCAGCGATCATTTATTATCTAATAACCTATTTTAATAAGTAAATAATTATATAATCAGAAGATGAGATAGCTGACATACTCAACTCATATGAGTTTTCTACTACATGACCTCCACAAGATTGTTTTAAACTCTAGTAATCACTGATTATTTAATCACAGATTTGAGTAATAAAATGTGTAAATGATTAAATGTCATTGTGTATTGAGGGATTTGGAGTACATCAGATATTTTATATTGGGCAGCTCCCTGAGTACAGATAAAACCCTCAACAACTATCCCTCAGTCTATTTTACCAAATGGTTTAATACTTTTCTGAAGGAAGTTAACAATGGAAAACTCACCTATTGTTGAAAAACTGTGAGTCTTCTCATCTTCTTATCCATAGTTTTCTTCTTAGGAAAGATGACATTCTTTAACAAAAGTCTTAAAACTTTTTTTCCACAAACTATATTATCCCACATATCAGGTAATCTTCACTTGGCTAATATTAATATATGCAGGACAACTTCCAGGGATTTGGGCATGACATGGTTGAAGAATCAATTTCCACATATGCTGTCATTAAATGTTGTAATTTTTACTTATCTTGGGAGTATAAAATGTCCAGTGGTAACACTAAATCCAATATATTCTCTGGTTATTGGGCCTATGATATCCAAATAGAGAACTCCAGCATGGTTGCCAGGCAACCGTTATGATCCAACATTCTGTCATATTCTAATACACCCCTCACATGCTAATATAAGCCCACTCACTCATGAACTAACATTATACCCTCACTGATTTTTCTCCCAAAGATGTGAGTCTCTTTTTTGAGTAATTCATATTTTCAATTCTCCTATTTTCAATTCTATGAAACAACTACATGCCTATAGTGATACATATATGAAAGTTAAATTATCATTATGCCATTCAATTAGATTGATGAGTATTTAAACATTTTTTCTATGTTCCAAATTTTTTTATTTTGAGAATCAAGACAATACCATTCATTGTCTTCTACCTTAGTCCTTTTCCATTTACTGAAATGAAAATAAGCTTCTCTTCATCCTCTTATCTTTTGAACAGCATGACCACATTGTATAGGTGCAAATATAGGGAGAAAGTAGTTGAGTGAACACTTGCGGCAATGAACAAAGACCTAAAGTGAAAAAAGAATATACTCATGTGTGCATGAAAACACACACACACACACACACACACACACACACACACACACATACACATTGGGCACATAAGTGACAGTTATGCTCTCAGAGCTTCCATGCAAAGTGAATAAATAGCTTACTCTGGGATTCTGGTAAATTATAGGGAGAGACAGAGACAGAGACAGAGAGACAGAGAGACAGAAAGAGATAATTTATGTGAATCCTCTTTATCTTATTCTTTTCATCTCTTCTCCTCAATTTGCATTATCTAATTCAACGTCTATATGCAGCAAAGTCTTACAGCCCTGTTATCACCGATGGCCATGCTGTTTAGCAGATAAATAAGTATCATATTGATTAAATACCAAGTCCCTGCTTTCTGAAAATAATCCTAGAAATGTTCCAATCACAACATGCGGTCTACCATCTCTCCATGCCACAGAGCTCAGTTTCCTCCACAATCACTCTGGTCACTTATCACAAAGATCATATAACAAAGAGCAGGGTTCATTTCACCCTTATTGGCATCCTTCCTTCTCCACAAATATATTCTTAGGTGACATTTATATGGCCTCATGCTGCAGGCAGTTTATTACTATTTTTAAAGTGGGATCTCATTTATAATCCAGGTTTGTTTCAAAGTCTCCCCCCACATGCTCTTTTGCTTTTTCCATTTCCAATGGCCAAACAGTGTTCATTACGTGGTGTGACTTAGTATTGTCATTATTATTATCATCATTATAATTATTATACTATTTCATTAATATTATATTATTTTAGTTTTGTGAGTACTATTAGAAAGAATTGCTTAAATTTAACATATAGACCTGATAATCCTAAAAAATCACATAAATTATCCTTCCTCCAACTCCTACATACTGGGATTAACAAAGTGTGTCCCTATGCACAGTTCCTCTTTCAAATCACTTATATTAATTTTCTGTGTATGTATTATGCCAGAATACACATATGTTCACACATGAGTGACTAGTACTCACAAAGGCAGAAGAGAACATAAGATACTTTGAATTTTTTCTATAGTCGGTTGTTAACCATCAGGTATTGACAGGGAATAAACCTTATGTCCTCCAACACAAGTGGAGCACAAATAGAGCAATCTAACAACATCTTATCAATTTTTTTTAAAATTCATATATTTTGATTCAAAATCAGATTTTATATATCAAATCTTAAACTCCTGGTGAATAGTTTGTTAGAATGAGCCATCACACTCTTTCCTTTTCTTTTGAAATTTAACAATGTAAAATAAGTTTTGAATTGCAATTAAATCTGTTTCTTGCCAGGCAGTGGGATGCATGCTTCTAATGCCAGAACTGTGGAGGCAGAGTCAGGAAGATCTCTGCGTCTTTTAGAGCAGCCTTGTCTTTAGAGTAAGTTCAAGTACATTCAGCATCATTTCAAAAAGAAAATCTTTCTCACAAAATACTCTTTCTTGATCTATGTTGTTGTTGGTATCTTTATTCCCAATATTCACCATTTAAAGGGTGGCAGACCTCCAGGTTAGAATATTGTTATTGTAATATTGTTATTGTAATCGAATTGAAATCTAGAAAATCCTGGAACTACACAGACAAATCCTGTCCCCCCCCAAAAAAACAAAACAAAACAAACAAAAACAACAATAAGACACGAAGAAAAATATAACCACTCTATATTAATCCCATGAGGGATGATCAATGTCATGATATTTAAGCACTCTGTTATCTGCCACTGTTTTATCATGATGCCCATGATCTCACCATGACTAGTGTACTGTAAAGTAAAATTAAGGTGAGTTCTCTTTATGTGCCCAGGAATTCCTTAAATTTGAGTACTTCTCACTACTATTTTTACATTTTCTTTCAGAAATTTTAATCCACCTGCACTGCACTCCTTGGCATGTCACCATCACAATAAAATGGTCTTAGTTTTTTGAGGAAGACAAGAAGTACATTTTTTTTCCATATATCTCTAGGTGGAATCAAATTCACTAAATTCCTAAACACATCTGACCTGAACAAGGAGGAGATAATAGGCCCCAGACTGAAAGCTGGAAATCCAGCATGGGACTGACTCAGAACCCCTGAAGATGGGTCTTAACTAGAAGGCCTGGGAAGTCTAAGGGACCTTGAACAGTTTAACCAGAAATTATTCCTGGTACACAAAAGGATTTTGGGGGCACATCCCCCATAGCTGGATAATCCCTTAACCTAGAGACTCAATGGAAACCCTAGTCCGTCCTCCAAATTACATGACATATATAGATGACCCCTCCAGGAGGGCATCATTCAACATGTGCGTTCAGGTCTAGTTGCTGTAGAGTCCTTAGATTCTGGTAGTGTTATTCTTGTCTTTTATTGTTATGTGTATTCCTGTATTGCCATCTCATCATTTTTGTCAATACGTGTGTTTTCTCTTTCTCTATGGTACTCCCCAGGGGTGCTTAGGTGGGTCAGAGGTTCATTGTCTGTAGCTCTGGGTGGTTCAAGCTCTCTAGGAGGTCTCTACTCAGGCAGGGTCCTAGCTCAAAGATCAGGCTCCTGCAGAAGACAAGTTATGGGGGCCAAAGACTAGACTATGATTCAGGATGTTCTGCGTGCTGACAGACAGATCTACCTTGTGCCTGGCACGCCCCATCTGAGGCCTCCTTAGCAGAAGCCTGGTGATGTGGCCCATAGATTCAGCCTGCATGGGCTCAAAATGGTGATAGGTGCATCTGTTGGAGGGGCCTGGAACTCCAGTATAGGACAGGCATTGGGGTCAGACATCAGGCAGGTGGGGGCTCCCGGTGGTCCTGTATGGATAGCCAAGTCTCGTGTGCTAAGATGAGCTTCAGGAAGTTTCCTGAAGGTCGCAGGATTGTTGGCTCTATCCTTTGTCCCAGTGCTCAACCAGAGTGGTAGGACAGTGTGCAGGGAAAACCACTGGGTAGGGGAAGGGCAGGCTCTTGTTGGGTGTAGGTGGGTATGTATCAGAACACCAGGAGCACTCTCGATGGGGAGAGGTCACAGGGAGAGTGAGATCTGGGGCCAATCCAGGAAGTCCCCAAGAAAGGGTGTGTGGGGGGGTTCTACCTGAATTGGTCCCAGACTCACCTCTAGCAGAGGCCAGGTGATAGGGGTCAAATACAATAGGGGTCAAAGACTCAGGATGTTTCCGCACAGATAGGTGGAACTAGCTGGGCCCTCATTCTAAACATTAACCGGAACCTGTTCTACAACCCTGAACTTGAACCTGTACCTGAATCTTCATCCTCAACCTGAACCTGAAATTTCAACATGAACCTAAACACAAACACTCAATCAGAGCCTGAACCAAGAACGCTCACACTCACCTTGAACCTGAAACTGAACCCTTAACCTGAACACTTCCTTGAAGCTGAAACTGAATGCTCACCCTTAACCTGAATGCTCACCCTGAACCTGGATGGAAAAGTCACTGTGAACCTAAAATCTGAAACAAAAACTGAACCTGATCTCTCACCCCAAATCTATACCTGTACTCTCACTTTGTAGCAAAACTGACCCCTAAAACTGAAACCTCACCATGCAATTGAATATGAACACTTACCCTGTAATTGATCCCTCACCCTCAATCTGAAGATGAGCCTGAACCATAAACCTCAATCTTCACCCTGCACCTGAACCTGGAGATGTAAATGAATCTGAAATTTCACCCTGAACCTGAACCCTTATCCTGAACCTGAAACCTGAACCTCTACCTCAACTTCTACTTGAACCCTCATCCTGAACATGAAGCCTCACCAAATTTCCAAACCTCACCCTGAACACTCACCCTGAATTTGGACCTGAACCCTCACCCTGAACCTGATCATGTACCTGAAAGTGAAACCTGAATCTGAACCTGAATACTGAGCCTGAAAATGAACACTCACCTAACCCTGAACATGAACTCTAAACCTGAACCTAAATCCTACCATCCTCCCCTTCAACCTGAACATAACCTTGAATATGAAACCTCACCCTGAAACTGAACCTGAACCCTCATCTTGAACATGAACAATCACTCTGATTCTGATCCTGAATCTAGAACCTGGAAAGTCACCCTGAACTTGAACCTGAAGCCAAAACCTGATCACTCACCCTGAAACTGAAACTGAACTGTTACCCTGAAATGGAATCCTCTTCTTGAACCTGAACTCTCACCCTGAATCAGAACCTGAACCATCACCCTGAACCTAAATCTGATTCTTAACCTGAACTTAAGCATGAGCATTCACCCTGAACATGAAATCTCAACTTGACGCTGAATCTGAATCAAGCACCTGAACCTGCAAACTTAACCTGAACCTGAACCTGAATCCTGAACCTGGGCCTGATCCCTCACCCTGAACCAGAACACTCACCATGAATCTGAACCTGAAATCTCACCCAGAACAGAAAGCTGAATCATCACCCTGAGCCTAAACCTGAACATGAACCCTGTACACTCACTGGGAAAATGAATCTGAACCCTGAACCTAAACATGAACTCTCAACATGAACCTGAATTTTATTCCTCAACCTAAGCCTGAAACAGCCTCACTCTGAACATAAATCTGAACCTGAACCCTACTCCTGTTATGGAACCTGATCTGTCACTCTGAACCTGAAAGTACACTTCAACTTGAACCTGGCCCTGGATCATCACCTTCAAACTGAACCTGAACCTGAACACTCATCTTGAACCTGAACCTGAAAATTAACTTTTACACTGAACATGAACTCTAAACCTGTACCTGAAACCTAACTTAACCATCACCCTGAGCCAAAACCTGATCCCTCACCTTGAACCTGAACTTGAACATGAACCCTTATTTTCAACCTGAACCCAGAAACTGAACCCTCATCCTGAACCTGAACAGGAATGTTCACCCAGAAAATGGACCTGGACCCTCATCCTGAACATGAACAAGAACCCTTAACCAAAATCCTCACCTAGATCCTGAACATGAACCTGAATGAACACTCACCCTGAAACTTGAACCTGAAACCTGAACCTAAACCCTCACCCTGAACCTGAACATGTACCTGAAAGTGAAACCTGAATCTAAACCTGAATACTGAGCCTGAACATAATCCCTAAACCTTACCCTGATTATGGATTCTTAGCCTGAATCAACATTCTCACCCACAAACTGAACCTGAACTCTCACCCTAAAACTGAACATGAACATTAACCCTCATCCTGAACCTGAATCTGAACTTGAAACTGAATATAAACTCCAAACTGAACCCTCATCCTGAATCTGAACTGAACTCTCACCCTAAACGTGTACCTGAACCTGAACCCTCACACTATTCCAGGACTGAACCATGAACATGAAAGCTCATAAAGTACTTGAACCTTCACCTGAACCATTGCCATGAACATGAAGCTGAACCAAATCCTGAACCTGAACCTTGATCCTCAACCTGAACTATAACCTCAACTGCCACTGTAATGTGAACCAGAAAACGCATACTTAATCTGAACCTTAACAATTATCCTGAACCTGAAACCTCACCCTGGACCTGAACCATCTCCCTGAACTAGAACCTGAACACTCATTATAAAACAGGACCTCAACCCTGAAACTGAACTTGAATACTAACGCTGAACCTGAACCTGAACCTGAACCTGAACCCAGAATATGAACCTGGAATCTGAACCTGAAATTGAAATTGAGCATTAACGGTTTTCCTGAACATTAATTTGAAGCAAAACCCTCACCAGGAACCTGAACTATAACCTCATCCATCTCCTTAAATCAGAACCTAAATCCTAACCTCAATCATCTCCTAATCTGAACCTGAACCCTCACCGTGAACATACTCACCCTGATTCTGACCTGAATGTAGACTTTTGAAAGACAATATGTTCACAAGTCGTTCAGAATTAGTGGAAGATTAGGACCTTCCAATAAGTACCAGTTACACGCACATTTTTGAATACACCCATACCCCTATGGCCATGGCAGGATTTGCAGCAGTCTCAGAATTCTTCTAACAAACAATTGCTTTTGAAGAGAGGTCTCAGCTAATGAATGTTAAGGCCAGTTGGTTACAGTCAATAAGTCTTAAATGACTTCATGAAAAATATGAAATAATGAGTTGTGGGTGGGGCCATGGAAGTGGGCTGGCAGTGGCCTGGAAAGTGGTACAGGGAAGATGGGCGTGGTAAATGGTGCAGAGGGCCTGGTCTGGGCCTCAGGATCCCTCATTTCTGGGGCAGGATCGCACTGGCGTCATCTTGAGGTCACCCTATGTCACGCCCCGCCCTGTGATCCCGCACTGGACACACCCCTCTGCAGGCTCTGCCCTTCTCATCATAGAGGCCATGCTGGACCCCGGAGGGCATGGCCCGCTGCCCATGCTCGTCGAGGCTGCGGGGTGGGAGCGCACAAAGGCGGAGTTCCGGGGCCTTGTCATAGCCGCTGGCTTCCCCGACTTCTGCCTCCCCGCCCTGGAGGGCTCTATGCCATCATGCTTGAACCGGAAGTGATGTAGCCACAGTGGAAAGTGCAGAAAGGAGAGTGGAAGTGGAGAGGGTGTGGCAAAATAATTAAATATAGGTGAGGCGGTGTCAATTCTGAGTGACCTGTCAATCAATCACCAGGGCCCAAGGCAGCCATTTTTGAATCCCGTGCCCTAACTTCCTCCAGGACCAACTTCCTGTCCCTGAATCCCTCCAGGACCCACTTCCTTTCCCCTGACTTCCTCCAGGAATCACTTCCTGTCCCTGGCTTCCTCCAAGAATCACTTCCTGTCTCTGACTTCTTCCAGGACCAACTTCCTGTCCCCTGATTTCCTCCAGGACCCACTTCCTGTCCCCTGACTTCCTCCAGGACCCACTTTCTGTCCCTGACTTCCTCCAGAACCCACTTCCTGTCCCCTGACTTCCTCCAGGACCCACTTTCTGTCCCTGACTTCCACCAGATCCCACTTCCTGTCCCCTGACTTCCTCCAGGACCCACTTCCTGTCCTGTCCACTGACTTCCTCCTAGACCCCTTCCCTGTAATTTGACTTCTTCTACGACTCACTTCCTGTGCCCTGACTTCCTCCAGGACCTACTTCCTGTAATTTGAGTTCTTCTAGGACCCACTTCCTGCCCCCTGACTTACACCAGGACCCAATTCCTGTCTCTGACTTCCTCTAGTTCCACAGGCCTTTCTGTTTTCAGGGTCACACAGGGGTCACCAGGGGTCACTGTGGTCACGATAGCCTGAGGGGGAGGTCACTCGAGGTCACGGAGAGGTCACTCGAGGTCACATGGCTCAGTAGACTTCACGGAATCACTCGGTGTCAAGGGGGTGACTCTGGGTATCGGGGACACTCGGTGTCACGAGGGTCACTTGTGGTCAAGGGGGTCACTCAGGGTCACGGGGTCACTCGGGGTCACGGGGGTGACTCGGGGTTACTGGGTTCACTCAGGGTCATGGGGTTGATTCAGGGTTACAGGGGTCACGCTGTGTCATGGGGAGGTGATTTGAGGTCACAAGGCTCAGTTGATGTCAGGGAATCACCAGGTGTCATGGGGATTACTCTGGGTCACTGGGGTCACTTGGGGTCATGGGGAGGTCACTCGAGGTCACATGGTCAGTCTATGACACGGGGGTCACTTGGGTTCATGGGGTCACTTGGTGTCATGGGCGTCACTCTGGGTCATGGGTTTCATACGGGGTCACCTGGGATCACGGGGTCCATACGGGGTCATGGGGTTCATACGGGATCACGGCGTTCATATGGGGTCACCCGGGGTCACACTAATTAGCATATTAATGAGACAACAAGCTCACTGTCTCCCAACATCACGGGGTCACGTGGGTCTCCCTGGTGTCCAGCCGTTCCCAGGGTCACCGTGGGGTCAGCCTGGGGCAATGATATTAATAATCTCATCTCCCACTGAAGGAAATGTGAAAACAAATAGTGAAATGCAGGAAAAGAGAAAATACAATGTAGCTGTTTAAACGTCAGATCTTAGCATTAGTGAGAGGACACAGGAAAATATTAGAGACAGAAGGACCAGGGAAGGACAAACCGGATGTTGGACAGATATTCACATAGATCATATTTATTAAGCCTGTGGTGTATATTAGTACATATCTAATGGTTTGCGTAACAATTCATTATATATTGGCCATAAATGAACAAGGCATGAATTAAGGTGTCCTGATAAGGACATGAATAAAAAATTTAAAATATTGTTATTTATATAAAATCAAGAAACAATGTTGGGTAATGAATCATTATTTTTTTCTTAGCAATACAATTTCTAAAATTCACAACATTATTCATTTTTTTCTAGATGTTTGATTAGGGTTCAAGTCTACATTCAGATATTTGACTTCATGTTTATATTGTCATAATGATAAATTTATAAAACTTGAGGAAAAATGAAAATGTAAATGGGAGGTTTTATTTACTGAAAAGGGGAAGAAATAAAACAAGAATATTATGGCCTCCAAAATTAAAAAAAAAAAAAACCCTGAAATTTGATAAAAAGTACATTTCACCATGAACTCCATGGGGAGAGTCTTTAAGAGTCAGGTCATATTGTGAACTCAGGACATGATGGCTGGATGTCCTAAGATAGCATTGAAACTGCTAAGGAGACTAAGTGTCCCTCAGTGGAATTGGAGTTTGAGTTTTCTTCTAAGAAGACAGGGAGTGAGCTATTGCAGCTGTGGCTCTTTTTGCAACACCATGCATAGATTCTTGTCCCATTGTTATTTTGTTTTCATGATAAGCACAGGCTTTAGAGGAAATGGGAAAATGTGTTTTCTGTTTTGCCTTGGTCAAGAATTCTAGAGGTACATATGTCTTAGGAAACTGCATTCCCCTTGGATCCGTAGATCTTAAAACTCCATGGATTTGCCATTACCCTTTCCAGATGAATTGAGACGTCTTTCAATTCATGCCCTTACAAGAAAATCAGAGAAATGTAATTGATTTATCAGTTAAACAATTCTATGTATAGGTAGTATTTTACATAGAAAGCAAAGCTGTCTTCATTTTACATTCACTCACAGCGTCATGTGCATTGCAAATCCACATTCATTTTCCTACCATAAGACTCCAATGTGGGAAGGCACAAATTTAGAAAATGAAAACCAGAAATGTTTCTCCTAGCTTGATTCACTAGACTAATATTGGTATGGAAGTTTGCATAAGATTCTCATTTACATCAAAATGGGGCACTCATCCAGTACAAATTGCATCACCTCATTCCTGAGGGTACAAACATACAGAAAACTGAAGAGAACCTCCCTCTTAGTTGTCAGAGAGTCTAGAACTCTCAGCATAAATCTCATTGACATTTGCCCACGAGCCAGACCCTAAGACTTCTCATTAGGCAGCAGTGATATATTGGCATGAACAATGGTACCGGACTTAAGTTGTCATCTGGACAACAAGTTTTATGGAAGCCACAATGAGTACAGTCTTAAAAGCTGGTATTGACTTTGTGTATCCATGTTCTTTGAGGCAAGCCAATATATGAATTTGGCCACTGCCTCATTAGATATAAACATCCACTACATTTTCCTTCATTCTAGTCTAAGAGGCAGATTAAAATGTTGCTGAAGGAAATTTACAATGCTAGCCTTCCCCCATGAAAAAAATATCTTTAAGTCTTTTAATTTTTTTAATCTATGGTTTTGCTACTTAAGGAGGAGGACATTCATCAAGAAAAGTTTTTGATCTTTTTTTCCTGATTCTTCTCCCTGAAATTAGGTACTCTTGACTTTGGTAACTCTGGTAAATGCAGGACACCATCCATGCAGTGGTGCAGCTGTTCTGTGCCAAATCAAATTCCACATATGCTGTTATTTCCAATAATAATGCAGCATGTCAGGTACTCTTGATTCTTGAGGCCATGATATGGAAATACAGAATTCCACCAGGAATCGTTGCCAAGCAACGATTATGATGTACCATTCCATCACATTCTAGTACCCAACCTACTCATATACTCACATAGGTTCTAGTTTATTGACTTTAGCACTCAAGTTGATTATTACCTGGCTTCTACTCGTCCAGGGTGAGTTTGTTTCTTTTCGTCCTAAGGCTTTCAGTTGTGCTATCAATTATCTAATGTGAATATCCTCCATTTTTTTAAATGGACACATAGTACAATGAACATTCCTTGTATTGCTGGTTTCAATGTTTCCCATCAGTTCATGTATGTTGTGCCCTCATTCTAATTGAATTCTAAGAAATCTTTCTTTTCTTTCTTTCATTCTTTCTCTTTCTTCCTTCCTTCCTTTCTTTCTTTCTTCCTTCCTTCCTTCCTTCCTTCCTTCTTTCCTTTCTTTCTTTCTTGACCCAGGAATGATGCAGTTGCACGTAGTTCATTGGTCCGATAAAACACAGGGGACTACCCCAGTTGGTTGTTTTTTGGATTTGTTTATTCTTGTTATGTTCCCTAGTAAGTGGTCCATTTTAGAGAAGGTTCTATGTGTACCTGAGAAGAAGTTATATTATTTTCTGTTTTGGATGGAATATTGTATAGATATCTGTTAATATTAATTTGGACATAACTTCTGCTAGTTCTATGGTTTCGTTTTAGGTTTCTTTCTGGAGGTCCTGTATAGTGGTGGGAGTGGGGTGTGGAAGTCTCCCACTATACATGTGTAAAATTTTATGTGAGATTTGAGTTTTAGTCGCATTGATTTTATGACTTTAGTAGCAAATGATTTTATGTGGTTGCCTTCCATTTTGGAGCATAGATGTTCACAATTGATATTTCCTTTTTATGTACTTTTCCTGTGTTGAATATGAAATGCCCTTCTTCATCCCTTTGATTGATTTTGGTTTGGAGTCTAATGTGTTAGATATCTGAATAGCAATAACTTCTTGGGTCCATTTGATTGGAAGATAGTGTCACAACCCTTTAACTTGAGGTAAGGTCTGTCTTTCAATCTTAGATGTGATTTCTGTACACAGTAGAAGGATAGATTTTTTATGTCTATTCTGTTAGCCTTTGTCTTCTTATAGCCTAGTTGAGACTGTTATTGTTAAGAGAAAGTAAGGACCATTGATTGGTACCTCTTGTTTGTTTTAGATTTGTTTTGGTGGTGGTTTAGTGAGCATAATTTCCCTGCTTTTTCCTTTTGGTTCTGCTAAAGAGGGATTGTATATTGCCTATGTCTTTGTGAGAGTAGATAACTTCCTTCCTATATCAATGGATTTGGGAATATAAATTGTGAAGTTCTATCTTTGTTATTGAATATCTTGTATTTTCCATCTATAGTGACTGACAGGTTTGCTGGGTATTTAAACCTATCTTTCTTCAATTTGGGAAGTTTTCTTCATTGATTTTGTTGAATATGTTTTCTGAACCTTTGAGCTGGGCTTCTTTGCCTTCTTATTTGCCTATTATTCTTATGTTTTGCCTGTTCACTGTATCCCATATTTCCTAGATGCTTTGTGTTATGCATTTGTTGGAATTAAGATTTTATTTGTTTGATGAATCTATTTCCTCTAGTTTATCTTCTGACCCCAAGATTCTCTTTTCCATCTTTGTATTATGTTTGTTTTGCTTGGGTTTGTAGCTCCAGATTGTTTGCCCAGTTTTTCTATTTTCAGCATTCTGTCAGATTCTGTTTTCTTTATTTTCTCTATTTCAGTTTTCAAGTGTTGAACTGTTTCCTTCACCTGATTGATTGTTTCTTCTTGTCTTTCCTTACTTTAAGAGATTTATTCATTTCTTGCATTTTTGCATGTTCTTTTCCTGTATTTTTTCCAAATTTTGTTTGTTTTTTCTTCCATTTCTTTAAGGTATTTTCTCACTTGGACTTTTATGAAGTTATTTTTTAAGTCATTCTCTTCTGCCTCATCTGTCCTGGGGTGTTCAAGTGTAGTTGGTGTAGGATTCCTAGATTGTGATGTTGTCATGCTTGTCTTTGTATTGTTCGGTGTTGTCTTGTATTGTTGTCTTCCCATCACTTCTTACAGTGGGTGTAGGTGGTATCTCTCTCTCTCTCTCTCTCTCTCTCTCTCTCTCTCTCTCTCTCTCTCTCTCTCTCTCTGTTACTCTCCCAGTGGGCTTAGTTGGGTCAGAAATTCGATGTTTTTAGCTCTTGGTGGTTTAAGCTGTCTAGGAGGTCTCTCCTCAGGCAGGTTCCCAGTGATGTGGGTCAAATATCAGGTAGGTTGTTGTTCAGGTTGGTTCTCCTCCAACAAAGGCCCAGTGAAGGGGTTCAAAGATCTGGCAGGAAAGGACCTAGGATTGCTCTGTTGGGATAGGCAGATACCTCCCTTGAGCCAGGATCTCTGTCAGAGGACTGGCCGTGGTGGTCAGACATCAGGCATGGGGTATTCAGGGGTTCCTGCATAGATAGGTGGGTCTAGTGTACTCAGAGAAGCTCCAGAGTGTTCCCCTGAGGTGGCAAGATTGTTGTATCCACACTATGTTCCAGTGTGCAATCAGAGCAGTGGTGCAGTGGGCTAGGTAGGGCACATGTATTGAGGAGGACAGCCTCATTCAGGTAGGTGGGGTGGGGGAAGGTTGTTTACCAGAGCACCAGGAGGGCTCTATCTGTGGACAGGGCACATGGGGGAGCAAGAATCATATGCAATATAACGAGTTCCCAGGGAAGATTGTGGGGGAGATTCAACCTGACCTGGTCTCAGTCATAAAACTTTCCGTATCATCTGTGCAGGTGTATCTACTTGTAGCCTGTTATTGGGTGCAGGTGATTCAGAGATTATCTTGTATTAACATACAGCATTGTAGAGTCCCTTAGTTTAATAGAGGGAAATATGTGACACTATTACATAATATTGATGTCTTATGGGCACAGAAACATACACAATATATAGGTGACTAAATTTTCATTGAAGGGAACTTCTAAATTCTTATGAAACTAGGTATATCAGTAGTCAATATTAGAAAAGGGGGGTGCTTAACATATTTTATCATAATTGAAAAGTTGTGTAAATGTTTCAAAATATCTTTTCCCAAAGATTTTTGTGGAGCTAAAGAGATTTGTGATGCCTTTGGAAAAACTTGATATATTCAAGGTCCCCATATGTAGTTGGTGATGTTGTGAGCACACCATGTTCTGCATTATAAATCCCTAGCCTCCTTGATGGGATGGGTGTAGTCCTTACATGAAGAAGGGTATACTTCCATGGGTACTATTTAGATCAGAGGCCTCCTGGGCTACTAAATTTTCAGAATACTCTCAGAATTAAGTGGAATTCTAAAGTGCAAATTAGAGAGGATTTACATAATTTAAAATTGGGTAATGAAGTAGTGGTTTAGGGACCATTTGACAGATATTTGTCACAAGTCCTTCATAAGTAGTGGAAGACCAAGGTTTTCAAATAGGTTCAATCCTGTGGGGCCATCACTTGGAGCCTTTCTCTAAGAAGCCAACAAGCATGTACAGGCAAGCATGAGAACATGCTGACATCATTCACAAAAGCATTCTGATTATTGGCAGTAGTGCACAGATATTACCAAGTTCAAGAGGCAATAGGTGTACCCCCTCATACTTTCCAAAGCAAAAAATATCCATTGGCAACAAGGTCAAATATAGTAACTAAAAAAGTTTTATGACCAAGAAATTCTACCTTTGGGTCTGTAGGTCTTCTGCAATGGATGGATTCCAGGAGTTGTGGAAGTTGCAGGGAGGTGAGACGAAAGGATTCACAGGTCTCATTGTGTCTTCTACTTCCTGCCACATAGACAGTCAGGTGTAGACACCCACCAGCTGGCACACCTGGCTAAAGGTCAGTCCAGGATGGACATGAGTAAAAGATTAGGCAACTATGAGCACGTGTTGGGGGTTGAGATTTAAGGGACAATATTACAATGGGTCTGATATTTAGTAGAGGAAGGTGGAAGGCCAGTGGATTCCTTGCCCTTGCCGGCAATGGTACCCTTCCCTCTGAGTTCATGTGGATTCTGAACCACATATTGCATTAGGGGACACCTGGGGCAGGTGACATCCATGTCTTCTTCCTAGGAAAGATGTCACCAAGTTATCTAGATGTGAAAACAAGGGAACACTGAAAGAATAAATATTCCATCCTTCATCTCCCCTTGCCGACTAGAGGCTGGGCACATAACTCCAAACTAACCATCTCCTAAGCATCACAATGCAAAGCATTTTGAGCTACCTCTAGTACTCTCAAAATCTGTCTACATTCCACAGCCTTGGACGCCCACCACTCACCAGGCACCATTCATGAAACTTCCCTTTCCTTTCTCCAAGTCTGCCAGACTCCCTCAACTTGGAATGTTTGAATCACCTATCTATTAATAAGCCAAGCACACAATGGATTCATGGGTCTCTGAAGAGATACTAGTGGACTGAGGAAAGGCAAACTAGAAACTGAAGGAGAATAAGCAATTCTCACTTTTTACACTATGTTGCCTGGAGAGAAAACCAACCCTTCTCAGTGACTACACACAAAATTTCAGGGCCCCTCAAACCAAAACCTCAAGATCCCTTTTTGCTTCCCCCTAGGTTCCCAGAACAATGTAACAGAAACAAGTATGCAGAGACAGAAGAGTTTGGCACAGCAACTTGCATGCAAAGAAGCTATCTCACACAAGAATTCCTAAACTGCACATAGGTTCTCTCACTCAGAACAAAATTCATGGACTTAGGAACCAGGGGCTGTATGTTGTCCACTAAATGTCTAGTCAGGTTATTCTGAGGTCCACCTTCCACTACATTCACTGATGGAACAGTGATATCCTTAATACTCCAGCATCCAGGCTGGCATGGTATATGTTGGTATCTTGCATACTGAGCAAAACATACCTTCATTGTCAAACAACCATAACATAAGAGGTCCCCCAGTATAACCCAGGACTGACAGGGAAGCAGCATGTTGTTGTCCTAGATCACAGGGCACAAGGGAAGGTGGGCAGATGAAATAGGGGTTAGGAATACTCAATTAAATAGGGCCCAAACCCCAGAACTGACTTTCTGGCAGAAAGCAGGCAGGTCCATGGTGGACACAGGCCAAAGGGTAGGAACCTGTGTGAACTTGTGAGGGATATAGTTTTACAGGAAAATGTCCCCATGGGTGGGTTTACCCAATAAGAAAGATTAAAGGCCACAATAACCATTGGTCTTGATGCTCACAGAATGATGCCATCTAAATTAAGTCAGATGCTATGCCATATTATCTGTAGCAGGACCCAGTAAGGGATCTGTAACATTCATGGCATCCTCCCAGGAGGTAGGCCACCATAGAGCTTGATGTGGTGTCAAGGGCACATGGAAAGAATAATTATTCTATCCAATTGCCCACAAACTTCCCTATCCTGTGCCCACAAAATAGCCATCTCCTATGCATCACTGTACAACCATCTGAGCTATCTCCCACACTGTCAAATGCAATACCAAAATATAAAAGGCCCAGAGACAGATATTGGGGTTCAAATTTCAAGATGCAAATCAGAGAAACAAATGAGCCCAATGAGCCAGTAGATCTCATCTCTTCTCAGATGAAATGGCCGTCTGGTAAACAGAGACCATTAAAGGAAAAGGCTCCCAGATTCCATTTTCTCCTTATATTTCTTCCTACAACCATCCATACCACTCCTATCTCCACACCCTCAGTTCATGAATCATAAGCATGTGATCCCAGGTGTACAGATCATTTTTCTGAGTGATATTTTTTTTAAGATAGGATCAGAGTCTTAGCATCAGTGTCACCTTGAACTAATTAATTATTCTATAGTCTACCTTCCAATCCTGAGTCCTTGCAGTATAGCTGTGGACCACTGCCACCTAGAATCTACAGATAAAAAATATGGAGGCTGGGATATTTTGATTTCCAGTGACTTTCATAAATCTTAATGTATTACCAACACCATAATTTCTCTCCTCTCCACATTCCTACACTTCCTGCTACCAAAAAGTTCCTACTGAGGAAACATCTATTTACAAAAATCAGCAGTTTTCCCTCAGACATGGAACATTCTGAATTATCTGTGGACATCTATCTACCTGTGGGACTCAGAGGTTTTAAAAAAGATTTAACTGTCCAGAGGACAGGCAACTTAGACACCTAGAAAAAATAACCAACTCTTGCTTGCACACCACGGTGCCTAGAGAACATACCAAATTCCTTCTCAGGGACATCTCACCAAATTTAGATGTCTTCACAGGAAACCCTCAAAGTGGCATCATCCTTTCTCTCCATAGACCAAGACATAAGGAATGGAAACAAGTGTACACAGACCAGATGGGACAGCACATCAGCCTTCATGAACAGATATCATCCCACACAGAAACAACCATAATTGAACACTGCTGCTCACCACCAAATCTCATTGGGTTTAGTCTATTCACACTCCCATCCATGCCATCCAGTGCAACTCGACATGTCAGAATTTATATTATATAACACATTCAGTAGGGGGTTGCTTCTCAGTACCAAACAGAGAGCCAGTCTCCTGTGAATATTTAGAGACTATACAGGCTAGCATCCACAATGGAGATATTCCAATTTTGCCTATAAAATGAAACAACGCCTTCTCCCTCTTGGCACAACCTTGTATAATCTGAAAAATTTGCCTTCCCACAAATCCCCTGGAGGCATCTGCTCTGAAGTTACGAAGGGAACTACCTGTGGGTGGAATGTGGAGCTCTGAATTCAGAGATGTACCAGACTGACCAATACAAAGGTTACTCCTTCCACTCCCATATGTTTCCCACAAAAGGACAGATCCAGCAAGCTGCTAGGTCAGACATCACGCACATGCTCACGCACACAGACATACACACACAGACATACACACACACACACACACACACACACACACACACACACACACACACGAAGGACTGGACATCACCAGACATTGTCCCGACCTGAAGTGACACTAAAGGAGTCCTGTAAGTTTTCCTGTATATGCAAGCTTGTTATCCCCCTCGGCCCTCAGTTTACCACTATAACTATGACACATTTTATCTCTTTGAAACTGCTTATGGGATCTCCAGGAAGTCGCTTCTTGTCCAGAATATACGGAGAATAAACCCATACAGAACCACAATCACATAATACACACAAAGAGAGAGAGAGAGAGAGAGAGAGAGAGAGAGAGAGAGAGAGAGATTCAGAGAGAGAAGGGGGGAGACAAAGACCCCAGATAGATCATTGTGTTGATTTCCCAACCTTCTCTAAGTATTGTAACAGCTGAGATGATATCTATAGAGGGCAGAAGAGGACAATGAAACTTTCTAACTGTGACCCTTGGGGTTCTTCCTTTGTTTAGGGAATCTTAAGCTACTTAAGAAAATTCAAAATCTGCCACCTACTTGGGTGCACTGTTTAACAGAGATGAAGCCCAGTGAGGCAGGTAGGGTCAGGGAAACCTGGCTACACATGGTACCTATAGGACAGCCTGACCTGTTTGGGACATCCTTCAGTCCCCACCATACTCTGGCTGCTTCTACTCAGCATCATACTTTCTTTAGTTCCAAATGTACTATGTATACAAAACCAGGTTTCATGGAATCATAAGGATGGGGCCTACCAGACCACTTGTAAGTTTCTGGGGATTTGACTTTACAGCAGAAATCTGTTGTAGGAGATTCCAATCCCTGAATTACACCTGCACCCCTGCTCAAGGAGAAAGTCATATCTGAAAGAAACCAATGTAAAGCCAGGGAGGAGTTCTTGATTATGGTGAAAAGTAAGGGGGGGCATGCTGGCAGAATATGCAAAACCATTTTACTTGATGGCAGTAGTGCACTGATAATGCCAATTTCCATGAGTCATTGGTGTACTCCCTCAGCCCTTTTGAAAATAACAAGTTCTGACACTATGCTTTGAGTATGCCACAAAATAACTTGCTTTTGACATCTGTCAGTCCTGTGAATGTCACATATGATAGCACAGGTGGCTGACTGGCACGCCTGCAGGAATCCAAATGGAAGCCTATAGAAACCTAATGCCAAGATGGTCCATAGAGGAGGTGCCTAATGACCAAACAGATGGACATTTGCACCAGGGCTGACTGTTGCAGTCCACATTCCCATTCAGATTGTTCTAAATTTTGTACAACTTCTTCAGAGATATATCACTTCCCAACTTGAATCTAGAGACTAAAGCCTGCCTGGAAGCTATAGTGATAACCTAGGTCTCTATATTCAAGTTGATAACTTGTGAGGGATATAGTCTTAGGAGCCTGGGACCCCACCCTAATCACTTTCTCGGCATTACCATACAAACATTCTGAGCTATCTCCAGCTCTTTCAGAAGTACCAAGTAAAATAAAATATATAGAGACAAATATTGGGCTTCAAGCTGCAAGGTGAACATCAGAAAAGGAAAACAGCCAAGCAGTTGATCTTCCTTCTACTCAGATGAGAGGGCTATACAATCTCTAGGAATTATAAGATAAAAAGTGCTCTCAGACTCATCTTCTCCACTTTATATTCCTTCCTCTAACAGCCATCTCACAGCTATCTCCACCTCCCTAGTTCTTAGATAATAGGTACGTGATCTCATGTATTGCGATCATCTTTGTGTGAAATAATTCTTTAAAGACTAGATAAATTTTGTGTAGTCTGTGTGGCTTTCACATAGCAGATTACATTAACTCTTCATCTTTACTCCTTGTACTAAAGTTGTGGTCCACCTAGCTTGTAGAGTTATCAAAATAGCTGCTCTGATATTTGGATGTCTACTGATTTTAATAAATCACAAATCTGTCCTCCTTCTACATCTGGACATCCCTCACCTCCTACCATGGCCCATTAAGGAAACTCCTATTTCCCAAATTCCTCAAACTCCCCTCATAATATAACTTACTGTATTCCCTGTGGATATCCATCTAACTCTGGCGAGGACTAGGAACAGAGGGGACTCCAGTCTCTCTGGGAAGATTAAAGTGGACAAAGTACAGGCAACCTAGACACCTAGGAAAAAAAATCTGTACTTGATTGTCATACCATGATGCCTACAGCACATAACACCCCCCCATTATCGTAAGGTACTTTCCACCAAATTCTAGGTTTCTTCACAAGAAACACTTAAGAAAACTGAAAAAGAGATAATGAAGAAAATACAATCTGAGAGAATCTGAAAATAGAAAAACTGGCAAATGATCGGGAGCCACAAACCCAAGCATAACAAACGGAATATAAAGAAGGAAGACAGAATCGTAAACTCTGAAGATAATCTAGAGGAAATAGATTCATCAACCAAATAAAATCTTAAGTCCAACAAACACAAAAAATCCAGGAAATATGGGACACTGTGAAAAGGCCAAAAGAAAGAATAAGAGGCAAATAAGAAGGCAAAGAAGCCCAGCTCAAATATTCAGAAAATATATTCAACAAAATCAATGAAGCAAACTTCCCAATCGAAAGAAGGACATGCCAATGAAAGTACATTAAGCATACCAAACACCAAATAGACTGGACCCCACAAAAAGTCCTCTCACCACATAATAAGACAACTAATATAAACAATAAAGAAAGAGTAATAAGCGCAGCAAAGGAAAAGGACCAGGTAACACATAAAGCCAGATTTATTAAAATAACAACCAACTTCTCAATGGAATTTCTAAAGGCCAGAACGTTCTGGATGGATGTTCTACAAATATTAAAAGCCCACATATGCCAGCCCAGGTTAAAATATCCAACAATACTCTCAGTCAGTATAGATAGGAATTACAAGATTTTCAATAACAAAGACAGATTTTCACAAAATATATCCACAAATCTATTGCTACAGGAACGAAGTTAACTACTTCCTTCCTACTCTCACAAAGACATGGTCAATATATAATCTCACAAAAACATAAGCAATATATAATCCCACTTTCAGCAGAACCAAAAAGGTAAAGCAGGGAAAATATGTTCACTAAGCATCCACCACCAACAAATCTAAAACAAACAAAATTACCAATCAATGGCCCATAATTTCCCTCAACAATAATGATCTCACACATTGGCTGTAAGAAGACAAATGCTAACAGAATGGACACAAAAAGTGAATCAATCTTTCTGCTGCATACAGAAAGCACATCTAAGCTTCAAAGACAGACTTTACCTCAAGTTAAAGGGGTTGTGACATTATCTTTCAATCAAATGGACCCTAGAAGGTATAGCTATTCTAATATCTAACACATTAGACCAAAATCAATCAAAGGGATGAAGAAGGGAATTTCATATTCATCACAGGAAATGTGCATCAAAATGAAGTATCAAATGTGAACATCTATGCTCCAAAAATGAAGGAAATCATTCATAAAATCAATGCTATTAAACACAAATCTCAGATAAAATTTTGTATATGTACAGGGGGAGACTTCCACACTCCACACTCATCACTATACAAGACCACCAGACAGAAACCTAAAAAAAAAAAAAATAGAACTAACAGCAGTAATGTCCAAATTAGTATTAACAGATATTCCATCCAAACAGAAAAGAATATAACTTCTTCTCTAAAATTGACCACATACTAGGGAACATAACAAGCGTCACCAAATTTTAAAAAAATTGTAGTAGACCCCTGTGTCTTATCAGACCACTGAACTATTTGCAACTGCATCATTCCTGGGTCAAGGAGAAAACAAAGATTCCTACAATTCAATTAGAATGAAGACACAATATACCCGAACTGATAGGACACTTTGAAACTAGCTATACAAGGAATGTTCATTGTACTATATGCCCATATGAAGAAAATGGGGTATATTTACATTAGATAATTAACATCAAAACTGACAGCCTTAGGACAAAAGAAATAAACTCATCCTGGAAGAGTAGAAGACAGGAAATAATCAATTTGAGTGCTGAAATAAATAAAGTAGAAACCATGTGGGTTTATGAGTAGGTTGGGTACTACAATGTGACAGAATGGTACATCATAATTGTTGCCTGGCAACCCTGGTGGAATTCTGTATTCCCATATCATGGCCTCAAGAAGCAAGAGTATCAGACATGCTGCATTATCATTGGATATTTACTCCCCCAAGGTAAGTATTCTCTATGTTTCTGAAATAGAAAGACTGTACTGTCTGGGGAATCAATATATATATATATATATATATATACACACCCACACATATATATATATATATACACACACACACACACACATATATATATATATATATATATATATATATATATATCGCCTATGAATTGGCCTTGTGTGTGTGTGTGTGTGTGTGTGTGTGTGTGTGTGTGTGTGTGTTTGTGTGCAGAGTCTGTAGCTGTACTCTTGTGGGTGAGTACATTTTGTGTAAATCTTATAAAAGGTGGCTGTACCCTAATTAGTAGTGCTCAGTGGCAGAATACCACACATATCTCCACTGTACATCCACCAAGCACACTCTTAGTAGCCTCAGAACATTTGACTTCAGAGGTCTGGTGAAAAGGTGAGTTGCAACAGAATACACAAGGTTGACTCCAGTAGGCAGGGAGGTGTTATACTTGTTGGAGTCATCTAGGAGTATGTTAGCAGTATGGAAGATGACCCCTGTAGACTTTTCATGTTCATGGGAGAACAACAGTCTGTTGAGAACAGAAAAGTATTTCCCTACTGAGTATGGATTATTAGCTGAATACAGACATATATAATTTCACTGGATGCCATTGATGTAAGTGTAAATAGGAGCCAGGGATAGAAGGATAAACACATAGAGGAAGAGGTAGCTATGAAACCAGATATATACATGGGTAGAGAAAATAAGATGTGGGGTGAAGACCTGTGTGTATGGTTTTAGGTGATTTTTGTGGCATGGCCCTTTAGTTGCTGGCTGTTGGGTGAAAATATTTTGTGTATGAACACACTTTTTCATGTTCTATTGAAATGAGACGCTGGCTGCAAATCATTAAGGCATCTCAATGGTTTCATCTGGTGATATATGGAATTTTGTGGGATATACATGAAGAAAACATGGTGTTGGTATGTTCTACAGGCATCCTTGTGTGACAATCAAGAATGTGTTATTACCCATAAGTGTCTAGGTTGCCTGTCCTCTGTCTGTTTTAATCACTTCAGAGAGCTCTGAGTCCCCTGTGTTCCTAGACCTGGCCACAGGTACATGGGTGTCTACACAGTATAAATTAAGTTTCATGTTTGAGGGTAATTTGAGGACTGTGGGAAATAGCATTTTCCTAAATGCACCATACCAGGAGGTGGAGAATGTTAGGAAGTGGAAGAAGAAATATTGTGACACTGGTGATACATTGATTAATATTTATGAAAGACAGTTAAAATCAAAATAGCCAAACAGCCATAGTGAATATCTTTAGAAGCTATATCTTGGCAGTCCTAAACTTTAGTACAAGGACTCAGGATTAAGAAATAGAGGAAATTTTGTAAGGAGAAGACCACACAGACTGCATGAAAAAGGTACATCATGATTGGGCCAGGGTGCATTTTCAACAACTCCTCCGCATGCCAGTATGTTGCTGGGTCTGCTTTGAGATCAAATGAGCCACCTATCCATGCAGCATATACCTGAGGCCTCCCTTGCCTGAACTTCGGACCCCATATAAGGCCCTCTGTTAGATGAAAGATGTCCAAGGGAGCATATATCATCCAGAGTTACAGACAGTGAAACACTGGCTTACCTACGCCCACAGGGTGACTATGGTACAGAGAGAGAAACTCCATATTCCTTCAAAAATAATGGTGTAACTTGCCTATAAAGAGACACAGGCCAACAGAATAGATACAATGACAGAATCATTCTTCTACTGCATTCAAGAAACACATCTAACCTTCAAAGAATGATTTTAACTCAGGATAAAGTGTTGGGAAAAGATATTCCAATCAAATGGACCTAAGAAGCAAGTAGGTATAGTTATCTTAAAGACTAACAAATTAGAGTTCTAACCAATAAGAATTAAAGGAGATTAAGAAGGACACATGATATTTTCACAAGAGAAGTATAACAGTACAAAATCTTACTTATGAATATCTATGCCCCAAATACAAAGGCACACAAATTTTAAAATAATCTAATAAAATCTCACACACTCATAGTGGGAGACTTCAACAAGCCAGTTTCATCATTAAACGGGGCAACCAGACAGAAACTTAACAAAGATAAAAAGGAACAAAGAGAAGTTTTGTTTCCTCTCTTCTTTAGGGAATCTTGAGGCATGAGCAATTTGAAGATTAGTGGTAGAAGTAGGTAAGTATAAAATGACTCCAGTGCAAAACACACACTCATATTCAAACACACACACGCACTCACACACACACACACACTGACATGTACACACACACTATGACACTATGAACAATGCTCCTAACACTGTACTCACATATATTCAATGAGAAAGCTTACTGAAAGAGTTAGAGTTAGTGTTCTCATGATTCCTGAAGGATTTTCCATTCACAAGGGAAATGCTTTTCATCCTTCAAAAGAAAGTTCAGTGCAAACCATAATCCAAGGATTTCCAATGTTGCTAACAGGTGTTGCTAACAGGTAACACTTTGAACTATTTTGAATTCTTGGCACGATCGAACTATGCCACTTAATTTACTGAGCATTATAGCCTTCTTGGAAGTCTCTGCTTTGACTAATATTCCCAATGAGGAAACACATTCTTCTACCATATTAAGCAAGTAGGAAAACTTCAAGCTTAATATGTATAACAAACTACACTGTATTATCCAACTTGTATTAATAAATAACTTTATTTTACTTGAAGAATCCATAAAGATCGGAAGTAATACAAGGAAAGAAAAAATAGTGACAAGAGAGGGAGAAGAGAAGAGGTGTGGAAAAATTCTTCCATTTGTTAGGTACATGAAAAATTTAACAATAGGCCTAAGGACTAAAAGAAGACTGAATGGTAACACAAATAGGAATATGCATACCTAAATGTTGGGTGGAAAATAAAGATTTTAAAACCAATAAGTCCAGAGAAAAAAGACCAAAATATAACTGGAAAAATAATTACTTATATTGATTGCTAAAGTGTTTTAGCATGCTTTTAGGCTCTACCTCAAGCTGCAAGGAATCCGATGCCCTCTTCTCATCTCTGCAGACACCTGTATTCAAGTACACACATATACAGAGAGCCACACATATAAAAATGAGTCAACATTTTTGAACATAAAAATCATAAGTGACACAAATTCCCAAATGATTTGTGATAATTTCATTTTTGATCGACTTGGATTTACCTAACACACTCATCTGTAGAAATATTTTTTAAGGTATTCATCATGGGTTCAAACTTACAACAATTATCCAAGGGGATTGCTAAAAAGTTCTCATCTGAGGGAAATAAGGAAATAAACCAGCTCACATGCATGGTTCTCTTATGGCCTTTTATTCCTTAAGAAATGTTTGTCTCCAAAGTTCTTTCTCTAAAGCTCTCTTTAAGATTCCTCCTCAAAAGTTCTCTTTAATAATGTTCCCCCTAAGCTCTCTCTCTCTAAAAGTGCTCTGGCTCTAGAGTCTTGTGGTCACCAACAATGTAATGAGATATTTTAAAATTATGTAATTAAATATTTTGGTGATGCCTTATACTTGACTCCGACATGAGTGGTTAAACTCCAGTGATCATTAATTATTTAATCATGGGTTTGAATGACAAAAATAAGTAAATAAATAGTGACATGACACTCTTCAGTTAACACTAACAAAATGGAGCCAGACTCCATTGTTCCTCGAGTAGATCAGAGATTTGAGTAATCACATAATCAGATAGTGAGATGATCTGGCATCATTGACTCTCAAATGGTGGATACAAACTTCAGTGATCCCAGACTGGGTAATGAATGATATAAATAATAAAATGATTAAATAATTGTACGGTTTCACACCATCTATTCCAGGAATGACATGCCGGACATGACACATGAAGGACGCCAACATCAGCAACTTTAAATATTCAACAAATTAATAATGAGATGATTAGACGATCTTGCCTAATCCACTCTGTTCAGCTAATGTCACCGTGTGTCACCAGTATCTGCAGTCCTCACAAGGCAGCTTCAGAAGCTGATACCCTTGCAGTGGTGGCTTCATCCCCTCCTCAGTACTTCCTTCCTGAGAGGACAGAGAATTCCAGAGAACTCCAGAGGATTCCAGAGAATTCCAGAAAATTCCAGAGAATTCCAGAAAACTCCAGAGAATTCCAGAAAACTCCAGAGAATTCCAGAGAATTCCAGAGTATACCAGAGAATACCAGAGAATTCCAGAGAAAATTCCAGAGGACAGAGAGTGTTGAGAGGACTCGCTCCATCCCCTCCTCACTACTTCCTTCCTGTGAAAACAAAAATTCCAGAAGATTCCAGAAACTTCCAGAGAATTCCAGAGAATTCCAGAGAACTCCAGATAATTACAGTGAATTCCAGAAAATTTCAGATAATTGGAGATAATTCAAGAGAATTCCAGAGAATTACAGTAGACACAGAGTGTCATGGTGGAATCCCTCCATCCCCTCCTCACATCCTTCCTTCCTGTGAGAACAGAAAATTCCAGAGGATTCCAGAAAATTCCCGAGGATTCCAGAAAATTCCAGAGGATTCCCGAAAATTCCAGAAAATTCCCGAGAATTCCAGAAAATTATATGAGTATACAAATATGAATATAAATATGAATATATATGAATATAAATACAAACATATATTTATACATATAAATATATGTATGAATGTATATGTGTACCTATACATGAATATATATGTACAAATCAATATACGAATATATACATATATGAATAAATACATTAATATATATGAATATAAATATGAATTAATACATTAATATATAGGAACATATACATAAATAAATGTATGAATGTAGAGAGGTGCAAAGTGCCGCGCCTTCAAGATGGCGCTGGCTTCCGCCTTCCACCTCCCTGAGGGTGAGGGCTCTCTGGTGTAAACACGCCCTTATTTGGGTAAATCTGTTCAGCCTGTCTGCTTCCTCGTTATAGTAGCCAATCTGCAGGGTCCACGTATCTCACTGGGGTAGGGTAGCACAAGAGCATTTAAGCCTGTGCAGGGGTCCCCTGGCGCTCACGGGTCATAGGAAACATGTTTCAAGGATCCCGATTAAAACTGCATGAAGAAGATCTTCCCAGAGTCCTGTCTTACTTGCTGGCAGTGGTAGGCCCGGTACATATGAATAAATACATGAATGTGTTCATGAATATAAATGAATATATATATATATGAATGTGTACATGAATATAAATGAATATAAATATGAATGTTTACATGAATATACACATGATTATACACATGAATATGCATGAAAACACATGAATATAAATTTGATAAGATACACAAATACACATAATCATATGAATATACATGAGCAATACATGGATATATATGAATATATGCGTGAATATAAATATAAATTTATATTAATACATACATGAATATATATGAATTTGTACATGAATATATACATGAATATAAATATGAATATATACATGAATGTATATGAATATTGTATTAATATATACATAAATGAATACATGAATACATAAATGAATTATACAAGAATAATATGAATATGTACATGAATATGTATAAATAAAAATTATATATGTGAATGTATACGTGAATAAATACATGAACACATACATGAATATATAATGAATACATATATATATATATATACATATATATATGTGCATCAGTCTGTTCCATGGACAACACACTTGTCCTGAAATTAATTTATTATTAATTTTTAAATACTCCACCATTTCTCAGACATTAAAGGTTTAACTCTCTTCATTTGATGCACTTTGAATTGAGATACATAATAAATATTTAGGGTCCAAAATAATAGCTCAGTGGGAAAACAATAATCATGTATGCACGTCCTGTGTTACTTTGGGCCTGACAAAAATATCACTGATGCCTTGGTACATAGAAAAAATTATTCATTTTTTTCATTTTCTCAAACGACGGAGACTTATAGCAACTTTTATTTTGCAAAAATTAATTCATTTTTTTTCAAACGAGGGGATTTCTAGCAACATCTTTTTTGTCAAAAATTTATTTATTTATTTATTTAAAGGAGGAAAATTTCTAGTACCTTTTTTTGTTCTTAGGCAAAAATGTATTTATTTATTTTAATTGAAGAAAATTTCCAGCAACATTATTTTGTTGACAAAATTTATTTATTTTTTTCAAACGAGGGAAATTTGTAGCAACTTTTTTTTTTGGCAATAATACATGTATTTACTTTGCTCAAACGAGGGAGATTTCTAGCATAATTTTTTGGTTTTTCAAATATTTATTTATTTATTTATTTATTTATTTCAACCCAGGGAAATTTCCAGCAACTTTTGTTTTTTTGGTAAATGTTTATTTATCTATTTATTTATTTTTTCAAATGAGGGATATTTCTAAGAACATTTTATTTTTTTGCAAAAATTTATTTTTTTTTTAAACAAGGCAAATTTCTATCAATGTCTTTTTTTTGCGAAAATGTATTTATTTTTTTCAAATGAGGGAAATTTCTAGCAACATTTTTTTTTTTGGAAAAAAATATTTATTTAATTTCTTCAAACTAGGGAAATTTCTAGTTTCCATTTCTGTTGTGGTCCCCCTTAGAAAATAAATTTATCTTATTTATGTTGAAATAATTGGGTCAATCATAATTTTGTGGCAGCTCTTCCAAGCTGGTTAAAAACCACATGAATTATCTGTGTCATAATTTATCAAAATCTCACAGCCGTCGTATTCTGTAACAAAATATCTGTATTTGGAGGTAAAAATATGATTATTATTTCCCCTTTGCTCTGCCATCTCCATCACTTAATGCGTAAATATGATAACACATTAATGTATACTGATTTAACTATTATCTTCCGGCTTTCAACTTTAATGTACATATGTGATTACAATGTCTCTTCTTTTCCATCTTTCTGCATTCTGAAAGATTCTATCCTTTACTTTTTTACCTACTACATATTTTCCATTTGTAATATTATTTCTATATATCTTTCTTCATCGTGCCCTTATTCTTTGTTCAAATATTACTATTTGTTCTCATTTTCATTTTTTTATCTTTTACAACTGTCCATCAGTGGATTTTATGAAGTTTTCCAGACATAGTTACTTCAAACTAACTGTATCCTGATTATTAACATATGGATTTTGGGAACCTGTAGCATGGTGTAAACATTAGGAATATATATTATTTTTGTATATATATATATATATATATATATATATATATATACATATATATTAATTAGACATATATATTAGGAATATTGTATATAGTTATTTTAATTAGACATACACATATATTTTTTAAAATATATATATATATTAATTAGGCATAAATATATTTTAGGAATAATATATACATTAATTTTAATTAGGGATATATATGTATTTTAATTAGACATATATATTTTTAATTAGGCATATATATATTTAGGAATATTATATACATATATTTTAATTAGATATATATATTAATTAGACACATATATTTTTAGAAATATTTTATACATATTGATTAAGCATATATTTATATATTTAGGAATATTTATATACATATTTTAATTAGGCATATATTTTTTTCAGAAATATTGTATATATAATTTAATTAAGCATATATTTATTTTAAGGAATATTTATATATATTTTAATTAGGCATATATATATATATATATATACATATATATATCTATTAAGGAATAGTATATATAATTGTTAATTAGGCCTACGGAGGTGTGTGGTCAGGAGCGGGCCAGGGTGGGCTCACAAAGCCTGGCCTGACCTGGGGTAATGTCTCGACGACGCCATTGCCACCCTGTCCCGGAAATGAGGGACACTGAAGCCCTGACCAGGAGCTTAGCAACATTGACCACGCCTGTCAGACAAGGACCACACCTAATCCCTAGCGCAGCCTACTTCCTTAGGCCTCGCCCACTCAATTAGGCCAGCCCCGCCTCGGGCCCCGCCCTCACCTGCCTGCATCCACCCAGCAGCTTTTTGAAACAGAAAACTACTTACCTTGTGTCATTGGCTGCACACTGTAAGCTGACCAAGGAGTTTTTTGTGTTGGATACTCTATCCCCTCAGACTAAATATCTGAAAGTATCTTCTACATGGTGAGGTTTTCACTGTTTACCTCTCATCAGTAGACTGAACCAGAGAAAAGGAGTTAGTTGGGGGATGAGATGTCCTGTTTGTTTGTTTGCTCTTTGATCTTTTATTTTCTCCTGTAGCAACTTCACAAATAAGCCTATATGATGCTTTCTAAACTTTTGTATCAACAGTGCCAATACCACTAGGTAAAATTGAATGCACTGTGCATTATTGTTGTAACTGGTGTTAATGTAATAGCTGAGGCTTCTGCATCACTGTCCATGTCTCGATGTTGCTGCAGCATGCTGAGATGTGTGTGACTCAAAATCCTGATACAGTGTTAAAGGTTTTGTTTCTGAATCATCTGTACCATGTTCTGCAAATATTACAAGTTTCAATGCATCCCTCTATTTTATTTGTATAGGCTCTGAACATTCCTACTAGAGGTGTGTTGCTCTTTATTTGGGAATGAGAAACCTGTATAATCTTCAACACAAATATGTTTCCAGAGACTCAAGCTTGGAGACCCAACTCTTGCCAAAACTTCAGAAGATATGATATTGCTTCCTGAGTATATTTGAGAAGCAATTAATTGGAAGCATTTTCCTTATAGAGTATCCAATGAGTGACCCTGTTTAACAAGCAATCAATTGCCTTTCTATTGAAAAGAAAGTTAAGTGAAGAATTTTTCTGTGAATGCACACATGATTCACTTTAGATATCTCTACAGTACTTGAATTTAAGTGATCCCACTTTCAACTGGTTAGGATCAGGGCTCCTTCTGTCTTAGCAGTCCATGCTCCTTTAAGGTCTAATGCCCCTAATGACCCGTGTAACATCGTAATACACACACACACACACACACACACACAGAGAGAGAGAGAGAGAGAGAGAGAGAGATGTTCTAGGGATCAAGATAGTTCCTGTGTTGATTTTAGAAACTTCTCTAAATATTGTAATAGCTGAGATGATACATGGACAAGGCAGATAGGCAGATTAAGACAATTGGCTTTTCAACATTTGCCTGCTTCACAGAGAGAAAACCTGTCAGGTGAGGTGGATTCAGTGACACCTGGCCTGGCAGGGATGGTAACTATAGGACTGTGAGGCCTCATTTGGATACCATTCAGTTCACATGGAACTCTTCCAATTTCTATTTGGATTCACAATGAGCCACCAAACTGGTTCTTGTGAACCTTACCCACAAGAAATACAAAACCAGCCTGTGTAAGATAATGAGGTTGGTGCCTACCAGACAACTAGTAGGGTTCTGGGGATGTAGCTCATGACCAGAAACTTTTTTAACAGGTCTCAGTTGCTGAATTACCTCTTCAGCACAGCTCAAAAGAATGCATTGCCAAAAAAAAGGAAAACCAGAGAGGAGGCAGGCAGGAAGGCAGATGAAAAAATAAAAAAATGATGGTAACAAAGGAGTTGATAGTATGGCAGATATTTAACTACAATATCTGCCTGGTGCTGAGACACTGAGAATAGGTGAGCGATGCTGTCCAGTGTACGTGTTTTCCAGAATTGAGCTGAAGTTGCTGCTGAGAAAGCTTCATCAAAACCATGGTATTTACCTGGGTGGCCTTGTGCAGTGTACGATATGGTGGCTGCAAGTGTCCCCATATAAAGCCAGAAACATCCCAGGCTGTAGAATCCCAGCAGAGATTTTCCTTGATCCTACCCAAAAAGGCAGAACAAGGGCCCAGGAAAATGATTTTTCTGTGCCCCAGCAATCCAAGTTGAAGTCACCCAACCTGGGTCACCAGGACCCTGATCCTCACAGGCTCCCCTGGGTCAAAGGTACTGCAGAAGATGCACTTATGTCCTGTTGAGCTAGCACAGGTAGCCTGTTCCTGAGCAGACTGTAGCCTTGTCCAGATGTGATATCATAGACAGAAACAAAACCATTCTACTTGACAGCAGTAGTGCACTGAGAATGCCAACTTCCAAGATCATGTGTAGAATACCTCAGCATCTCCCAAAGCAACATAATACCGAACAAGCTTGTATTATGTTCCAAAATAGCCACCAACCACTTTGCCAAACAGGTTGTAGATGTGTCCTAGATCTGATGCAAGGGATGAATCACAAAGGATGTGGATAATGCAAAGTGGAATGGCAAAATGGGGCTCACTGACATCATGGGGTTCTTCACTGCACTGACTTGGGACACTCTTCTTTGGAACCTGCCAATTCTTTGAATTCCATTTATGAGGGCACAGGGAGACAAGTCTGTACCAGACTTGAAGGAAGCCTACAGGAACCTTATGCCAATTTGGACCATAATGAATGAGTCTAGTACCAAAATCAGGGACCTGAAGACCAGGGGCTGAGTGTTGTCCTCATTGCCAAGCCAGGTTATTTTCAAAGCGACCTCCCACTTATTCAGAGATCTAACAGCCATCTCCTTGACTCTAAAGACCCAGTTGACTACCCCAGCTCCCAGGTCGGACTGGTGTATGCTGGCATCCCACAACCTAGGTCAAAACAAACTTTCTGTTCAAAGCAACCAGCATGAAGAAGCCTTTCAAGCAGACCAAGGGCTGTTAGGGCAGCAGGATTGTGGTGTCCCAAAGCACAGGGAACAAGGGAAGGGTTGCAGAAACCAGAGGGGTAGGTTCATTCAACTAATCCCAGCACTGACTTTCCACCTGGTAGAAGGCTAGTCTGGGTTGGACACAAGGCAAAGGGCAGGGACATGTGTGCACTTGGGAGGGATCCAGCTTTTCAGGACAGTGGTCCCATGGGTCTTGTATTCTGATAAGAAAGAAGTAAAGCTTCAGGAAATCTTGGCCTTTATGCACATAGTGTCCCTCCATCTGTGTTCAGTCAAATGCTGCCCCACGTTATTTGCAGCAGTTGTCACTGTGTGTCTTGGGATATTGGATATCCATGATTTGGGGTTAACGGCTCCTGGAAAGTTTAAACATTCCAACTCAATTGTTCCCTTTTATACAAGGCCCTGTGCCCAGGCCCATACTCTAACCATCTAAATAGGCATTACCATGTAACCAATCTGAGCTATCTCCATCTGTATCATATGTGGAACCAAAAATGATCCCCATGACAGATATATGGGTTCAACTTTCAAGGTGCATATAAGAGAAACAAAATATTGAAGGCACAAGATCTTATTTCTGCTCAGAGGAAATGGCAGTCCAGTCTCCTGGGATCCTCAGAAGAAAGAGGTTCTCAGATTCCATCTCCTCCTCCGTATATTCCTTTCTCCACTTGTCCATATCCCAGCTATGAACACATAACTAGATATTGGATTAGAGGCATAAGATCAAAGGTGCAGAAATCACATTTATGAGAGCTATTTCTGGATTAATATTTTAGAGTCAGTGTGACTTTGAACTAACAGAGATCCATCTTAATCTTGAGATCTGGTACTAAAGGTATGTACCACAACCACATAGAAGCTAAAGAAAAAAGCATGGATGCTTTGCAATTTTGATTTTCAGTGGCTTTCATAATTTATAAAATATGTATCTCAACCACCACAATGGCTCTCAATCAAAATCCCTTCACCTTCTGTTCCTATCAGGCCTGATGGGAGATATTATTCTGTATATATGTTTTTCATACTGGTTAATAAAGCTCTGTGGCCAATGAGATAGCAAGATAGGCGGGGCTAGGAGAAAAGGAGGAAAGAGGAAGTGGGAAGGAGGAGTCGAGATGTAGTCCTGGGAGGAAGGAAGACGCCTGCCGTGGCTCCCCGATAAGACGACCCCGTGGAAATACTTAGATAAGTAGAAATGGGTTAATAATTAAGGCCGAGCTAGCCCATTAACAATAATGGTAACTGGCCAACAGGATTGTATCAAATACAGAGTCTCTGAGTGTTATTTGGGGCCGGCACAACTGTGGGCCCAGACTGGTGTGCTGGCGGGCTGGCAGAAACATACACACTACACAGGCCCCACTCAAGAAATTCCTATTTCTCAAAAGTCCTGAATATTTCCTCAGATAAAGGAATTTCTGTATCAAATATGGATGTGTGTCTATCTGTAGCCAAGTCTAGCATGCAGGGTATTCAGGGATCTCTGAAGAGATTTGACTGAACAGAGTAAGGCATTCTACACATCGAGGGAAAATAAGCAACACAGCTCATCATACCAGGAGGCCTATAGCACATATACATTCCCATTGTCCTCAGGGTTTTCTGACCAATTTCCATGTATTCTCACAGAAAACCCACAGGGTAACTTCATCTTGCCCTCCAGTACCCCGACACTATGAACAAATACAAGTATGCATAGACAGAAATGGACAACCTGCAGAAATACCATCCCACACAAAAATAACTAAATTGTTTTATCTAACATTGTTTAACCATTATCTATCTGTCTTCCTAAAGATCTACCTCCTCCTCTGTCTGTATCTCCCTCCATCCCTGGCTTCTAGTCATCTTCCAGTCCTGTGAATGAGAGCACAGGGTGACTCACAGGCATTCCTGAAAGATACACTAAATGAAGTCTACAGGAACCGAACACAAATATAGACCATAGAGGAGGAGCCTCAGGACCAAACTCATGGACTTTTGCACCAGGATGACTTTTGCCCTCTATGTGCCCAGCTATGGCATTCTGAAGGTCACCCACACCTTCACAGATATAGCCCAAATGACCAGTTTTGACACATGAAAGTAAACTCCATATGGAGATTCTTCTATGCCCATCATCCTTTTATGAATTATGTTGGTGCTGATTGGAGCAGACATGTCTCATGTCATAAAAATTCTAAGGTTATTAAACATCTTGAATGCCATATTCTGGAGGTCTGTGAATTTTTGAGGGTCATCTACCCATCTAAATATACCTGTTTAACCATGAAAAAATGCCTGATATGACTACAGGTTTGATTACTACAGATGAGTAACTACTAACCTGCATTTTTCATTATGCATTCATTTTTAAGTAAGCTGCATAAGTGCAATAGTTTCAACAAGAGTAGAAACATGCATCTAGTAAAAAACAAATTTACATTTGTATCACTATAGTATACCTCATACCGATGCAAAATATTTAAAGTTAATATTCCTTTTTACCTTATATTCCCCATAAATGATGACAAACTCCCATAACCCATCAAATAACTAAAATCCACCCATCTCACATCTTAGGAATGTAGATGATTTATTCTCTAGACTTCTTCCTTTTGCTTGGGCAAAGGTATCTTTTGGAGATGCTCCTGATTTGTTTATAGTAATTTTCCAGGAGTCCAGAGAAAGCTATTTGATCTTGTTGCGAGGAGTTAATGTGATCAATGTGATCATGGGTGTTTCTTAGCATGACTGTCATTTTTGTGTCCAATGTGTTGTGTGTGTGGTGTGTGTGTGTGTGTGTGTGTGTGTGTGTGTGTTTACTGCTCTTGTGCTTTTGTGAATTGTTACAATTATTCACTCACCTATTTCTCCCCATATTTACACCTACACCATTTGACCAAGCTATTCTAAAGTTAAGAGAATAAACAGATACTTATTTTCATTTCAGTAAATAGAAATGAATTAAGGTAGAGGCCAATAATGGTATTATCGTTATCCTGGAAATAAGAATATTGGAGCATGAGAAATATGATTAAATACTCATCAATGCAGTTGAATGGCATAATGATGCTTTCATTTTCATATATATCACTATAGACATGTAGTTGTTTCATAGACTTGAAAATAAGTTGAACACAGAATAGAGCCTTGAATTTTTGGGACAATATCAGGAAGGCAATAAGGTTAGTTCATTCATTGGTGAACTTTTTGCAAGTGGGAGATGTACTAGAATGTGACTGAATATTGGATCATAAATGTTGCCTGGCAACACTCCTGGAATTTTATATTCTAGTGTTGTAGGACCAGAATCAGAGAGCTACTCAGATTGGATATTTTAGTCTCCCAAAATAGGTATCTTACAAAACTTTTAATGACAGCATTTGTTGAAATTGATTTTCCTAACCAAGTCATAGCCAAATTCCTGGAAGTTGGGCTACAGCTATTAATATTACCCAATTTAAGATTACCTTATACCAGGAATTGCAGTCCAAAGACTTTTGTAGATAAATGTCATCTTCCCTAAGAAGTACAGCTGTGGATAAACTTCCAGCAAGAACAGAAAACTAGTGCTATGTGGCCCTCTTAGGTCCGGGCCCTGTGCTGAATGCTCCCCAGAAAATTATGACTTGCATGGCCCTTGCCTTGGGGACACTGTGGTCCACCTCTAATGGGTCCTTGGGGAAGGGAAAATCTCTCAATTGTTCTTCCAGAACCTGCTTCCTGAGCAACCACTGGCTCCCTATGGACACAGGCACCCTGACAGTTCGAGTTCCATGGTTATGAAAGACCACCATGGGGGAGAAGAAATTATCCTCTACCGCCAACAAAGGACTTTGATATTACTGCCACTATCATTCCTGTCATTGCTGAGTTGATGACTGCAGCCGTCCTTGCAGCGATTGCTGTGGCTTAGACCGCTGCCAATGCAGAGACTGCTAGCCAGCTGCCAGGCAGAATCAGCGAAGCTCTGGCAATGCAGAATGTCCTGCCTGAATGCTCATATTCAGTTTGGAATCTCATATTCAGAATGAACTCATATTCAGTCCAAACTTAACTTAAATCAGAAAACTTCAGGAACAACTTGGGGTTTTGGGGTTGGGGTAGCAGGCCTCCTGTTCATGCTCATTTCTCTTGTGTCACCTTTAGTGGAATGCAAATATCTCTGTAGGGGTCGACTGCCTCAATGCTAGCAGGGCCTTGTCTTTTGTAAACTTTACCAATTTTTTGGCTCCCGAAAGAGTAGAGGTCCATAAGATCCGAATTACTACTATTTTAGCAGAGGGCTGGTGGAATGCCATGTCCCACATTGGAGGATAGATCCAGCTTTGGGATGGAGCATTGTCTCTAGAGGACTTAGGGCAGGAAGTCCGACAGTTCTTTTCACAAAAGGAACTCTGTCTGGCCCTTTGCTCTCCCAATAGTCCTGAAGTTTGGTTACAAATGCTGCAGAAATGAGGGTCCTTCATGACCTGCAAATTGCAGGAAAGCCCCCTGCATAAGACATGGGGTCACCAGGTCCCCTGAGGATGGGTAAGGGGTGGCACACCCTGCACGACCTAAGCCAGTGGTCTCTCATAGAAAATAAAAAAGGGGGAATTGTAGGAATCAAGACCTTGGGTAAGAATTCACTTCCTCCTGTTGCCCTCAGTGCAGGCAGCTGTAACTGCAGGAAAATGAGAGTCATGTTTTCTAATGCAAAATGCTAATGCTCTTTTGGCTTCCTCAGCCCTGAAAGCACCCTAGCCAGTCCTTGGAACCTGTGATGAGCAACTGTCCCCTTAGCTTCTCCCTCTTCCATCTGGTGTCCAGGTATATAAGCCAGCCCCTGAAGTAAAAGAAGGGATAATAAAGCCCCTGGAATAAAAGAAGGGATAATAAAGAGCCTTCTTAAAACCAAAAACAACAGCAACAACTGCTATTGCATAGGTCTCAGGAGACAATTCAGGTGAAACACAACAACTGAAGTGATCTGGGGATCCAACAGTTCTGGCACCAATACCAACCCACACTCCCACACACAGACATACATACTCACATAATTAAGAATAAAGTAAGTTCTATTTTTCTTCAAAAAAAAAAAAACAAGAAGTACAGCTGTAGATTAAGAAGATAAAAAGACTCACAATTATTCAACAAAAGGTGAGTTTTTCATTGTTAACTTCCTGCAGGAAGGTGTTGATCCATTTGTTAGACTAGACTGAGGGATAATTGGATAGCAGTTCATCTCTAATGAGGCAGCTGCCCAACATCACCTATGTGATATCCTCTTAAACCCTGGATACAAAATGACATTTAATCATTTACATATCTTAGTGCTCAATTCTGATTAAATAAACAGGTTGGCACACTCTTGTGGTAGCTAAGTAAGGATATCGAGTACAGCAAACAGTCTCATACACTAATGATATAATTATAATTATTTAATTATTCAAATAGGACATTAGATAATTTATCAGTTCATTTTTGCACCAATTTTAGGAGTCAAGTATAAAAGACCATCTAATTATTTAATTATGTAATTAAGTTATTTAAATCAATGATGACAAAATTGTTCTTGAGTCTGGTTTGGAGCCACCTTGGGGAAGTGGATGATGTGGTATCTCTGGTTGTTTGATTATTTAGTTTTATAAACCAATGATAATGTAATCCACAATACCTGACGTTTGGTGCCAACTTGTGGGATCAAGTATGTCAGATCATCTAATTTCATAATTAAAATATTTAAACTGATGACATGTGTTAATTTGCAAGGTCACCTAATATTTGTATAATTATTTAAGTAAATGATCATCTATTCCATGAAGAGTCCAGTTAAGCTCCATCTTGCTGAGGAAATTATATAATATCTTCACATTTTGGTTAATTGCTTTTTTTATTTTAAAGGCAATTTTATTTTTACCTCAAGTAGGTTATTCCTTTCTATAATTCACTTTGCTCGGAGATTTAATAAACATTATCTGTTTATCAGAGAAATGCTATGAGCATGAAAAATAATTCTGAGTTGGATATCTGTTATTTACCAGTTTTCAGTTTTTCAGTTTCCTATCTGTCCCTCCCTCAGTCCATTCCTCTCTCCCACCCTCCCATGTCCCCACTGATCATCTTCCGTCCCATTCCCCCCTACTCCACATGTAGTGTGATTCCTCCAGGATGCCTCAACTAAATCTGTAATTTGGAGTAGGAACTAGGCCCTAACTGTTAGATACCTGCAGTCTCACCCTGTTGGGCCATACCCAACCCTCACCTTTTTAATAGCAATAAGAGGTGGGAATGTTGGGGCTCGGTAGTCTGTGGACCCCGCCTCTGGGCGGGACACCTATGGCCACATAATCACTATGTCAGGCCTTACCTAGCTGCTCAAGCTACCTGGCTGTGTAAAGACTGGGTTACTCATGCGCAAGCTCCCCTTTTAAAGCAAGCACGCCAAGCACACCTCTTTTTCTTGCTTCTCTCTTTCTTCTCTCTCTTGCCTACCTCTCTCTTGCTTCTTGCCCCTTCTGTCTTTCTCTCTCACTCCCCACTTTTGGTTGGCCACCAGCTACCCCCCCTTTCCTTTCCCCTCTCTCAATAAACTCCGCGTGGGTGATAAATCTCGTGTTTGTGTTTCTTAGGCCATAGCTGCATCAAAAGAACAACATTGGTGCTGAGATTCGGTCAGGCTCTCCTCAAGGACTCTGCGGCTGTCTGTGGGTGGGTGGCTAGCCAGAGACACTTGGGGACCCTGATTTTGAACCAGAGGCCCACTTTCATCCACCCGTTCACTGGAAATACCATCCCACACCGGCTTCAATTTGGTAAAGTACTCTTTTTCATTGTAACTCGTTTCCCTAGGGTCTGGGACATTTCCCACTGGTGAGTTAAGATTCCGGCTTCAAGCCTTCCTGCCTTCGGACTGCTGAGTCCTTATTGAGCCAAAAATGATTGGCCAGTTTTACTTCACCCATGGGAAACAAACCAGCCTACCCTACAAAATAAGTCAAATTGGCCAAAATTACTGCCAGTGAACAGGTAAATAGAAGGAGTTTTTTTCTACCTCTCTGCTAAACAATCTCTTTCCCTAAACTTGTTTTTGTTCTCTTCCCATAGCTCTAAATCTCTCCTGCCCACCACAGTTGCAGCCCATCTCTGCAGTGGGCGGGGCTGAGGTAGCATCTGCTCAAGATACTCTGAGAGTTTTTCATTTTTCCCCATGAATGATGCTTTTGGATTTTGTGCTGGGCTTAGCACCACTCATGCTGACTGGTGCATTTGTTTCTCAGACCCACGAGGGGTCTCTCAGATTTTATACCCTAGCACTGCCCTTAGACTGGTACATTTTTGGAAATTGTACTCCTTGGATTCTGGTGTCCTTTTAATTTCACAAAGCCGTCTGCCTCACTCGTGGAGAGAAAAAGCCAACAAAATTATATCTCAAAACTTTGTAATTTCTGCCAGCTGTTGGGAAGGGATTTTATGAAAGCCACCATCTTGACCATATGGCCTACTAAGCCCTCCCCTCCTCCGTGGTTCTTTAATCTGCTACACCAGACACCTGGGCAGAGGGCCAGTCAAGCCAGCTTCTACCAACAACAAAACCTGTAATTCATTTACCTTTTGCCTTTTATTCTTTGCCTCTAATTTCTTTTTTCACTGACTATGTAATAGCTGTACATGTGATTTAAATTTAACTTTATATATAAAAAAGCTAACTCTATACAACTTAAATTCAACTGTACTAAGTCAAATATTTCCAAATTATTATGTGTATTTAAATGATGGTTAACATTTAAGGTTATAAATGTCTATTTCAAACTAACAAAATATTTATGCCACCCAGTCCTTCCTCTAAGCTGTTTATAAAGGTTAAGCCTCCATTATCAAAGGGAGGTTTTCTCTACCTCTTTGTCCTTTACAAGTGTATGTTAACCTACTAAGTTAAAACCAGTTAGAGTCAGGCTGGAGGGCTCTGAGTATAACATCCCTCCAAAGCATCTCAGCTTGGATTCAGTTTTCCAGACAGGGATAAAGCCTTACCTAGCCACCTATATACTTAAGGCAGGTAACTAAAGACAAATTTTATATGCTAAGGAATACTAAACAGACAGCCCTCAAATGCTCAGAGATCTAGAGAATATGGCATTTAAAATGTTTCATTAAAAAGCTTTTATAACAGAGAGACAGGCCAGCTGCTGGCACCACCCATTTCCTCCAAGAAGATTGATGGACACTGAAGAAGCTCCACCCACAAAAGTGGCAATGCTAGCTACTGAGCAATCCTGCCTTTCATCTCAACTGCTGCAAAGGGCTCTAAGAACCATGGAAAAGGGCAGTGGAATTGACTTTCTCCACGTTGCTTGGGCCAATGGTAGGTAAGTCTTCCAAAAGCTCCTAATCCACAGGTCGTGTGCCATCAGCATAAGGCAGATGTCCTTAAAGACTCTAACCTCAACAACTGTGGAGGACCTGGGAATGGCTGTCCATGCTGCCAGCTAGTGAGTCTCTGTTACTCTCTAATCATTCACATAGAATTTTATCCTTCTCAAGAACTCTGATGCTTTTGACGACTGGTAGTTTTGTCAGCTTAAAGCAGCAGCCACAGTTCAAATTATTACAAAACATATTTCAGAAATGGATATTTTAAGGTTGCCACTGTTTATAGTCTTAACACTAATCAATAAAGTTTTAATGAGCTACTAATCCAAATCTGACAGAGTACTAAACACCATACTATGCCACTATACAATCATAACTGTAACTATTAGCTCAAAATTAAAGTGCTTTTCATTGTGCTAAAAATCTGTCAGTTGTATTTGTTAATTCTTTCAGCCAAATCATTTCTAACATGAGTATGCTGCTAATGTGTCTTAATATTTATGTTTTCACAAACTCAAAGTATTCTTGTAAATTCCAGGGAGCCAAATTGGACCCATCCAAACAGGTCAGATTCACTCCAAATAAATATTACTCTACTTCTTCCTGGCCTCAGATCTTCCTTCCCTTGTCCTGGGACCCCCTTGGGAACTCCTCCCCACACCTTACATCTCTTCTATTAAATACAAAGCCCTAAAAAGAAAAACCTAACCTTGTCCTCTGCTCTGCTAACATCTCGCCAGGTGTCAGAGAGACACCAGATTTCCATACAGTCAGGACTTCAATGAAACAACCAGCTACCAGGACGTGGCATCACTCCAGCTTTCTCAGATCTCCCAATAGACGATCAATGCCCCAAGTCAGCAGGAAGCAGTTTTTGAGAACTCAACGCCCTTATTCCCTGACCTGCCATGCCCAACACCCTACATTTTTAATAGCAACAAGAGGTGGGAATGTTAGAAACCTGCAGTCTCACCCCACCTTTTTAATAGTAATAAGAGGTGGGAATGCTGAGGCTCGACAGTCTGTGGGCCCTGCCTCTGATGAGCGGGACACCTATGGCCACATAGTCCCTACATCAGGCCTTACCTAGCTTTTACCTGGCTGGGCAGAGACTGGGTTATGCATGTGCAAGCCCCTCTTTTAAAGCAAGCACGCCAAGTGCATCTCTCTCTCTTGTCCCTCTCTCTTGTCCCTCTCTCTTGTCCTCTCTCAGGGGTCTTTATCTAGACTGGCTCTCTTTTTTGTATTGAAAAGCATTTTCCTACAAAATATGATATATCATATGGGTCTAGCTGCCCTGGTTACCATGGGTGGGAGTGTATATTGGAGCCAGGGAGGGAGATACAGATATTGGATGAGGTAGCTATGAAGGTGGACAGATACAAGGCAAGAGGGAATTGTGTGTGCAGGCTCAAGTGTTTTGGTTTAGGATGGTGTTTTACCCACAGACTGATGTGTTGTCCTATTCCTTCTATGGACACTTGATTCTTTTATAGGTTTCTGGTGACTTGGAGATAAAGGCCTCTAGAGGGAATCCTGTTGGGACACCTGGAATTTTGTGAGAAGTCCTTGTAAATGACAAGGGAAGATATAGGCTCAATACCCACGCCCACGTGATTGGTTGTTAAGCACTTCCCTCATGCTACAGACTGGAATTATGTTTCTCTAGGCTTCACTAAGGGTGGTGTGTAGGCTAGCCAGTAAGCCTGTGTTCTTTCTTGGGGTCTTCTGATGGGTGGCAGGGTCCAAAACAAACAGTTTCAGGGTAGTGGAGAAAATGTCCCTGTGAGTCAGTGACCCTCAGTCTCTCCTCCACGCTCCTTGGAATTCAGCCCTTGCTTCAGTACAAGTGTTTTATTTTGAGACTGCCTTGGTTGTTGGCTATTTTGAAGTATGATACAAAAGTATTTTGTAATTTTGTCTGTTTTTGTTTGTTTGTTTTTGGAAAGGGCTGAGGGAGTATACAACAATGTCCTGAGTAAGTTGCCATTCTGGGTGCCCTACTGCCATCAAACAGAAGGTATTTACAGAACATGCCACCATATTCTGGTATTTCTTTGTCATGTTGCAGGCTACCTAGGGAAGAGCTCTCAGTGATGGACCCACAGAACCTAAGCAGGTTTCCTGCATTCTCCTTGAAACAGGAGAACACTAGGAGGAAACAGGTTCCTGGTGCCACAGTCCAGGCTCCATGGGCTTAGTATGCCAGGCCCAGGTAAGTCAGTCCTCTGGGTCCAGAGTACCCATGTCAGTCAGGATCATGGGGCAAGTCTACAAGGATATTGCATCCTGGCCTACTTCTGGCCTCCTGTGTCAAATTGCACATCTCACTGCCTGCAGCTTTTGCACAGTACCACATAGCCCCCATTTGTTCTTTAACATCCCCAGCAGTATCCACTCCAGCAAATGCTTAGAGGCATATTATTGCCAATGACTATGCTATTAAGTAGACAATCATATCTAATTTCGGATTAAACTCTTAAATCCCTGCTTTTTGACAGAGTTTCATAGAAAAATAACAATAACAACATCTGTCCACAATTTCATCATGCCATACATCTCAATTTCTTACCCAAGGTCATAATCCTGAAAAATTCGCTACAGAGTTAACAAAGTGCAGAGCTGTATTTTGCCCTTGTTTACATCTTTTATCTCCACCAATAAAACTTTGGTAGACACCTCCATGAACTCACGCTGCAACCTTACTTAACACACACACTTTATTACTATTTTTTTGTAGTGTGATCTCATATATCAGGCAGTATCAAAGACTCTTTCCATGATCTCTTTTGATTTCCCCTATCCCATAGCTAGGATTTTAATACACTAGCAATCCAGTGCTAATCAAACTACTATGAACTATTTGTATTGTTATTATTATTATGATTACTCTATTATTTTATCGTCATTATTTCCAATATATTACTTTAGTTTTGTTAGTAGGTATAATATTCATGAAATACAAAGACCTCAAATTCACATTAATTTCCTTTCTTCTGCCACATACATTCTTTTGAAGATTTTATATTTATTTTCTGATTGTGAATTTTGCTAGAATTTACTTATATGCATGACAAGAGTGCCTGGTGCTCAGCAAGGCAAGAGAGAAAATAGATTCCTTGCAAATATAGCTGTAGACACTTGTAAGCCATCATGTGTAGGTAAGCAATCAAACTTGTTCTTCACCAAGAGCAGCCCTTGCTCTTAAAAATGGTGCAATCTCTCCAGAAGCTTATTAATGTTTATGAGTCATATTATTTGCATCAAACTCTAAATTTTCATCTCCAATCACAGTTTTCTGTTCACACTTATAATGGATCCCCACTTTATGGTATCTCTTTTCTTGCTATCATCTATTTCTCACCCAATTTAATTTTCCTTCTCCCTCATGTTCCTCCCTTTTTCTCTCTCCTTGTTCTCCTAACTCTTTCCACTCCTTCTAGACTACCAATTTACTCAGGATACTGTATCCCTTTCACATATTTGAGGGAAAATATATGTCCCTGTTACGGTCCTCCTTGTTCCCCACTTTCTCTGTTAGTGTGGATTTTTGGCTGGTGATCCTTTGTTCTATGTCTAAATTTGCATATATATATGTATATACATATATATATATATATATATATATATATATATATATATATATATGAGAATACATCCAAGTTCATCCTTTTGTGACTGAATTACCTCACTTGGAAAGATTTCTTCTGGTTCCATGCATTTGGCTATTGATTTGAAATTTCTTTTTTTTTTTAAATTTCCCCTCCACTAAGTAGTACACCATTGTGTAAATGTAACACAATTTATTCATCTAATCTTCCAGGTTCTGGCTTTTACAAATAATGCTGCTATTTACATAGGTGAACAGATGCCTAAGAGTGAAATTTCCTTAATAATGGTGTAAGACAAAAACACTACTCTGGTTCTGGTTTTTGCTGGTTTCTGAGTTGGTCATCTTGCCAGCTTTCCCTCATCCTAAATTGAGTGAGAGCTCTGTAGAATTACCCTGCATAGCTTACTCTTTCTAGCAATCAGCTGTTAGAGGAAAAATGGGGCTTAGTATATATAGCACATTCACATTCTCACTATAGGTAACCTGGAAATTTTCTAATTCATATAAACATTTAAAATATTTGGAATGCTTGAAAAACAGAATTTTTATTTCCATGTCATTCCATAGATGGCTGACTTCATATCAAATATGATAGTTGGAACTCTGTTAAAATCTGGATTGAGATAATACTCCAAGTGAATATGACCAAGTAAAATAGCACTGCCAAAAATTAAAGCAGTTCAGTTATGTCAAGATAGAGATGTTTGTTATTTAATCTGAAATTACAAAGAATATTGACACAGGAATTTCTTTCTATTTCACAGAATTTAAACACCATTCTTGACAGCATGGATAACTATGTGTCTGCTAATGTACAGCATGAAGAAACACAGCCTCCTGCCTTTTGACACTTCACATCTACTGGCAAAACTAGAATCCTAATAATAACAGAATGATACTGGGATTTGAAAATACCATGTATGTAATGGAGATGTTGTTTTCTTAAACAAAATATGTTTGAAAATCCACTAGACCTACATTTGAAGAGATACTTTCTCCATCCTCAACTCTCTTGGTGGAGGGCATAGAGAAGTTAACAAAAAAATCATTATGTATGTTAGTAATTGATAAAAATAAAGGAAAGAAAGTCACAAAGAAGAAAGACATGTAAGAAAGTAAAATTAAAAATAAAAATATGCTGCCTGATTTTGACCACTTTTCTTATCACTTCTCCATATCTTCAAATAGATTCCAGGAGGTCATGTCTTTGTTAAGCTTGGGTGTCTGCGTCTGTTTCCAAAAGTTACTACGTGGATGTTCTAGGATGTCATATAATTAAATTATCAATCTCATTAACAGGAATGGGCATCAAAAGCAGCCTCTTGAGTGTTTCTCAGATCCTTAGTTGTGGTCATCCTTGTAAGACTCTGAACATTTTTCTAGAATCAGTTTTCTCCTCACACGTGTAATGGCTCCCTCTATTATGATATGTCATTTCTGCTCTCATCTATTCCTCCTCTGACACATTCATGTTGGTCACACATATTCTCCTTTCCTCCCCTTCTCTCTGCTAACTTTCTTTCTACTCAATGCCCCCTCATGCTCCTGATATGCTCAGAAATTGATGACACATTCTCCTTCTGTTGGGGACCTTGTATAATTCCATTAGTTTCCTCCTTTTATCCTAGTTTCTTCAGTGGTGTGAATTATAGGCTGGTGATATTTTGTTTTTTCTCTAAACTCCACATAGGAAGGGGTACATACCATTTTCCTCTTTTTGCGCCTGGGGTACCTCACTCAGCATATTTTATTCAAGTTCCATCCATTTGACTGAGAGTATCAAAATTCTATTTTTCGCTGTTGAGTATTATTCCAATGAGTAAATGTACCATATCTTCTTTATCCATTCTTCAGTTGAGGGGCATCTAGGATGTTTTGTGGATCTTGCTATTGCAAATAATGTTTCTATGAACATACTTGAACAGATATCTTTGTTGCATGGATATGGTTCATTTTGGTATAGGCTTAAGAGTGTAATTACCAGGTCCTATTGTACAATGATTCCATTTTCCTGAGGAATCATCATGTTGATCTATAAAATGTCTATAAGAGTTTGCACTCCCACCAGCAATGGAAGAGTGTCCCCCTTTCTCCACATCCTCTCCAGCATTAGTGTTTATAATTTTAGCCATTGTGGCAGGAGTAAGATGTTCAGAATTGAGATTTTTTTTTTTACTGATGTACTTCTCCTCTGAAAATATGAAATGGCCTTTATCTCTTTTAAGTGATCTTGGTTAAGAGTCTAAATTGTGAGATATTAACATAGCTACATATGGTTCTATTTTGGGGAGTCCATTTGATTTGAAGATCTTTTCCCAACACTATCCTGAGGTAATGTCTGTCTTTGAAGTTTAGATGTGTTTCTTCTATGCACCTGAAGAAAAAGTTCTGTCTTTGTATCCATTCTCTTGGCCTGTTTATTTTATAGGTGAGTTAATACCATTAATTTTGATGGAAGTAAGGAACATTGATTGTTAATTATTGTTTGTTTTAGACTTGATTGTGGTAGAGTTATTGTGAGTATATTGCTCATCTTTGGGAGACGTGTTCTAGTAAAGTGGGATTATCTTTTCCTATGTCTTTGCGTGCATAGTTAAATTCTTTGGGTTGGAGTTTTCCTTCTAATATTTCTATAGTACTGGATTTGTGAATATATATTATGAAAATCTTGATTTGTCATTGAATATCTTATTTTCTCCATCAATAGTCTTGAGAGTTTTTCTAGGTATAGTAGCCTAGGCTGTTATTTGTAATCGCTTAATATTTGTAGAATACTCCAGAACATTTGGACCTTGAGATTCCCCATGCTGAAGTCAGTTGTAATTCTGATAGGTCTGCTTTTATATATTACATGACCTTTTTCCTTTGCTGCCCTTAATGTTCTTTCACTATTGTGTATGTTAGTTGTTTTGATTATTGTGTTGTGAGGGGATTTATTTTCCAGGAGTCTATTTGGTGTTTGGGATGTTTTATATATTCTTCAGAGTTGGAAAGTTTTCATCAATGATTTTGGTGAACATAGTTTCTGCACCTTTGAGCTGGGCTTCTTCGTGTTCTTCTATCACTATTATTATCCCTGGATGTCTTGTGTTAAAATTTTTTTGATTTAAGATTTTTATTGGTTGATAAATGTATGTCCTCTGGCATAATTTAAGTGCCTTGTATTCTCTCATCCATCTCTTTTATTCTGTTGGTTATGCTTGCATCTGTATTCCCTGCTTGTTTACCCAGTTTTTCACTTTCTAGCATTCTATCAGTTTGTGTTTTTTTGTCTCTACTTCAGTTTTCAGGTTTTGAACTAATTGCATTTTTTTCCTTATGTGTTTGAATTTTTTCTGGCTTTCTTAATTTCTATAAGAAATTTGTTTATTTCTTGCAATTGTGCTTGTCTTTGCTTCTATTTCTTTAAATATTTAGTTTGGTTTTTCTTCCATTTCATTAAGGCATTTTCTCATATCCTTTCCGAGGGCCTCTATCATGTTTATGATGTTATTTTTTAACTTGTTCTCTTCTTGTATTCAGGTCTAGTTGGTGTAGGTTCCCGAGATTCTGGTGTTTTCATGTTCGTCATTCTACTGTTGGGTGTTTTTCTGTATTGCTGTCTTCCCATCACTTCTTCCAGTTGGTGCATGTGGGGTATCTCTTTCTCTATCCCACTCTCCTGGTGGGCAGATATGGACTAGGATTTCAATGTCTAACTCTTGGTGATCCAAGCTCTCTTTGAGGTCTCTCCGGTATCACAGGGCTGTCTATGGTGTCAGAAGATCATTGTTCTGCATGTTAGGGGTATCCAGTGTGCTCAGAGCAGACCCAGCAACTTTCAGGCATTTGGAGTGGTTGTAGGACCAATCCTGGATATTTCTTTTAAGACTGAATAAATTTCATGCAGTCTGTGTGTCTTTCACCTTGCAAAGATTCCTCTATTTCTTAATTGTGAATCCTTGTACTAAAGATGTGTTCCACCACCACATAGCTGCTAAAGAAATCCAATTTGGCTGCTTTGGTAATTTGATTTCAAATGGCTTCAACAAATCTTAATGATGATATCACCAATGTCAAAATATGTCTTCTTCCACATCCTGACATACTCCACCTCCTTGTAGGGTCCATTAAGGAAACTTTTGTTAACAACAGTCAAAAAATTACACTCAGACATTGAACTTACTATATCCTCTGTAGACATCCATTGACATGTGGCCAGGTATATAGGAACACAGGGGATTCAGAGCTCTCTGGAGGGTATAAAGTGGACAGAGGACAGTCAAAATAGACACTTAGGGGAAATACCCAATTCTTGATTGTCACACCAGGATGCTTAGAGCACATTCCATCCCCCCCCCATTATATTCAGGTAAATTCCATGTCTCCTCACAGGAAATCTTCAAGATGACTCTATGCTTTACAGGCATAAAGTGTCCATACAGAGAATGGTTTGTCCCACCAGCCTGCATGCTAAAAGACCATGACACAAAAACCACCTAAATTTGAACACTCAGGTCTTCACCCCACATCTCATTTCCTCTATCCATGTATATATCCCGATTCACAGGGACTCCATATGCTATCTGTGTATCACTCTATCCCTGGCTCCTACTTTCACTTATATCCATGGCATCCAATGAAATTATGTCTTTTTGCATTCAGATGATAGTCCATATTCACTTTTCTAGTCACAGCAGACTGTCATTCTCCCATAAAAAGAGAAAGACTATATAGGTCATCCTCCACACTGATGAGATCCTCCAAGATGGCTCCCAGAAGAAGACTACTGCCCTACATCCTGGAGACAACTGATGGGAGATGTTATTCTGTATATATGTTTCTCATATTGGTTAATAAAGCTTTGTGGCCAATGAGATAGCAAGATAGGTGGGGCTAGGAGACAAGGAGGAAAGAGGAAGTGGGAAGGAGGAGTCGAGATGTAGCCCAGGGAAGAAGCAAGATGCCCGCCGCGGCTCACCGATAAGACAACCACATGGAAATACTTAGATAAGTAGAAATGGGTTAATAATTAAGGCAGAGCTAGCCCATGAACAATAATGGTAGTTGGCCAAAGGGATTGTATCAAATACAGAGTCTCTGAGTGTTATTTGGGGCTGGCTAGGCTGTGGGCCCAGACTGGCGGGCTGGCGGGCTGGCGGAAACATACACATTACAGATGGTGCCCAACGTGGCTATAAGAACTTTCACTTAAAACTAATAAGAGCTTAAGAAATGTTTTAGAAACAAAGGAACAGAGACTAGCAAGACTTTATAGTAGCAGCATTTTCTCGGTTGGATTTGTTTTGCTGTAGACAGAGATTCGCTCAGCTCCTTTAAGGGAGGTTTCCAAAATTAGCATAAGCAGCAAAAAAAGCCACCTTGCTTTTAAAGAGCTCTGCTAACAATTCATTGGCATGTACAAGAACTGCAATTAAGATTTACAATGTGTTTTTAAAAATACCCCGGCTTGGGAGAGAAAAAGAAAAGAGATACAATGGTGTAAAAAAGAAAAAAAGAATTAAATGGATGGCTATGGTGGTGCACGCCATTAATCCCAGCACTAGGGAGACAGATGCAAGCAGATCTCTGTGATTTCAAAGCAAACCTGGTATGCACTGAATTCCAGGACAGATAAAAGTTACACAGACAAACCCTTTCTCAAAATATGTAAAAATAGAAGTAGAATAAATAGAGTAATAAAAAAGCCATGTAAAGATGGAAAACACAGAGAAATTTTGGATACTATACTCGATTCTGTTGTCTTTAAATTATTTGATTGCTGAAAAAATAACAACTACTGATAAAAGAAATGCTGCTGAATTAATTCAATTTATATATTTTAAAAATGCTTTGACTCGAAAATTTAAGCCTAAGGACAAGTTACTGGGAAAAAGGATTTCTATTTTTGTTTCCACAGAAAATGCAAAGCTGTGGATTCTTTCCAGACTTATGTGGTTTGATCAAGCGAGACCCCCTGAAGCAACGTCAATGGGACATGCAACCTTACAGACCACTACAGCCAAGATTTCTGCATCTTCTTTGGATTCCCATGACAGCGCCCTCTACCAGCAGGAAGTAGTTTGGAAAGAACGATGCCCAAATTCCCAAATATTGTTTATAAATATTTGTTTTCATTTAAATGGACTTGGTTATAAATGGCTATAACGACAAACAATCTTTTTAAAGGTAAAAAGGGAATTATGGTATAGATATGAATACTTTGCTTTGGAATGGATTTCCTTTTATTGATACAATTTAAGGTCAATTTTATGATATATATATATTTCTCTTGTTTAGGTATTGTGTTTATATAGCTCATTGGAAAATGTAATGTATAATTTAGTACAGTTAAAGAGTTACCTATGATAGTCAATACTTGGAGTTAAGTTAGTTAGGATTTCTAGATATGCAGAGATGCATTTGAGATGAATAGGCATTCTTCAAACCTTTCAAAGACCTACAGAATATGGCATTTAAAGTGGTTTAGGGTTTTTCTTGACAGGGAGGCACAACTGCTCCTGGTAACACCACCTGCATCAAAAAGGAATATGGACATTGAAGAAACTCGTTATGAAGTTTGCTTCTAATATGGCAAGACTAGCCATTTGGGCAAGGTACTGCTCTTCTGGACTGTTGGACTTTATGTTGTAGAAACTGGACATGCAGGACCCACTAAATGGTGACTGCTGATTCAAGATGGACATTGCTACAGAATTCCTGCTTCATGGAAGAGGCTGCTAGACAGCCAGACAGTATACAGGACACAGAGAAAAGTGACTGACAAACTAGCAATACAGGTGGACAGTTTAAAGTTTCCTGCCTTGTTGAGGAGTCTGGACACACACTATGGCCTATGGGCTGAAGATGGAACATTACAGAAGAACTTTGGGTGACTGACCAGGCAATGAATTGTCTCTGTCATTTCTAGAGTTTATATATTATCCTTCTGTGGTCTTTGAAGGAGTTGAAGGCTGGTAGTTTTGGTTATAGTTTTCTTTAGTAAGGATTAAAGATAAGTTACATATATAGGACTTTAGACTCACAAAGAAAGAATAGATGATATTTTCTTTGAGTCTTACAAAATGTTTATGGACTAAATATTGTTTACTGTGATTCTTATTTGATAACTGTTATATGTTATATTTTGCTATGTTAAGGTTAAACCCCTTCTTTTACTTCAGACAGAAAAGAGGAGATGATGGGAGATGTTATTCTGTATATATGTTTCTCATACTGGTTAATAAAGACCTGTGGCCAATGAGATAGCAAGATAGGCAGGGCTAGGAGACAAGGAGGAAAGAGGAAGTTGGAAGGAGTGGTCGAGATGTAGCCCAGGGAAGAAGCAGGATGCCAGCCGCGGCTCCCCGATAAGATGACCACGTGGAAATACTTAGATAAGTAGAAATGGGTTAATAATTAAGACAGAGCTAGCCCATAAACAATAATGGTAATTGGCCAATAGGATTGTATCAAATACAGAGTCTCAGAGTGTTATTTGGGGCTGGCACGGCTGTGGGCCCAGACTGGCAGGTTGGTGGGCTGGCGGAAACATACACACTACATCAGTTACTGAAAACACCTGTACCCTAGTTATAGGAGAAATCTATGTCTAAAAGAAAAATTTAAAAAGTCAGGCAAATGACTTGTAATGGATGGCAATGAAGGTGATATTGATGGCAGAAATCTGTCAACTATAACTATTTGCCCCTTTTACAGTGAATATAGGCAGAGATACTGGGCACTGTGTGTGCTTTCCAAAAATTAGGTGTGGGTGCTACTGGGCATGTTCATGAAAAAATGGATGGGGATATGTGTTACAATGCTCAAGCTCCAGGCAGGGGATGGGAAAACGTCCATATCAAGCCAGATGTAGCCCAGGATGCAGTATCCTTATAGACTTGTCCCCTGATATTGCCTGGTATGGCCAGTATAGACAAAGGTGATTATGTTTCCTGTTCACAGCAAGCCAAGCGAATTGTGCCCTGACTGGGGTACCTGTACCCTGCTTCATCCCAGTGCTCACCTATGACAAAAAGAATGCAAAGGACCTGCTTATGTTCTGTGATGTCCAGAACTGACAGCACCTCCATAGACAGGAGCCTGTAGCCATGACAGAGAAATTCCAGAATATGCTGGCTTTTTATGCAAATACATTGATTGTTGGAGATAGTGCCACAAGAATGGCAGCTTCCACAGAACATTGGTGTACACACCCTCAGCCCTTTCTAAAACAATGACAAACAAAGAACATGCAGACAAAGCAACAAAAGCCTTTGACAAAACACTCCAAATTAGCCACCAAACAACAAGGGCTGTCCACAAATTGATCTCTTGAACTGCTGTATGGAATGAATACCAACAGAGTAGAGGGCCAGAGTGTTTTGTTGAGATAGAGGTCACAGAACCCATCTACTTCACTGCCCTGAAACAATCTGCTTTTAGACCCTTCCACCCCTCAGAATACCCCAAGAAGGTACACAGGGAGGTACACTGGCAATCCTGCACAACCTTACTGAAGCCTACCAAAACCTCATGGCAGTCTGTAGCATGAGAGGAGATCTTCACATCCAAACGTATGGAATTGGGAAATGGGACCTGAGTATTACCTCTAACTGCCCAGCCAGATTACTTTGAAGGAGAATCCCCACAAACATATGAGATCCAGAAGATATCTACTGAACCATGGAAACTCATAATCACTTCTGCTGCCAGGCTGGCTTTCAGTCTGTTAGATCCTTGCATACTGGGGAAACAAAACTTCTTAGACAAGCATGCCAGCCAAGAAGTGGCCTCTCAGGCTGACACAGGACTAATAGGGAAGCAGCACAGTGGAATCTCAGAGTACATGGCACATAGAAAGGTGGACAGGTGTTATTGGGGTGAGGACAACTCACCTCAATTTGGCCCTATGCTCAGCACTGGCTTCCAATATGGCAGAAGGCTTTTCTGGGACGGACCAAGCTGAATTCCAGGCAGAGGTGTGCACTCATGTGGGATTCAGTTTCTTTATGTATAGATGAGAAAAAAAAGGACCAGAAGAACCCATTATCTTCATGTCTATGTTACCTTCCATCATGGTTCAATGTAATGCTGCCACACACCATCTGCAGCAGGGAACAAGTGGCTTGGAACATCCATAACTTTGTCCCAGGAATCAGGCTGCTCAGTTCCCTAGATGTGAACACAAGGACACATTGAAATAATAAACATTCCATATCATCCACCCCCTTGCATAACAGGGACTGGCTCAGTGTCCACAACACTGTAAGGCTTCAAAAGGCAACCATTTTAAGATACTATCAGATCTATTAAAATCTATGTCCAGTCCACAGCCTCCTACATCCCATTCCTCAGCAGACCCTGCTTAGGAACATTCTATTTCTTTTCTCCAAAGTCCTCAAGTCCCACTCATATATGGGACTTATTGCATTTTCTGTAGAAAGCCACCTATTCATGGCCAGGTATAGATACACACAGAGGTATCCAAAGAGATTCTGGTGTTCTGAGGAAAGGCAGACTTGACACCTAGGAAAATAAAATATTCTCATTTGTCTCAATAGTATGCTTACAGCATATATCCATCCCTGGTCTGCACAGGTACTTCACACAAAATTCCAGGTGTCACCACAGTGTACCCTCAAGGTGATTTCAACCTTTTACTCCAAAGCACCAGATGCATGTATAATAAACAAGTGTCCATAGACAAAATGCGACAGCACATCAACCTGCATGTGAAAACGCCATCCCACACCAAAATTTCTGAATCCCCATCTAATTCTCTCTATCCATCTATCTGTCTACCTTCATATCAGCATTGCCCACCTTCAAATCTACCTCCTCTAGTATCTTCCTCTATCCTTGGCTCCTGTATACACTCCCTTGGCTTCCAGGAAAGGTAAGGCTGTCTGGACCAAGAGGATATACCATATTCAGTTGTGAAATGCTTTTCAGTACCAAACAGAAAGCAGTTGGTCTTCTATAAACCCTGACAACCTACTAAGGTTCACCTTCACATTGCAGATACCTTCTAAGATGACTCCAATATGAAGACCCGTGCCTTGCTGAAGACATCTGCTCTGAGGTTACAAAGGGCCCATCTGGGTTTTTTGGGGGGAGATATGTGGGGAGTTATGAGTTCCTAGACAGTCAAGGCATGACACATAAAATAAATTCTCTTTCACTGTCTCTCTCATGTGAGTGCATATGTTTGAGTTTGGAAAAGGACATGGTGCTCACCTAGAGGAAGTTCTGCAATCTGACAGAGCTGAGCATGATAGTCACAGTGATCCCCTTTTAGCTCTTCTTCCACATTTTGGTCATCTCTGCTCTCCAATATGAGAAGGACAAGCAGCAGCACCAGAGGCATAGGCAGCATCACAGTGGTTGCCAAGGCAATGTCACCAGGGATTATGTCACAGAGGAAGAAGCTTCTCTGTCTTTGCTCTGCAGATGAAGCTGCCTCCATCACTGCTGCCTTAGCCTCTGCTGATGTGTTCCTGTGCACCAATGCAGCCACATCATGAATGTAGGGATTCGGTTCAATATCAAGAGATTAAACAAACATAGACAATATCTTCTGATCATTTGATATTTAAATTATTGACATTTTAAAATCTCTAATGACAGTTCATTTAATGGGTCACATCTGGCACACCCTTGCAGGAATTAATGATGTGAAACTCTCCAGTTTTAAAGAATTTAATTATTTATTTATTTATATCTATTATAATGTAATCTGTGTTCACTGTATCTCCCAGTGTCTCTTATGCCCTAGTAGCTGCTTCTCACACCAGGTGTCTACTGTTTTCACCACACTGTAGCTAAACCCCTAACTGATGATCTCATCATCATTTAAGTGATAAAATAAGTAAATAATAAGATGGATCTACATACTTATCTCTGTTAAGATGGCACCAGTGATTGTCAGTGAATTAATACTTGGATAATTAAATAATGTCACAAAATTAAATATGATGGGTACTGCACAGACTATGGTCATGAAGGATGACATCATCATTGATTTAAATATTTAACATATCATTATAAAAAATTGAATAATGAGATTATGTTGCATATTTAAAGGCCGCATGGTAGAGTCAGACTGAACACATCCTGGAATAATTATTTATTTGAACAATTAAATAAATATTTAGAGGGTCTTGCATATTAACTCCCACAAGATGGTTCCAAACTCGTGGTATCATGGCTGACATAATGATCAATTAAATGACCAAATAATCATAACACATCATAAGCTCCCACGAGTTGACTGAAAACCTGACTTATGATCCATAAGGTCTTGGTAAATTTAAATAATTTACATACATAATTAGATGACCTAGCATACTTAATGCCACAAAGTGGATATAAATTCTAGGCATATTGGATTATTATATTTAATACTTAAATAATTATAACATCTAATGATGATATAATTTGGCACATTTGACTCCCACAAGGTTGCTCCAAACTGTAGTGATCAGTGATTAAATATTGATAGATTTTAATAATTAAAAGAATAATAATTAAATAATTGTATGGTGTTTTATACTTGACTCCTACAAAATTGGTTCAAACTCAAGTGATCCTTGAATCTTTAATCATAGATTTGAACAATAAAATGAATGAGTAAATAATGGAAAATGTCACATAATTACTCCTGGGGAGATACCAAAATCATATCATCATTTATTTAAATAATTATATAACGAAATGGCATGCCAAAATTAACTCCAGCAAGTTGGAATCAGACTCCATGCTTCCTTTAATAGACAATTATCCAAGGTTTTAGAGGATGCTGGATAATTACCAGATAGTTGATGTTGGGTGGCTGCCTCAATAGAGATGAACTCCTTTTCAATTATCCCTCAGTCTAGTCTAACAAAAGGTTTAGTACATTTCTGAAAGTAGCTCACAGTGGAAAACTCACCTTTGTCTGGATAACTCAGTCTTTTTTTTTTCTTAATCCACAGTTTTCTTCATCATTCATCAACAGAAGTCTTTGAACTGTTTCTCCACAGACTAAACTCCCTGATATTAGGTAATCTTGAATTGGGTAATATTAAGAGCTGCAGTCCTAATTTCAGGGATTTGAAAATGAACTGGTTAGGAAAATCAACTTCCACATATGCTGTCATGAAAGCTTGTATGTGTTACTTATCTTCTGAGAGTAAAATATCCAATGATAACATTACATCTAAGTGGTTCTCTGCTTCTTGGGCCCATAGTATGGAAACAAAGAATTCAAACAGGGTTGCCAGGCAACAGTTATGAGCCAAAATTCTGACACATTCTAGTATGCCTCCCACATGCTAATATAACTTCACCCACTTACAGACTCACAGTATATCCTCACTGATTTTTTTTTCCAAAAATGCAAGCCTCGTTTATGAGTTATATTCAAATCTCTTACCAAACAACTACAGGGCTATAGTGATATACACATTAAAGTGAAAACATCATGATTCCATTCAACTTGATTTATGTGTATTTAAACATATTTCCTACACTTCAATTTACATTTTTCCAGAATAGAGACAACACCATTCTTGTGCCTCTACCTTAATCCATTTCAATTTATGGAAATTAAAATAAGGTTCTCTTCATACTCTTATCTTTAGGACAATTAATAAACAGGCATTTTCACAGAGCTAATGTGCAATAAGAACAAGTAGCTTAGTTGGGATTCCTGTGCCCACAAATCCCTGCCTCGTTCTTTTAAAGGAATATCATTCAGCACATTCTAGGCCATGATTAAATTGCCATCCCTGGAGTTTCCTCTATTTCCCTTCACAATTATGATTATGAACATTGATATACACCATCAAACTCTGTGATCCTGTTCCAGGTTTAAGTTTTAATTTTATACCAAAACAAGGTTTCACATCAGTATAGCTTGGCTTGCTCATATAATTCTCACATCCTGCTACTCCACACTTCTATATAAGGATTACAAAATTAATATACACCTTAGACAACTATGCTTTGTTTGTTTGTTCATGTGTCGTTAGTTTGGTTTGAGGAATAGCTATTGGGGAGGGTCATGTTTTAATTTTTCACTTGATTTTTCATAGTCAATGTTTCTCTGAATAACTTAGGGATGTTTCTTGGAATGCTCCCTTTAGTCTCGATAGCTCTGTATTGTTTAAATGCTCTACCAACACAGAGCAGACAAAATATTTATATTTGGTAGAAATCATTAAATTTTTATTTTTTGATAATTTCTTTTATTTAAATTAACAACAACCTGGTTTTACATTTCAATCACAGTTACCTCACACTCCCTGCATATGTGACTCCCTCCCAACTTCCATCACATCCCAATTTTGCTCCCCATGCGCAGTGAATTTATTCCGTCGGGTATCTTTAAGTCTGTCATGTCATTTGGAATGTCAGCTATGTTTCTAGGCTGACAGAGTATCTCTTTATGTATAATAGGCTCCCAAAGTCAATTTGTATAATACAGATGAATACTGACCAAATATCAAAGGCCACATACACTGCCAAATACTCCAAAATAACACCCACTTTCAGGGTGTCTTGGTTGGTCCTATGCTAGTTTCTCAGCTATCAGATGGTGCCCATGAACGCTCCCTTTTTTAGGTCAGCGGTTTTTATGGGTTTCTCCTTTCTGGTCTTGACCCATTTGCTCATCAGTTTTCCCTCTCTGCAACTTGCATCATGGAGTTGGACCGAGTGTTTAGCTATAGGGGTCTACTTCTGCCTCCATCAGCTACTTAATGAAGGCTCTAGGATGGCATATAATGTATTCATCAATCTCACTATCAGGGAAGGATATTTAAAGTTGTTTCTTCACTATTGCTCACATTGTGAATTAGCGGTCATTATTGTAGATGTGTAGGTACTTACTCCTATATGGATTTTAGAAATAGACTAAAGTATTACCAGCTAAAATGCACAGCAACAGAAAAGCTAAGAAACGAGGAGGGCCCCGAGAAAGACATATATAGTACCCCAGAGAAGGGGAAATTAACAAGATCTATTCAGCAAATTGTCAGCATGGGGAGAAAGGTTTTAGGAGAAAGAGAAAGGGAGCAGAGGAAAGGAAAGAGGTAATATGGAACCAGAATAATTTAGTCATGGAATGAGTAGAGGAGAGAAAGGGAAGAGATACCATATTAGATGGTGTCATTATTTGTATAATGAGAAATCTGGCACAAGGAAAACATCAAGAAATCTACATTAATAACAATAATTTTTTAAAGTACAAGTATTTTCCCAGAAACCGTGAATTTTTGCAGAGCTTAAATGTTTGTTTTTAGGAAAATTAAGTAATATATATATGGTAAATATTGAATAATGTTAGCAAAGAATGTCAACAATGAGTTATGCAAAACTGTAGACCTCTGTAGACCTCTTGTGCAGGAATTGAATGTCAGAAAATACGAATAAAAATCATGTAATATCTAAGAAGCATTGAAAATTACATAGTATATTTACTAAGATATTTTAAGAACTTCACCCAGAGAACCATGTGTTTCCATTTTGCAAAATGAACATCTTTCAGTCTCAATTTTCTGTCCATCTGGCAAATTGATGTTTCTCATGTAAATCAAATAATTTAATCAAAAGCACACAGTTTAACATTCACACTTTTGTATATAAGTCTCCTTCTCAAAATGAATTGACTACTAATGCCACTCTGAGTCCCCTCAGGAAGAGAAAAACTCACTACAGGATTAAAGAACAAGGTCTCTTCAGCAAGAATAAGGTTTTATTGTGCTGGATTCAGAGGGAGAGCTATGTCCCTTCAACTACTTCTATGACAGAACACTTCTTTCATAATTAATCTCAAGCAAATCATGTCAAATTCTCATGATTTTTCTCTCTTCATGAAAATAAAAAATGACAGATGAAGGAAATATGGTTAATGATAACAGAAGAAGTGAAGTTTTAAAACAAACCTTTAAGAAATAAGGTGATTTTGTATCCAAAGACAAGAGTAAACATATACAAAATAGTATATAATACATTCAAATCATGAAGTACCTAAAAGCTTATCCAGCACAGTAATGTTTGACAATTAACATACATAAATATGTATATATGAGTGTGTGTGTTCATGTGTGTCTCTGTGTACATCTATTTTATTCCATTACTTTTATTTAGTTAGTTAATTACAGGAAAAAATGAGCTAACATAATATAACAACTAACATATCAGGCTGAAACAAAATAAACAGAAAGAACACAGCCTATAATATACCAAAAAGATAACCATGTATCAGGTTCTTAGTAGTTGCTGAGTTTGTCATCTTTCCAGGTTTCACTTTACCTCAACTTTTGCACACCCAGCCTCGACCAGAAAGGAAGACACAACTCCGAGAAGATCTTCTTCATGTAGTTATATTAGGAACCTTGAACAATCTCCTTCTGACCCCAGGGAAAAGCCCGTGCAGGCTTAAATCCCTTTGTGCTAACCAACCCCAGTGAGCCACGTGGACCCTGTAGATAGGCTACTGTAACGCAGGAGCAAACAGGCTGAACAGGCTTAACCAAATGAGGACTTGTTTATGCCAGAGAGCACTCACCATTGGGGAGGTGGAATGTGGAAGCCAGCGCCATCTTTAAGGCTCTTCGCAGCTCTCTACATCAACTGAGTGTCAGCTTTCCAGAAAAATATGTAAAAACATGTAAAAACAAAAACAAAGAAAATGAAATAATATTACAAGTATTACATACATATATAAGAATAAATTAGGAAAAATTTGTGCAGAAGTTTGGAAACTGTTTCAGAATATGCAAAGATATAACAAAGAATCAAGGAAGTCAAGACAAAGGCAAAAAGAAGAGATAACAAATTTCTAAAGAATATATATATATATATACATATATATGTATATATATGTCACAGTAATTTGTTATAAAAATGTATATATGTATATATGTTACAGCATGTTGTTCCTGCCGGCCCCCTGGTCCTGCCACCATTGTCCTGCAACCACATGTGCCCCAAATAACACTCAGAGACTCTGTATTTGATACAATCCTGTTGGCCAGTTACCATTATTGTTAATGGGCTAGCTCTGCCTTAATCATTAACCCATTTCTACTTATCTAAGTATTTCCACGTGGTCGTCTTATCGGGGAGCCACGCGGCAGGCTTCCTGCTTCTTCCCGGGCTACATATCGACCCCGCCTTCTACTTCCTCTTTCCTCCTCCTCGTCTCCTAGCCCCGCCTATCTAGTTTTCTATTGGCCACAGTGCTTTATTAACCAGTATGAGAAACATATATACAGAATAACATCTCCCATCATCTCCTCTTTTCTGTCTGATAAGACGACCACGTGGAAATACTTAGATAAGTAGAAATGGGTTAATAATTAAGACAGAGCTAGCCCATAAACAGTAATGGTAATTGGCCAACAGGATTGTATCAAATACAGAGTCTCTAAGTGTTATTTGGGGCACACGTGGTTGCAGGACAATGGCAGCAGGACCAGGAGGCTGGCAGGAGACCTGCTGTAACATATATATAAAAAGTTAAACTTTTAAGAATATATATATATATATATATATATATATATATATATATTTGTAACATTAATTATTGATGAATGAGGCCATGAATGGCCAAATAAAGCAAATAAAGAAATATAAATTTTTATGGAGGCAGTTTATGGAGGCATATTTTTTTCAGAACTATTTTACATAAAAAAAATAACAAAAAGTTATTTTCATTGTGAAACATATTTCTGGGGATATCAGCATTCCTCAGCTTCTTTTTGGTATTTTCATATTGTGAAGACCACTTGCGGCACCAGTATAAATATTGGAATGTCCATTGTCAAATATTTAACCTTCTCTTTAAGGTAAAATATTCAAGCTTACACTGTAGAATTCAACAATAACAAGTACACCAAGCCTACAAACTCATGGACATTTAGCAGTATGTAATTACTACATTCCTGAATCAAGGGAGAAAAAAAATATTAAAGACTTTCTAGAATTCATTGAAAATGAAAAAAAAAAAAACCTGACATACTCAATCTTATAGGACACTTTGAAGCAGTGCTGAGAGCAAAGTTCATATCAGTAAATGCCTACATGAAGAAACTGGAAAATATTCACACTAGATAATTAATATCACACCTTAATTTTCTCGAACAAAAAGAAGCATACTTTCCTTGGAGGAGTAATCTCCAGGAAATAATCAAATTGAGGGCAGAAATCAACAAATTTGAAGCAAAGAAAACAATGTTAATAATCAATGAAACAATGAGTTAGTTATTTGAGAAAATCAACAAGATAGACAATGATTGAAGTTAATAAACATGCAGAGAGAGAGAGAATATGAAATTTAACAAAATCAAAAATGAAAAGGCAGACATAAGAATGCACCCTGATGAAATGAGGAGACTGTTCAGGTCATACGTTGAAATTCAAACATGTAAATGAAATTACAATTTTTTTGTATACATACCACTTATGGAAATTAAATCAAGGACAAGCAATTTAAATAGACCTACAAAACCAAATGAAGCAGAAGCAATCATCTACAGACTCCCAAGCAAACAAACAAAAACAAAAAAAACCAGGAACAGTTGGTTGCCATGCAGAATTCTACCAAAAATTCAAAGAGCTTGTAGCAATACTCCTAAAAGTGTTCCACAGAATAGAAGCAGAACATTCATTGTCAAACTGTTTTTATGAGGGAAAATTACTTTTTTATCCAAACTACAAATACACAAATAACAAATAGAACTACAGACCAATATCCCACATGTAGATTGATACAAAAATACTCAATGAAATACAGGCAAATCAAACCCCAGAACACATTACAAATGTCGGGCGCATCCTTTGCCGATAAGGAAGACGCGGCAACCGAAGATGTGTCCAGCAGAATCTTTATTGTAGCGCTCTTTACATGCTGATGGAGAAGGACCCCAAGCCCCGAATACGCACGGCTTAAATAGCCTGCAGGGCGACGTATTCGTCTGTAATTGGTGCTCCGCAAAACGCCCGAATGATATAGCTTCTCTGATAGGGAGAGCTACCATATAGAAATTACCATACAGTGGCGCATGTGCAGTCAGCATAGCTAATGCTGTAAACAAGAACCAGGAAACAGGAAGCCAGCGCCATCTTGTAATGGCGAATGCGGCTCCCGACATCTCCCCCTTTCTTTAAAATTATATGCAAGGCCACAATTAACACTGTGAAGTTTCTGATCAGCCCGCTGAATCAACAGTTTGAGCGATCAAGGAGATTACACAATAAAAGAGACCCTTAGCATCTGAGACCCCGTGCAATGGGAACCTGAGCCCTGGGAGATGCAAAGGTCTGTCCAGAACAACACCCTGGTGCAATGGGAACCTGTGCCCGTCAGGAGTGCTTGGAGTTCTGACAGCGTCTCAACGGCTTAGCATACTTAACCATACTTGGGGGGATGCTCCCTGCTCAACAGCCAGCATAGCTTGCACAATGGCCACATTTTTAGCATGTTGTTGTCTTTTGAATCTGCAAAGCAACCAAAAACAGAGGAACAGTCCCAAAAACAAGGTCGTTCCAAACATTCCTACACCAACCCATTCTTTAAAGTAGGAAAAGGCGGAAGACATCCAAGAAAACAACCCTTGTGTAACAGAGACATCCAAACGAGTGGAATTAATCTGAACTATGGCAAGACGAAGTTTTCTCATCAATTCATCAAATTCTACACTCCAATTAGATAGCAACAGCGAGGATAATTCCTTAGACAAATTTGCTGCTTTTGTAAAATTTTCATATTGAATGGAAGTCACACAAAGTCCAGGTAACTTAACTTCACATCCCAATTGAGCCAATTGCCATAAAATTTCTAATTGCTCCTGAACCAAATCAATGCGCTGATTAACAATCATTAACCCTCCTTTTAATCGACTATTCACAGAGGCTTGAACATCTATTGCTTCACTAACTGAGGCAGACAGATTGTTAAGATGTTGAGCAGTGGCTACCTGTCCCTGTAATGCTAAGGACAACACGGTCAAAGAGGCCCCAACTGCCGCAGTCGCTATAATAGCCACTATAGCTGCAGTAATGCCAAAATCACGTTTTTGTCGAAATAAAGTTAAAGAATTATTAGTCTTTACTGGCATTGGCAAAAACCTGGGCATACGGGCCACAGTAGCAGAGGAAAACTCACTAGCATTCCAGCAAAGGGCAAAAAGGCATCCTGTATCATTATATACAGCAAAAACGAACGGGGGCCAGACACAAACTGGAGTGGGATCCACCCATTTCACATTAGAAATCGGTGACGCTGACACGTCACCTCCGATCTTGGTGCTCATCTGGGTTATCCCCGTTGATCCCCCCCAGGATGGTAACCATAGGCGAGAGGTCTGTACAACTACCCCTTGCACCACAAAGTAACCAAGCATCAAAAGGATCAATATCATATCTCCAGGGATTCATCTCTATAAAGTTCCCAAAGCCTTCTAAAGGTGAGAAGGTAAAGTGTCCATTTAATGGGTGAGCTCTGCGACTCTGACAGCCAGTCCAAGGAAAAATTGAGGAAGAATCTGGGCGCCCACCAATGCAGAAAGGTGCATATTGTGGTTGATGACGATGGCAGCCGCGGCTCATCCCTGAATCGAGGTGTGGCCACCATCCAAAGAGGACAGTGGCATTAGCAGAAATCACCTTGGCAAGCCCTTTTCCAGTAGTAACTTCCTCCCCTAATTTGGCATAGGAAAAGTTTCCTAACTTAATACAAGGATCTTTAGATGAGTGGTTCACAGTAAAACATAAGCTACCATTAATAATCCAAGTATCATTGTTTTGAATAGGAGCCACATCCTTGGATATTGGCAAATATGGTAGCCCCAAAGAGTCATTAGTCGTAAAAAATCGTGGAAAAACTTGCGCATCATGCATCACCGGCATCGGCTTCGAGGGAAGGTCGACAGGATTCCCCAGCGTATCTCTTGACTCGTCGTCTGCGGGCTCATCAGCATTCCTAGCATGGTCAGGATCCAGAGCGGGGCCATCATGCTTCACCATCCGAGTCAATCGTGCTGGTACCCAAATTGGATTTTCTTGACCCTGTGGGAAAACACAAACAGCTCCCCCTGGATCTTATTAATATAGGATCCGGTCCTTTCCATTGATTATCAAGTACATCTTTCCATTTTACAAGCTCTTTTGGAGATGTATGAGTGACATGTCTGTCTGCAGCAGACTGTCCATTGGAATCCAATTTTAAAAAATTTAGAGTAAATATAGTGAGGGGAAAGAGTTGCTTTCTGTCCCATGTTTATGGCGGGGCAGATTCCCCCCTTTTTGTTTTTGTAAATACATTTTGATGGTGCTATGAGCACATTCTATTATGCCCTGTCCTTGGGGATTGTAGGGCAGGCCTGTTACATGATGGACTTCCATTTTTGTGCAGAATTGCTGAAATGTCTTAGAAGTATAAGCAGGACCATTATCAGTTTTTAATTGTCGTGGCTTTCCCCATGCTGCCCATGCCTCCAAGCAGTGGGTGATAACATGAGCCACTTTTTCTCCAGATAATGGCGTGGCGTGGACGATCCCGGAGCAGGTATCCACAGAGACATGTACATATTTTAATTTACCAAAGGTAGAAACGTGGGTAACATCCATCTGCCAAATATGCAAGGGTTTTAATCCCCTAGGGTTAACACCAAAGGTAGGTGCAGATCTAAATTCCGCACAATTGGCACATTTTAATATAATGTCACGGGCATCTGCTCGTGTTATACCAAATTTTCTTCTGAGTGTATCTGCCGGAACATGATACAACTCATGAAAAGCAACAGCATTTTGCATGGGATTAAGAATAAAATAAAATGCCTTAGTAGCTTTATCAGCCAATTCATTAGCTTTTGTCATGGGTCCAGGCAACAGTGTATGCGCTCTCATATGCTGTATGAAAAAGGGATGCAATCTTGTTCTAATTGATTGCTGAATATCAGCGAAGACTTGTGCAACAGCGCTTTTTGAGGAAATTAATCCTACTGTTTCTAAAATCTGTACTGCTCCTACCACATAATGTGAATCGGAGACAATATTCAAAGGTTGAGGGAAAGCTCGCAAAACTTCAGCCACAATGGCACATTCAACCAATTGTGGGGATGAAAAATTAAAACATTTTTGAAACACCTGATTATTAACAACATAACTGCCAATGCCTGTTTTGGACCCATCAGTAAAAACATCAATAGCTCCTATTATCGGTTGACTTCTAGTAATTTTTGGAAAAATAATGGCATTAGTAAGAACAAATTGTAACAACGGATGCTTAGGATAATGATTATCAATATGCCCCGAAAAGGTGCAACGAAGAATCGCCCAAACATCCAAGGTGGCACATAACACATTGACTTGATAAACAGTATAAGGCACAATAATAGATTCTGGTTCACAGCCAAAATGAATTAACGCCAGCTGTAGACCTTTTAAGGCCATTTCTCCCAGTTGAGTGGGATAATGGCTCAAAACTTTACCAGGAGAGGTTTGAGGATGGACCCATAATAGCGGTCCCCTTTGCCATAGCACAGCTGTAGGCTGTTGAGGTGAGGAGACAATGCATAGCTGGAATGGGCTAGATGGATCTAGCCGAGTTAGAGAAGCTTCACCCAATTTCTTTTCCACTTTATCCAACACTTGGGCAGCTTCAGCGGTAAGTTGTCTACTAGATGTGATGGCTGGGTCTCCTTCCAGAATGGCAAATAAAGGTTTAAGTTCTGCCGTAGTTAGATCTAAATATGATCTTACCCAATTAATATCACCTAAAAGCTTTTGAAAATCATTAAGTGTTTTAAGAACATCTCTTCTAATAAGAATCTTTTGCGGCTTTACCTGCGTCGGGTAAATGGTAGAACCCAGAAAATTTCCAATATCCCCTTCTTGTACTTTCTCAGGAGCTATAAACAAACCCTTATTATTCAACTCTTTAGATAGAACGCCAAAAGCTTGCTGCAGAAGGGCTTGATCAGAATGGCATAACAAAATATCGTCCATATAATGCCATATCTTAATGGCGGGAAATTGAGATCTAACTGGCTGAATAGCTTTTGCTACATAAAGTTGACACATAGTAGGACTATTCGCCATGCCCTGCGGCAAAACTTTCCATTGGTATCTCTCATCAGGTTGTTCATGATTAATGCTAGGCAAGGTAAAGGCAAATCTAACTTTATCTTGCTCATGTAGGGTATAGAGAAAAAGCAATCTTTAATATCCACTATTAAAATTCTCCAGCGAACTGGTAAGGTGGATAACAAAGGCAAACCCCTTTGAATGGGACCCATGACCTGCATTTGTTTATTTATGGCTCGCAGATCATGTAATAATCTCCATTTACCAGATTTTTTCTTAATTACAAAAATAGGGGTATTCCAAGGAGATTGAGAGGTTTCTATATGTCCCTGATTTAATTGTTCCTGGACTAATTGATTGGCGGCTTCCAGTTTTTCAGAGGTAAGGGGCCATTGAGGAACCCATACCGGGTCCTCTGTTTTCCAAGGAATGGGGATTGCCTCCCCCAGCGGCCCCTAGGAAAAACCCAGTCCTGTTCTGTCTTGCTTCCCATTAGAGGGCAGGGTACTTGTATGTCCCTGCAAGTGTTTTCAAGGCCTCGACCAGGGACGCAGCCCATATTTTTCATTATCTGCTGGCTCTGAGGTGAATAGTCATTTGTGAGCACAAAATCTAGTTGTTGTAATACATCTCTTCCCCATAGATTTATAGGGAGGGGTTAGCACATATGGGGTAATAGTTCCTCTTTTCCCTTCCTCATTTTGCCAATGTAATTCTTTTGCGCTCTTGGCTGGAGCCTCTTCAGCGTCCTCGAATATCCTTCCTGCTGCTTCCATCATTCTAGCCACAAAATCTGAAAATGGTTCAGTTGTTCCTTGAATAATCTTTGTAAGATTTCCTGTCACTTGCCCTTTATTAGGTAGACTCTTCCATGCTCTGATGGCAGCCTTATTTATTTGTTCATAACCTCTAGTGGGTAGGCTGTCTGATTTACAGCCCATTGACCTTGACCTGTGAGCATATCAAAGCTCCATTGAGGTCGTTGACCGGCTATATTCATCTTTGCCTGGGCACCACACAATTCCTGATAAATGGACTTCCAATCTAAATAATGACCCATAGATAAGCACGCTTTAACTGTATTGTTCCAATCATCTGGGGTCATTGCATTCAAGGCCAGCCTTTCAATAAGGGCTATGGTAAAGGAAGCGCTAACTCCGTATGTCTGTACTGCTTCCACTAAGGCCTTCAATTGTTTCAGATCCAATGGCGTATGTTGTCTCTGATTCTGGGCATCTTCCCACACAGGGAACGCTGCCCTTATTCTCCTTGTCTCCTTATCTGATATCATAGAATTTCTTCCTTTTTTGGCCATTTTTTGCTGCTGTACAACATCATAGGGCGGTGCCGTTGGCTCATAGCCTGGAGCATAAGGTGGGGCACGCCCATATCTCCCAGCCTCATAATTTTTAGCTTCCTCATCTAATTCTGCCTGCTCGGCAGGGTTCAGCTCTGGATCCCCTTCTGACCCAGATAGGTCAGACTTATCCTCCCTCTCCGGGGGACGTCTCCTCCTCGGAGGAAGAATCTATAGTATAATGTTTAAACTCAGTGAGGAGAGGGTATAATTTTGGATCCTCACATTCACAATCCTTACATGCTCCTCCTTTTGGAGCAGGCACAAGCTTTAAATCTTTAGCTCGTCGGTTAAGTTCCTTTTCCTTTTCGGCGAGCTGTTTTGCTTTCTTTCCTAGCTTTGCTAGTTTACTGTGCACATTTTCATTCTTATTTGACTTCTTTCTGGAGAACCTTTTCTTTTGTTCTCCCTTTCCCTTTTCAGCTTCTGATAGACTATCCTGATGGTCTGAAAGCACTCTCTGTCCCTCTTTGACCTGTTCCTTACATCTCTCTTCTTCAATACAAGACTTTAACAATTTATATAACGGCCATACACCAGTCCTTAAAGTTCCTTGTTCCTTCTCCCGCATAAGATCTCCTCCTAATTTATCCCATGTTCCTTTGGAGAGGGTCCCAGAGACCACAAACCAGGGAGCAACACGGTCAACTTCCTTAAGGAAGTTCTGCAAAACTCTATCTGGAATCTTTAGCTCCTTTTGCTTCAGCAGCGCCTGCGCTGCATCTGCAATAGGCTTGGTCGGCTGGTTCCCCATAACTCCTTTATCTATAGGAGAGGGTGTGATGGCTCAGTTATTTACCTGAGACTTAAGGCCACTTATGCTAGGTCACAAAAGAGTGTGCGGCGAGTATTCTCCCGTTTATGACAATTAAAACACAGACAGCACAATAAAACGAAAAATGAAACAAACAACAAGAAACGGGATCACCCAGACCACAGGGGTCATACCTTGCTGAAAAGTGCTGCAGCTTCTCGCTCCGCTGGCTTGAATCTTCCTTCGACGAGCAGTCGAGGGTCCTTCGAGTCGTTCCTCCACCCAGGGTCGGCAGGCTCCCCGGGTTTCGGCACCACTTGTCGCGCGCATCCTTTGCCGATAAGGAAGACGCGGCAACCGAAGATGTGTCCAGCAGAATCTTTATTGTAGCGCTCTTTACATGCTGATGGAGAAGGACCCCAAGCCCCGAATACGCACGGCTTAAATAGCCTGCAGGGCGACGTATTCGTCTGTAATTGGTGCTCCGCAAAACGCCCGAATGATATAGCTTCTCTGATAGGGAGAGCTACCATATAGAAATTACCATACAGTGGCGCATGTGCAGTCAGCATAGCTAATGCTGTAAACAAGAACCAGGAAACAGGAAGCCAGCGCCATCTTGTAATGGCGAATGCGGCTCCCGACAACAAAAGTCATCCAACATGATCATGTAGAATTATAGCAGGGATAGTTCAACATACAAAATTCATCAATGGGATTCATAATATAAACAAACTGAAAGAGGAAAACCACATGATCATTTCATGAGGTGATGACAAAATCCAATACCCCTTCATGATGAAGTACTTTGAGAGATCAAAGATAACAGGAACCTACATAACCATTACAAAAGCAAACCAACAGCCTCCATCAAACTAAATGGAGAGAAACTCAATGTGATTCCTAAAAAATGAGGAACAACACATGACAAACCTCATTCTCCATTTTTCTTCAATATAGTACTTAAAGTTCTCTTTTTTATAAATAATATTATTCAAAAATTTTACATGTGGATCCCAGTTTTCTCTCCCTTCCTCACTCCAACCCTTCCACCTTTTCTCCCTCCCTCCCTTCCTCTAACCCTCTTTCCCCTGTGACATGCACCCTGGTCACCATCCCCTCCCATCCTCCCACTCCCAATCTACTTGTAGGGCTATGCTATACCAGTTGGGTCATGTATGTCTGTCATTTGAAGTAGGGACTAGGACTTCTCTTCTGTCTCTAGGTTAAGAGGGTACCCCTCCATGGAGGATGTGCCCGTAAGGTCCTTTTGTGCACCTTTTGTGTGTTTCTACTGTCTGAAGTCCCCAGACTACTCAGTCCTTCTAGCTGAAATCCATATTCAGGGGGTCTAAGTCAGTCCCATGCTGGATTCCCAGGTATCATTTTGGTGGTGGGGGGCATTAGCTCCTCCTTGTTCAGTCAGCTGTCTTTGTGATTTTCTGCAACCTTGTCTTGTCCCTTCTCTCTACATCTAGATTCCAGTTTAACTCAGTGTTTGATTATGGGTGTTTGCTTCTGTTTCCAACATGTACTAGATGAGGGCTCCATGATATAGGATAATTTAGTTGATGATCTCCCTATCAGGGAAGGGCATTTATGGTAGCCTTTCCATGGTTGCTCAAATTATTAGTTGGAGTCAGTCTTGTAGTTCTCTAGATCTTTCTTTAGGTTCAGTTTTCTTTTCAAACCAATAATGGCTCCATCTTTTATGCACCCCCTCACCCTGACTAAATCTTCCTAGTTGCACATGCTTTCCTCTCCCCATTCTCTTTCTCCTAGTTCCCTCACCATTCACTGCCCCCCCCATTTCCCATGTGTTCTGTTGGACTTGTCCCTTTCCCTTTTGCAAGGGATCATATATGAATCTCTTAGATTACACTTTGTATCCCAGTTCGTCTGGTGCTGTGTACTATAGACTGGTAATCCTTTGCTCCTTTTTTTCTGCAGAGTAGTAGTATTCTATTGTGAAGATGTGCCACATCATCTTTATCCATTCTTCAGGTGAGGGGCATCTAGTTTCTTACAGGTTCTTGCTATTACAAATAATGCTGCTATGAACATATTTGAGCATGTGTCTTTGTTGCATGGATGTGAATTATTTGGGTATATACTTGAGTGGTATTGCTGGGTCCTGTGGTAAGCTAATTTCCATTTTCTTGAGGAACCGCAATACTGATCTCCAAAATGGCTGTATGATTTTGCACTCCCACTGGCAGTGAAGGAGTGTTCCCCTTTCTCCACCTCCTCTCCAGCATAAGTTGTCATTGTTGTTTCTAATTTTAGCCATTTTGGCAGGAGTAAGATGGTATCTCAAATTTGTTTTCATTTGCATTTCCCTGATATCTGAGGATGTTGTACATTTTCTTAAGTGTCTTTCACCCTCTTTGAAATTTTCTATTGAGAATTCTTTCTTCAATTCTGTACCCCATTTTTAATAGGGATATTTGGTGTTTTGTTCACTAGTTTCTTGAGTTCTTGGTGTATTTTGGAGATCAGCCCTTTGTAAGATGTAGGATTGACAAAATTTTTTTCCCAGTCTGTGGGCTGCTGTCCGGTCTTGTCCACTGTGACTTTTGCCTTACAGAAGCTTCTAATTTTGAGGAGGTCACACTTATTAATTGTTGATCTCAGGGTCTGTGCTGCTGGAGTTACGTTCAGGAAGCAGTCTCCTATACCAATTTGTTCAAGGGTACCTCCTACTTTATCTTCTAAGAGGTTCAGTGTTGCTCGATTTATGTTGAGGTCTTTGATCCATTTGGACTTGAGGTTTGTGCATGACAATATACAAGGGCCTATCTGCAGTATTCTACACACCACCATCCAATATTGCCAAAAACATTTGTTGAAGATGCTTTCCTCTCCACATTGTGGCTAGCAATTTTTGTTCCATGAAATGCATTTCTTTTGCCATTGTTATATATAACATGAGTCTATTGACACCATTAGAACTATGGCTTCCTTCCTCCACAGTGTCATAACCTAATCTGTGGAAAGTCCCCAGTCTGGTTAATCATAAACAGGTGTCACCTTGGAGTAGGGAAACCAATGGCAGTTAGCCTTTTAATAGCAAGCAAAGTTGCTTTGCATCATCTGGACCATAGGATCTTTGGATAACTAAAGGACAGGGTAAAGGAGAAAATATGGGGAGAGATGAAAGATGAAGGCCTTTGGCCGAGCATTAATACTAGTACTATAGAAGCTTCATAAAATATATACATATACATAAATATACTTAACTGGGCGTGGATACCCAACTAGATATCATACATAAATAAATGAAACCTCCAGGGTCAGAAATACAATGAAAAAAAAAAAGATGTGCAGGCTTTGTTGTAACCCATAACATCTGTCTTAATTCTGTACTTAGGGTCCTCAGACCTCTACCTGTACCTCCCCCTCTCTCCATATTTATTGTGGGTTTATTTGTATATAATTTTGCTAACAGGATTTGGAACTCCACAGGCACTGATACCTAGTTGTGTGTGAATTTGGCTGTAGGTGATGATGAATCTGATACTTAACCATGTATATATGTTTGAGGATTTGCATGTCAATGGAAAAGTCAGGAATAAAACCTATAGTCCCATGTCTTTGTGCAGTGACAAAGCCAACAACATTGCCTGTTTTATGCCTTTTGTGTATGGACATCTCCCCACACTTCCTCTCTACCAGGATCCCATTTACATTTTGTAAATAGACCTGCTTTCTTAAGATCTAATTTGTGTTTGCACTGTTTCTATTCTGTCCTGGGTGAAAGGTGATCAGGTAATATCTGTGCACTATAATGAGATGGATGACTACCTTACATGCCACCATAGAGCCTTCATCCAGTAGTTAATTGAAGCAGAAGCAGAGATTCACAGCAAAGCACTGAGTCAAACTCCTGGAATCCAGTTGTAAAGAGGGAGGAATGATAAGTAAAAAGGTCAAAACCATGCTGAGGAATCCCAGAGAAGCACCTGATCTGAACAAGTAGGAGCTCAAAGACCCCAGTCTGACAGCTGGGGAACCAACATAACACCAAACAGGGTTCCCTGAATATGGGTGTCATTTGGGGGCCTTGAGCAGTCTATGGGATCTCTGGCAGTGGAACCAGTATTTATAATCTCTAGTGCACTAATTGACCTTGGTAGCCCATTTCCTATATAGGGTTCCTCTCTCAGGCTAGATACAAGGGATAAAGCATAGTTCCTCCCCTAAATAATATGACTGATTTTGATGATCCCATATGTGAAGCTTCATCATCTCTGGGGAGTAGTTGGAGTTGAGATGGAGGATTGAGGAGCATGGGAGGATTGGAGGCAGATGGACCTGGGGTGTTTATGTAAAACAAAATTTAATAAATGAAAGCATATTTTAAAAAGATTTTCAATGATTAAATGTCAAAAGGAATAAAAGACTGGTAGGGATATATTCACATATGGATCTACCTGACTTTTAAAAGGAATTAGTTCTAATATTTCTGCAACTGTCCAATAAGGAAAAGAAAAGATACACTTTCCCACAGATCTTCAAAGCCTATAGGAGCCTTCTGCCACACCTAGTGACTCAAGATTTTTAGGTGAATAGGGTCAGCTGAAGAAACACTTTCTGAGCAGAGTCTAAAGAAACATCTTTTGGCCTTACACACCAAACCAAAAAAAAAATGAACCCTGACCCTGAAACCAGTGCCAAAGAAACACACTTTGGCTGAGAGCCAGGGTAAGCAATACACCATGGCTCTATAATTGAAGCCAATAGGAAAAAAAAAAACAGTGAATGAAACACTCTTTGGTCCTGAAACTGGATCAAAATCTGAGTATAAAAATGTGCAGAAAACTAACCAGTCCCAGAGCAGCAGCAGGTCTAGCCAGTCTGAGCTTAGTGATAGAAATCTGATCAACAACCACAGTGGAAATCATCTTAGAAAAAACTCTGCCCACTAAGAAGCCCTATATAAACCATGCGTCTGTACAGCTTCTGGCTGTCTGGGTGCCATGTAGTCACTCTCCTGGATTCTTCCCTCCCAATAAATCTTTTGAATGAGGTTTGGTTGAGACTTTCCTGTACCAGAATGAAGCAGAGGAGGGAAGTAACATTTTGGGAGCCAAACAGGGTTGTAACTCTTTTGGTGGGAAAACCAACTCTAGCCAGTTGGAGTTGTTACACTTGAGCAGACCTGAACTAAACTGTAACAACTTTTCCAGGGAAGCCCTCTCCTGCCAGAGCAAAGCTGTTACATTGCAGTAGCATTTCCATGGAATAAGGTTGTAAGGTACTATGCTTCCTGTGACCTGTGGTATTCATGTCTCCCAGTTAGGAGACCATCATTCAATTTGATTGGTACCATTTAATAATCTGTGGCTTCCATATGTCAGAATACCTTTCCATCTGAGCTGTGACACACAGTATAATTTGCTGTTGAGTGCCAGAATTCCTGACCATCCAGTCTGAACAATGTAATCCTTTCATTTTATGTGGTGACTGGGATAGCATTCCTGGTGGCTGTGCTTCCCCATTGTCGTCTTATCTGCCCTGGGACCATAACCCTCAGTCCATGTGCAATAGACTGAACTTTGAACTCACTGCTCTGCATCCCATCCACCAATGGCAATTGCATAAGTTTTCCCTTTGGTCCTTGTAAACATTTCCCTGAGTCCGAGAAAGTGACAATTGATTGTCTGACACAGCTCTGATAGTCTAAGAGGCCCAGGTTCCACCCAGCCACGAGTCCTTATGTCTATGACTAGCACTCCTCACCTAACCCCATTCCACCACCACCACCCCTGCTGTGAATTGCAACATTGTGGTTTCATTAGGCCCCACTGGGTCGTTGTGCTTTCTCCTGCTCCTCTTTCCTAACTCTTCCATGGAGCTGGTTATAACAGCACAGCTTCTCTAGGCTGTTGTGGCTTCTGTGTCTCCCTTCCTGACCTTTTTCTTTGGATGTGACCCCTCTTACAGCTTAGGTTCCTTTTAAGCCTTCTGAACTGCATGAAAGCCCTGATGCTGAGTCTCTTCTGGCTTAGACAGGCTGTACTTGAGTACCTTTGAGTTGGGTGAACATGCACTGAACCATTTGACCTAATTCAGTGGTCCTCACTGAGTCCTGGGGACATGTTTGACTACAAGCTACAGTGATCTTTCCCTTTTCTTCCATGGGAATGGTGTCATTTTACCTTCTCATTAATCCTTGGGATGCTCCTTAGAAACCTCTCCTCTACACTTGACACTTGTACTGAAGACCTCTAAACTTATTTGCTTTTGCAATCAGATTTGGCCTAAATTCTATTTATTCAGTTTAAATGGCCACATAATGGGACCCTATATCGCAATTTTATTCAGGATTTTTACAACTACACAGATCAGTTGAGGAAATGAAAGGTGATTCCCCAGTCCCTACATGTGAACTTTTTGTGTTCTCTACTCCTAGCCCAGTTTTTTTTTCTGATATTTTCATATGCACACAGTGTCTAAATGTCCTTCATTTTAAGTAACCATTGATAGATCTACAAGCATGTTGCAAAGTGGGAACTGGGAGGTGGACCTTGAGGGCAAAGTAGTAGGCAAGCATATGTACTCCTCCCTGGATATCATATCTCTCAGCTCCTTCCTGAAATTTCCTCTGTCTCTGTTTAGGGTTCAAAAATTCCTATATTCATCCTTTGTTAAGATAGGGTTAGGATTCACTTTCACTGAGACTCAGATTTCCATTTGGTATGAATAGCATTTCACTATTGTTTTTTGTTGTCACACTTCAATTAAAATCTGGCTCTGGGGTTGAACTTTGGCACCCAGTCGCCTAGGCCCAGCATGCTTGCTGAAATTGTTTAATCCAAAAATCTCTGTTCCATATTTATGGAGCTACCTGTTTTGTGACAGAAATGAGCATTAAGACAAATTATTGGGACAGACTATCGCCAATAGGCACGATTGCTACTCACCTCATATACTTTGGTTTTGTTCTCTAAAACTTTTGCTAAGGTATCTTAAAGGAATCATTTGGTGTGACGTCATTTTTAGATAAATCAAACACGTAGGAAACAACTCAGCTATGAATCCAAAACCGGATGATTCCTCCACTATTTTCTATTGTACTAGTTACTCACTATAACAGCATAAACCAGTAGTCCCTTCATTTTCTCTATAGCTTTTCTTGTTTCCCTTTGTCCTGCTCAGTAACAGGCTTTCTACTTAGTTAAGGCTCAATTTGTGGTCTTAAAGCAGAGTATTCCACTATCACCTATTAGGCCTTGCACAATGACTAAAATATGTATTCAATATTCTACACAATCCTATAACCTTACCTTTATGGATGTTTATATGAGTCTAACCAGCAATTGACTCCAGGAGAAGGACAGGAGAGTCTGTGACAAGGCTAATGCTTCCTATGCAAAAGAAATTCACCAACTAAAGACACCTATGCAATTGGTGCTATTTCATGCTCTAACTAGTAACCAAAGTAGAATTATAATAGCCCAGGAGTCATCCAACCTAGGAATCTATTTTTAACTTACCTTTGGTTGGTCTCTGGTAGACTTCCCTTAAGATGGTAAATTATGAAAAATCCCAGGGTACATCTAGGAAATCTAGGAAAACTCATCTCAACCCCTAGATTGCCTTCCACATGCCCTCTTAACATTCCCTAGACTCACTTTTTTCCAAAAGTTACTCTGACATTAGGGACAAATTTAAATACATACAAAAAGACCCTGACACCACAGGCAGAAATCTTAGCTATGGCCTTCATGGTGTACCATGTGAGAGATGAAAAAGCACCCCAAAAAATTCCGCATGATGGCTGAGGCCTCTCAGCTTCCCAATGCAATAGCCTGTGCTCCCTGGTCTCCTATAATGTGGAAACTGCTTTGATGTCCCTTTGAATTGGCAGGAAGGACACTGGACCCAGTCCTCAGAATCCTCAAACCACCCAAAGAATGTCCTGGTGCCATCAAGAATGGTACTGAAGTATTGATTGCCCCATGACCCTTGTGTATGAGGGCATGAACCCCAGATCACCTGTCATCTGACTCCTTGGTTTGGCCATGAGTGCCCGAGGAGCTTGCTTCCCTTGGACTGATCACCACCATTTCTGATAAGGAGCCTCAGGTAGTTTTCACAGTATGGAAGCTTTTCATCTCCTTTATTTGTGGACATCAGAGTCAATTTTTTCAGCCCTGACACAGTTCGGGGGACCCACCATTCCATTTTTCTCTACTGTCAGAGTAGGGGGACAGCCTTAGCAGGCTCAACAAACCCAACCACTTAGCTGCATCTTTAAGGTTATGACCCTTCCCCATTCTTTTCTAGGTATACCAACCTCTCCCATCACATTACTGAGAGGGGACATTCTAGATAAAGCGGGAGTCTCTATTTCATCTGCTCCCCTCATCTGTTTGACTAGAAGCTCACCAGCCATTCTCCTTCTCCTTCTCAAAACCACACGATCTGACATACTTCTTTCTTTACTATCTTCTCAGGTAGATTTTCAGCTAGGGGCCACCACAAAGCCATCTATATCCAAATTTAACACCGCTTTCATCAATTGTCTCCCAATTGATGTTGAGCATATAACCAAGGCTCAACCCACTTTCGCTGAAGGATTTGGAGGATTTATATTTCTTGGTATCACATCATAAGAAATAATCCTCTGGACTGCACATTGTCCTTGTTACCATCCCACCTTGCAGTAAAAAATCAACAGAGCCTACTGCTTGGTTCAGGATCTCCAATTGATAAACTCAGAAGAAGTTCGTCTTCATCCTGTAGTACTCAACCCTTAATCTCCCCTTTCTCATCCACTCATAATGTTCTAATTTCTCTGTCCTTAGCATCAAAGATGCTTTCTTTTCTATGCCTCTGGACTCCCAAGTAGAGAATATCATTGCCTTTCCTTTGACTGAACCCTACACACATATGCTTCTCTACCCAACTACTTGAATGTTCCTAATTCCTAGGGAAATAACCAAGCAGATGAGGCAGCTAGGGCTGCAACTCTCAGCAACATGGGTCTTCTTCACACACTACCAGAAACTTACATTTTACAATCCATGGCTCTATCACCATCTCCAGATACTCAAAATTTATCTTATCTGCACAAGTTCTTTCACCCTAATAGTCAGGGCTTGTCCCACTGTATTAAAACCTATTTACAGCCTACCTCTGATGATCTATCCTATTGAAAGTCTATCACTATTTCATGTAAAGTTTGTCAAACTTCTAAGCCTATCTCAGGGCATTACACACTCCATTTTCACACTCATCAATCCTGGGAATCCCTCCCTGGATGATACTGGCAGTTAGACATGACTTTTTTCTAACATGCCTAATCACAGCCTGGTTGGTGTTCCTTTTCCCTAAATTAGGGTTGATACCTGGTGAGGAACCCACAAGAATTCCCATCACTGAATTTGTAGCAGCACAGCAGACAAAATATTCATTCAGGTATACCCATTCTGGCAGCCCTGGCATAACTGCACACTGACCATGAAACTTGTGCCAATGAAATACATTTGGCTTTGGATACAGAGCCAGTGAATGAAGCACACCCTTACCCTAAAATTAGACTCTAAAATGCTAAAAAGGACCACTGATAAAACACACTTTGGTCCTGAAACCAGAACCACACCTGACCCTAAACCTGTGCAGGAGAACTAGCCTGCCTGAGCTCAGGGACTGAAATATGACCAACCACCATTCTCAAAACCTCCCTGATTAATCTCTGCCTTTTAGAAGCCCTATATAAACCCTGTATCTATTTAGATCATGGCTGTCCAAGATGCCTGGGTGTACTCTAGTGCCTAGCCACTCTTCTGGATTCTTCTTTCCCAATAATGTTGAATGTCAATTCAGTGAGAACTTCATTCACCTGAATGGAGTGGAGGCGAAAAGTAACTTTTCCAAAAGCTTGAGCATAACTGAGTTAGGCAAGGAAGCCAACCCAGTTTGTACCACTATGCTATGGAAACCTTTCCCTAGCCAAGTACAGTTGTAAAACTCCTCAGGACAAGAGCAGAACTGTAACAATTTCTCCAAGGAAGCCTTCCCCCGCCAGAGCAAAGCTGTAACACTCGGGAAAACTTTCCCTGGTGCCAGGGTGTAAGATGTTAGGCTTACTGTGACCTATGGTAATTTTCAATCCAGACTGGGAGAATACCTTGCATCAGAGCAGTAATACTAACTATTTTGTGGTTCCTGTGTGTCAGAATCCCTGTCCAGCTGATATGAGCTGCTGCTATGCTTAGAAACTCTTCTCCCTTTTCCCCACATTTAGAGAAACTGCACTGACCTCCACCCACAAGTTGCCTCTGATTTGCCCAAGTGAGCATTGTGTATGGGAAGATAAAAAATTAGGGGAATAAATACATAAATTAATAAACAAATAAATAAATAAAACATAGTAATCATGAATGTAAACTAAGCAGAATCTATAAACCCATAAGTTATGTACCTAAATATGACAATTCTAAATGAAATATCTTGAATCTTACACAAAGTTCAAAAGAGCATAAAGAAGGCCATGTTCATGCTCAAGATGAATCATGACTAAAAAACATAAGGGCAATTCTAAGACCAAACTAGAAAATAAAACATAAGAGGAAACGGGCTCTTGTAGTGGGGACACATGCCTTTAATTCTAGCACGCAAGAGGCAGAGGCAGGCAAATCTCTGGGAATTTGTGGCCTGACTTGTCTACACAGCAAGTTCCACAGGAATGGTCCCAAAGTTCACAGAGAAACACTGACACAAAAACAAACCAAAAACAATGAAAGAAAAAAATAGATATTAAGAAGATACATGGTACAAATCACAGAGTTCGGAAAATATAATTCAGTTATTTTCCAGAAAACAAGTAAAAATTCATATGACTATTTATGTTTGACATAACAGTCTTAAAATGTAAATTTTCAGGGAACACATCTGGCCATGTTGAGTAATGACTAACCTCAGTCATTGGAAGGCCTTAGGTTTGGGGAAAGCCTGCTCTATAGATGAAGTGACAAGACTGGCTCTATAGCTACAGAGAGAAGCCTGATAACAAAAACCAGGAGAGAGAGAGAGAGAGAGAGAGAGAGAGAGAGAGAGAGAGAGAGAGGGGGGGAGAGAGAGACAGACAGGCAGAGAGAGACAGACACACACACACAGAGGAGAGAGCGAGAGAGCTAGAGAGAGAGAGAGAGAGAGAGAGAGAGAGAGAGAGAGAGAGAGAGAGAGAGAGAGACATTGAGGGAACTTAACATAATAGGTCACTGAGTACAAGAAATAGAAGATCAGTCTTCCTTAGACTGAGTACAATGTTCTGGGATGCAGCCTGTGTGTCTCATCCACCCCAGAATCTTTAGACAAAAGAGGGATGCACAGAAAACCGGGAGGTTTAGAATCCAGGCTCGGCTTCCTGATGAGTCACCCAGCAGGAACAAGTTTCAGTGGCCCATTCCACACTCCAAAGTGTTTTTGTCAAAGACATTATTCTTGGTCCCACCAAAATATGATAGTTGTGGAAGACAGCAGCCAATATGGCTGTACCTGGTGTTGCTTGAGTTGATCATAAAAATGTCTTGCAAATCTGTGGCTTGAAGCACTGACTGTGCGCACTGCCTCTGGCACTGGTGTCCACGAAGTGAATGTTCTGCCTTCACTCGCTAGACTGGCACCAACTGTCTCTTGACTGCCCAACTCATCACTTGATTGGTGACAGGTACAGTATTGAGCCAATCAGATTGAGACGCCAATTGTGACACCCTCATTTGTCAGTTGGATGTTGTATGTGTGACTCGTGCCAGCTCTATAAATATCTGCCAGATGTCTGCCCACCAGGATTGCACATGGGGTCCTGTGTGAGCAGGCTTAGAGCATAAGGCTTTGCTGTTTCTGGGAGTTTTGTGCACATTCCAGCTAGGATGCTTCTCCCCACACCTCTTCCCTCCCATGTTCTCATTTAAATGCTGAAAATAGACTTGGTTGCTGTAGGTACCATTTGTGTTTCTACACTTTCTCCTCGTTCTTGTGTGCAATGGTTTTTAGGCAGTATGTGTGCACTGGTGACATGTGCTCCCCCAAAAAATGGAATATCAACAGCACCTTAGAAATTCCTGTCTTCTATGTACTAATATTCAAAAACAAAACCCCAGACTGTCATGTTTCAAGACCCTCAATTGTATGCTGATATTTCCCTCAGAGTCCCTTCTATATCTTAATACCAACGCTTAAGTGTTTGTTAAAACTTTACTTTTTAAACTTGAAAGTCACAGTATTAATTAGTCATGGCTTATCATACCTACATTTTTCATCAATAGACAAAAATTAAAGCAATACCAAACTTAATCCATCATTTTCTTAATCAACTTTCTCCTTCCTTGGACTGCCTTTGTGATGGGTCTTTCTAATCCAAAATTCACTTCTCAGTTGTAACAACATCCAATGATTATTTTATTTGTATGTATTCTTATTGTTTGGAAAACCATTGTCAGTAACTTAATGAAGTAATCCTAAAGTTCCTCAATGTACTTTTTACTTTTCCTCAGTATTCGTGCCCATACTGCAGCTAGTTCTTTGAAGACCTATTTTTTTCATATTTTTATTAAGAAATTCCCACATGAAGACTGCTGAACTTCCCTTCCCCTTGTGCCTCAGATTATACCATGGACCACACCCCCCACACACATACATATGACATCATTAATGATATCATGTATACATATGATTTGTTCATATGGTATAAACATGTTTATATCTAACTCACTAAGTAAACTTATCTTTGCCCAACTCTCCTTTTGTCTGGCATGGATCATTGGTGACTGTACAAATCATGTGTACAAAGGTATGCAGCTTCAGTTGTGCTGGTTTTCCTTTTAAGTTTCAATTGAGAATCATTTCAAAAATAAGAAGTAAGGACAATGAAGCAACAGAAATGAGCACTTGGAAAAGGGATCATGACCATGACAGGGAAAACTACAGAAAGAACAGACCTGAGGTTTTGGAAGGTCACTGACTCTGGATGGACAACTGGGAAATGTGAATATGACAGAAATAGGCCTTCTGAATGTGAGTGACTGTTCCGTGGCTTGGGCAGTCTGTGAGGCCACTGGCAGTGGTACCATGATTTAACCCTAGTGTGTGAACTTGCTGTTCACTACTCTATTGGTAGTCCATTCCCAATAGAGTAATAACCTTGCTTAACTGAGATATAGGGCCATGGATTGGGGGCACTTGTTCCTGCCTCAAGGTGATGTGACCAACTTTATTGACTCCCCATAGGAGGCCTCACCCTCTCTAAGAAGTGTAAGAGGTGTGAGGTTGCTGATGAGAGAAGGAGGGCAGGGAGAGGAAACTGGGATTGGCTTGTAAAATTTAATAAAAAAAAAGATTGTTTTTTTTTCTTTTTTAAAAAAACAAGAAAAACTAAAGGGCACTTGATGCCAATCCTGGCAACCTGAGTTGATCCCTGTAATTTATATGACCAACCTGGATAGAATATCCTTACGAGTAGATTGGGGGTAGGGGTATGGGAGGGGAGGGTGACCAGGATGCATGTCACAGGGGAAAGATGGTAAGAGTGAGGGAGGGAGTGACTGAGGGAGGGAGAGTTAGAGAGAGGGAATGGAAACTGGGATCCACATGTAAAATGTTTAACTTATATTATTAATAAAAAAGAAGGAAAAGAATTAGTTAAGTTTTCTAGATATACAGAGATATATTTAGAGATATATTTCAGATGAATAGGCATCCTTCAAACCTTTCAAAGACCTACAGAATATGGCACTTAAAATGGTTTAGGGTTTTTCTTGACAGTGAGGTCCAACTGCTCCTGTTAACACCACCTGCATCAGAAAAGAAGATGGACAACGAAGAAACACATTATGGAGTTTGCTTCTAATATGGGAGACTAGATATTTGGGCAAGTACTGCTCTTCTGGACTGTTTGACTTTATGCTGAATAGACTGAACATGCAGGACACTCTAAAACAAGAAGGACAATGCTACAGGGTTCCTGCTTCATGAAAGAGTTTTCCAGACACACCATGGCCTATGGGCTGAAGATGGAATATTACAGAAAAACTTCGTATGACTAACCAGGCAGTGAGTTGTCTCTGTCATTTCTAGAGTTTATATATTATGCTTCTGTGGTCTTTGAAGTAATTGAAGACAGGTAGTTTTGGTTATAGATTTCCTTACTTAGGATTAAAGATAAGTTACATATAGGACTTTAGACTCACTAAGATAGGATAGGTGATATTTTCTTTAAGTCTTATAAAATGTTAGTGGACTAAATATTGTTAACTGTGATTCTTATTTGATGAATGTTTTATGGTATATTTTGCTATGTTGAGGTTAAAAACCTTCTTTTTATTTTTGACAGAAAAGAGGAGATGATGGGAGATGTTATTTTGTAAATATGTTTCTCTTACTGGTTAATGAATAAAGCACTGTTTGGACAATGGGAAATCAAGATAGGCGGGGCTAGGAGACAAGGAGAAAAGAGGAAGTAGTGAGGAGGAGTCAGCATGTAGAGCATAGAGGAAGCAAAATGACGGCCCACCCTGTTCGGATAAGATTACCACCTGGTAATACTTAGATAAGTAGAAATGAGTTAATAATTAAGACAGAGCTAGCCAGTAAACAATGATAGTACCTGGCCAACAGCCTTATATCAAATACAGAGTCTCTGCATGTTATTGGGGCTTGCATGGTGGCAGGACTGTGCTGCCGGCAGGGAGGAACAAAGAGTGGGACCAGACCGGCAGCAGCAGATACCTGGCAGCTGGCAGGAAAAACCTACTTGTAACAAGTTATCTTGGGGTCAAAAACTACACAATGATACCACTACCTCTCAGTAGCTGGATAGTACTTTACCCAGTCACATGGAAAGAGAGAATTCTATGAATGATGTCACACATCAATTATGTTGTCACACAGCAATTATTATCTAAATTAACATCACAGTTTAATAAAGTTCTCCTTTCTGAAACATCTCCACATGTTCAATGCTCTATAGAATATTCTCATTTAATTTCATACAAGGGAAAACAACTATGAGGTGTAGTTTCTTTTAGTATTTTAACTTATCCTATTCCAAAGCAACATAATATAGCTGCTCTAAAGCACACATGTAATTGAAAGCATATTCATACAAAACCATGAGATGGATGGGTGCTCACATACACACACACACACACACACACACACACACACACACACACACACATGTATGTGTGTATCTATGTGTGAATGTATGTGAATATACACAAACACAACGCAACATACACACCACACACACACACACAGACACACACAGACACACACACACACACACACACACACACACACATATATATATATATATATATATATATATATATATATATATATATGTATCCAGTCTAAATGCCTTATGGAAAAAAACACCATTGCTGTGCTTCTTCTTGTAGTTCACTTAAAAACTAGGGCTCTTTATCTAGCTTTTTTAGGGAAACTTGAGGCATGAGCATTTTGCAGACAAGTGGTAAAAGTAGGTGAGTAAATAATGATTCCAGCACAACACCCCCACTTTCACACACACACACACACACACACACACACACACACACACACACACACACACAGAGACAGAGAGAGAGAGAGAGAGAGAGAGAGAGAGAGAGAGGTACACACAGACTAAGAACAATACTCATAGCAATAGTACAGTTATTCTATGAAAAATGTTTCTGAAATTGATAGTTTTCCCATGATACATAGTGAATTTTCCACAGGCAAAATGTTTTTTTGTTTCATAAGAAGAACCCTCTGTGCAAAAATAATCCAGGGATTGCCAATATTGCTAACAACTGTTCTACAAACATTTTGAACTGTTCTGGATTCTGTCCAGGATCAATCTATGCCACTTAATTTACTGATCAACTATATTGAACATGGTTTTCAGCCAATAATATCATGTGCTCTTGTGGAAGAATATAAAAAATGGTGACAATCAGGGATGTATTGTTTGTGTGATCCCAGATAATAATGTGTGTTAATCTAGGATAACTTTAAGTGTTGGAAACTAATATGGTTTCCACTGTGAACATATGTTATTCCTTTAAATACTTTAATAGGAGCAAAGATAAATGTGGGTACTTCCTCTGCAACATTCATAAATTGCTCTATGATATTTCTTGCTTGTTTTGAGTCTGACCTTCCTCTGTAGTAAACAAGTAGAGAGAACATAATCCCTCAGATTTCTATGTAAAGTTGCATTTGGATAAATGATGATATGTTTATTTTTTTATATTCCTTTTTTCCTGATAACTCTCTAAGAATATTTGACAATGTTGGAAGTGAATGCCATAAAATTAAAAATTGTTCCATGTGTTTTAGAATGTATGCTTCCACATTAGTCAAAAAAAGCACTAAAACATGGCCATATAGAATTCTTTCTATTCTCATTTAAGAAAAATCATTCTATGTATAGCCTGCTTGGAAGTATCTGCTGTTGTTAATGTTCACTGTAAAGAAAAAACATTCTTCTAGCGTATTCTACAAGTAGGAAAACTTCAAGCTTAATATGCATAACAAACCACAGTGGGACCAATCAACTAGTATTAATAAATGACTTTATTTTATTTGAGAAATCCCAAACATCAAAAGTAATACAGGGAAATAAACAAATAAACAAAAGAGAGAGAGAACAGAAGAGATATGGAAAAATCCTCCATTCATTAGGTATATGAAAATTTTTAGCAAAAGGCCTAAGGATTAAAAGCAAGCAGAGTGGTAACAAAGTATGAATTTTCATAACTAAGTGGGTGGATAGAAAATAATGATTTAAAAACAAAGGCCCAGGGACAAAAGAGCAAAATATAAATGAAGAAATAATGACATATATTGATTGCTATAGTGCATTAGCATTTGTTTATGATGTACCTTAATCTCCAGGAAATCTGATGCCCTCTTCTCAAATTTGCAGACACCTGTACTTAAATACACGTACCTACAAAGAGATCTACACATATATAAATGAGTCAACATTTTTAAACATAAAAACCATAAATGACATGATTTCCCAAATAAGATGTGATAATTTATATCCATTATCCACTATGATGGACTTGGATTTAACCAATAAACTCATCTGTGGAAATATTTTGAAGGTATTCATCATGGGTTCAGGCTTACAACAGGAATGCTAGGGGATTGCTAAAAATTTCTCATCTGATAGAAAGAAGGAAATAATCCAATTCACATGCACGGTCCTCTCGTGGCCTTTTATTCTTCAAAAAGTGTTCTTCCCAAAAGTTCTTCCTCTAAAACTCTCTTTAAGGTTTCTTCTGAAATGTTCTCTCTAATAATGTTCCCCCCCCCATAAGCTCTATCTAAAGTGCTCTGGCTCCAAATTCCTGTGATCACTGACAATATGAGTTTTTATAATTAAGTAATTAAATTATTTAATGGTTTCTCATACTTGACTCCTACACAAGTGGGCCAAACTCCAGTATTCATTAATTATTTAATCATAGATTTGAATGACAAAATAATTAGGTAAATAATGAGATGATACACAACAATTAACACCAATAATGGTAGCCAGACTCCATTGTTCTTCAAATAGATACTAGATTTGAATAATTAAATAATGAGCTAGTGAGATGGTCTGGTTCCTTTGACCCTCAAAGGGTGTCTCCAAATTCCAATGATCACAGATTAGGTAATGAATTATTTAAGTAACAAAATGTAAAATAATTGGACAGTTTTACACCATCAATTCTCAGAAGGACGTGTCAGACATGACTCTTTAAGGACATCACCATCAGCAATTTTAAATATTCAATAATTTAATAATGATACGGTCAGATGATCTTGGCTAATGAACTCTGTTCGGCTAATGTCATTGTGTGGCACAAGTTTCTTCAGTCCTCACAAGGCAGCTTCAGAAGCTACTAACCTGGCAGTGGTGGCTGTTGTTTCACATGCTGAGCCAAAAGAAAGCTAGTTACCCTCTATGACGCCATCCCTGGTAATGTCTCTGTGATGGTGTGGGACCTTCCCTGATGCCAGTTGTTCTCACAGTAGAGCATGGCGAAGGCAGGAAAGTGGAGGAACAGCAGCCAGCACCCACTGTGACTGCCACACTTACCCAGGTTGAATTTTTGCGCTTTTTTCAAGTCATCATCTGGACTCTATCTCCCAGTGACCATGGAGCTCTGGGCACTGTTTCATACTCCCAGGAATCTGTTGTAAAAACTGCAATAGCCAAATCCTAACCTCCTGGTTCTACCCCTAATCAATGATGTCATTGCATTTAAATATTAAATAAGTCAATATTTAGATGGTCTTTCCTAGTTAGCCCCCACAATTTGATACCAAATTGAAGTGATCATCGATGAGCTAATGGGTAACACTAAATATTTAGACAATTAATTAGGTGATGTCACAAAATTGACTCCTAGGGAGTACTGGCCAGACTCCTATCATGAGGGAGGACATCATTGATATAAATGATTAAATTAAATAATTAAATATTGTGATTAAGTCGCTCAGGTAATTCCCCCAAGTTGAAGACACACGGACCATCCTTGGCATAGATAATGAATGGTTTCTTTATGTAGTAAAATAAACACATAAATAAATATTTAGATGATTATTTATATTAACTTTCACAAGGAGTTATGAAAATTTCAGATCCATAGATGACTTAATAGTTACCACCATTTAAATAATTAAATAATCCAATGATGTCACAGCATGCATGCCATCAAGGTGCTACCAATCGGACATTTGATCAATACTGTCATAGTCTATTAAAATAATTGAAACACATAAATATTACATAATCCTGCACACTTGAAACCCACAAGGTGGCAAAAAACTACAGTGATCATCTATTATCTAATGACCTGTTTAAATAATTATGTAAACAGAGGGTGAAATAGTAAGGCAGGATGTGTCCCTGTTTAGACACTGACAAGATTGGGCCAAAGTCCAGTGATCAGTGATTATTTAATCATAAATTTGAATAATAAAATGAATAAATGGTTAAAGTGGCAATGTATATCAAAAGTTTCATGGGAGATCAGATAATTAATGTTGGACAGTGGACTCATTAGACATGAAGTACTGTTCAATTATTCCTCAGTCTGGTCTAACAAATGGATGAAAACCTTGCTGAAGGAATACAACAATGGAAAACTCACCATTTGTTGAATTACTGTGATCCTTTTTTATTTTCTTAATCCAGAGATATGTTTCTTAGTGAAGATGACATTCATCAACAAAAGTCTTTGAACTGTTTTTCAACAGATTATATTCCCTGATATTAGGTAACCTTGACTTGGGTAATATTAATAGCTGTAGACCAACTTCCACAGTTTTGGCCACATATATTGTCATTAAAGGTTGTATGGGACACTTAGCTTGGGAGAGTGAAATATCGAATGGTAAGACAACTTCTTACCTGCTTTCTGCTTCTGGGGCCCATGATATGAGATTAGAGAATTCCCCATTGTTGCCAGGCAACAGCTATGATCTCACATTCTGTCACATTCTGGTACCATTTTCACATGCTTAAACAACCCCACCCATTCATGGGCTCCATTAGATCCTCACTGATTTTCTCTGAAAACTGCAAGGAACTTTTTTCAGTTGTACCTATTTTTGATTATCCAACCAAACAATTGCGTGGCTATAGTATTCTACACATGAAAGAAAATGCACCAAAGTAGACAACTACCTTAGAAAGTACAAATGTTCTTTTTTTGTCATCCACTAAATATAATCTCTGTTAATTTCAGTGATTTTGAAGCTAGCTTGAGTCTGCATATAACAACTACCATTGACTAGTTTTTGTTCATTTTTAAATCCTAGAGAGAGAGATTAGTTGATGTGGTATCATTTATCTACTACTTTCTTGAATAACTCTATGATATCTATTGTATGATTGAGTATTTACATTTGTCACTATAAAACAAATAGATTGCTTACTCTGATGCCATTTCTTGGGCTTCCTGAAGGCAAGACCAATGTTTCAACTAAGCCCGATGTTATCACTTATTCCATATATGATCATTCAGCATCATAAATGAATGCTATCTTCCCATGGAAAAGAATGAATGGTTTTCTGTAATTTGACTTTGTTCTTTCTCCAGACAATCTTTAATAAATTTGATATAAATAAGCCCCCCCCCCAAAAAAAAACAAGTCAGGAAATTGAAGGTAATTGATACCCCTGTAACATGAAAATGGCAGAGAAATCTGGCCTAATGAAACACGTTTCATTTCATTGGGGTTAACATTAGTTGATACTATCATAAAAGTCTCTGCAAGATATAATTTTCAAATACAAAAAATACTGATTTATTTTTACCCTGTTGTTGCTAAATATCCACTAACAAAACAAAATTTGTGCATTCATTCAGATAAAAAGAGCATCCTCTAAATGCATCAATAATTGGTATGTTAATTACATGAAGAAACAATGTGTGAAGTGAAAATATCAGGCAATGACCACAATAAGCACATAAGCTATTGAACAAAATTTAAACATGAAAAATGAAAAGTAGTAAAGAAGAAAAATCCAATAAAATTTAGAAAATCAGATCTCAAAATTAGTAAGAGAAAATAGGAATAGATCAAAGATATTAATTGAGCTATTGTCCTGAAAACAGCCTGGTAATGGCCTCCAAATGACAAGTAGACCAATGGAATCAAATCAAAAATACTGATATTATCCCATACACCTATGAACACTTATTTTTGACAAAAAGCTAAAAGTACACAATGGGAGTAGGAAAGCATCTTCAACAATTCTTCATATCAATCCTCAGATTACTTTTATTTTTAATATTTAATAATATTCTCATTTAATTTCTCCACTACAGTAAACAAAACTACCAATTTCCCACTGCTTTTTTTTCTAATCTGATAAAAATATATCAGTATATCAACCTCATCATGAAATCAAGTATCTGGATGTAGATGTGAATCCTAATCAAACATATGGAATAAAATAAAAAATATTGGAATTCATAGGAACTGTATGATTAAGAGAATGTAAAAATTCATTACCCAACATTCTTTCTTTTTTATATATATAATAATATAATTACATATTCTTTCATATGTGCTTACTGGGACACCTGTATTCTTCCCTTCATCATTTATGGCTTTTTATTATGAATTGTTAGATAAATACAAATACAAACAACTGGATTAATAAATGTGATCTCCACAAACTGAGAAGCTTCTGTAAGCAAAGAATACAGTTGACAAGATGAAACATCAGCCCACAGACTGGGGAAAGTTCTGTGGGCTACATCCTACATCTGACAGAGGGCTGATCTCCAAAATATACAAAGAAATCAAGAATCTAGTCACCAAAACAACAAATAACACTTTTAAAAATGGGGTACAGAACTGAAGAGAGAATTCTCAGTAGAAGAAATCAAAAAGGCAGAAAAACACTTAAGAAAGGGCTCAACATCCTTAACTATCAGGGAAAATGAAAAATCAAAAGAACTCTGAGAAATCATCTTACTCATGCAAGGATGGCTAAAATTAGAAACACCAATGACAACTTATGCCGGAGAAGATGGGCAGACAGTGGAAAACTCCTCCACTGCTGGTGGAAGTGCAAACTTTTACAGCTATTTTGGAGATCAGTATGGCAGGGAAATGGGAGTCATTCTACCCCAGGACTTGGCCATCATCCTCTTAGGCACATACCAAAATGATCAACATCCATGCAACAAAGATATGTGTTCAACTATGTTTGTAGCAGCATTGTTTGAAGTAGCAAGAAACTGGAAGCAACCTAGATGCCCCTCAAGTGAAGAAGGGAAAAAGAAGATGTGGCACATTTACACAATAAAATACTACTCTGCAGGGGAAGAAAAGATGAAATCTTGAAATTCACAAGAAAATAAATGGAACTTGAGGAAACCATCCTGAATGAGGTAAGCCAGTCACAATAAAAGAGACATGGTATGTACTCACTCATATATTAGTTTTAGACTTAGAGCAAAGATCAACAGCATATAATTCACACCACCAGAGAAACTAGTATACGAGGTGGATTCTAAGATATTCATATAAGGTCCCTCACAGAAGAAGAAAGGAAAAAGATATATTGAGCATATAGGTAGTGTGTGAGGGCAGTGAGTAAAGAGGGAGTTAGGAGAATGAGAAAGGGAGGTGAGCAGAGCACATTGGACTAGGAAGATTGAGTAAGAGGAAGAAGAGATGAGAGAAAAAAAAAGAGATTAAGACACCATAAAAGTTTTGAAGCCATTATAGGTTTGAAGAGAAAACTGACTCTAGAGAAATGTCCAGAGTACTATAAATCTGATGCCAACTAACAATTTGAGCAACAGTGGAAAGGCTACCATAAATACCCTTCCCTGATGGAAACAGAAGCAAACACCCACAACTAAACACTGAGCCAAAATGGAATCCAGATTCATAGAGGGAGGGCCTGGACAGACTACAGAATCCCACAATAACAGCTGACCTGAACAAGGAGAAACTAATGGGCACCCAGACTGATAGCTGGGAACCCAGCATTGGATCTACTCAGACCCTTGAATATGGGTATCAGTTAGAAGGCCTAGGCAGTCTAATAAACCTCTGACAGTGGAAGTAGTATGTATGCCTGGTGCAGAAAATAACTTTGGGAGTATGTTCCCTCTAGAGTGCTACACCCTTAACATAGAGGCAGGAGGCAGGACCTGGTTTCTACTCCAAATGACTACAAATTTAGTTGAGTCCTCTTGGAGGAATCACCCTACTTGTGGAGCAGGGCAGGGAAAGAGAGGAAAGGGTTGTTGTGGGGGAGTGGAAGGGTGGAAGAAATGGAGGAATGGAGAGAGGGACTGAGAGGGAACTGTGATTCATATGTAAAATAAAAAAATAAAAGACTGGAAACTAGTAAGTGACAGATATACAACTCAGAGTTATTTTTTATGCTTGGATCATTTCTCTGATAAAAAGATGTTTATTAAATCTTTGAATAATGTGAATGATAGAGGTGAATAACCCTTTTTGAAGTAAAAATAAAATTGACTTTAAAGTAAAAAAAAATAATCAAAAAAGGCATGATATTGCATACTTAACTCCCCAAGATGGAGCTTGACTGTACTCTTAATGGAATAGGGAATGACTAATTTAAATAATGATGAAAATATTTAGATGACTTTGCATACTAGCCCCTATCAGCAATGTGAATAATTTAATTATAAAATTAGTTGATCTGGCATACTTGACCCCACAATGTGGGACCAAAGTTCTGGTATTGTGGATGCCATAATAATTGTTTTATTAAGCTATATAATAAAACAACCAGTTGGTATCACATCATCTACTTCCCCAAGGTGGCTCCAAACCAGACTTGTGAAGGATGTTGTCAGCATTGATTTAAATATTTTAAATACATAATTAAACAATAAGATGGTATTGCATACTTGACTCACACAATATGGTGTAAAGTACCACTGATCATCAATTATCTAATGTCCTATTTTCATAATTAAAAAATTACATGGTCAGTGGATGAGACGGTCTGCCATTCTACACACCCACAACTAATCTCTTACTTGGATCCACAAGATTGTGCCAAACTAAAGGGATGATGGATTAATCACAGATTGGAAAAATAAGATGTGCAAATAATTAAATGTCATTGTGTATCCAGGGTTTAAGAGAATATCCAACAATTGATGTTGGGGAGTTTCCTCATTAGAGATGAATTGATACCCAATTGTTCTTTAATCTACTCTAACAAATGAATTAACATATTCCTGAAGGAATCTGACAATAGAAAACTCACCCTTTGTTGAATAATTGTGAGTCTTTTTATCTTCTTCGTCCTGTTTTATTTCTTACGGAAGATGACATTAATCAACAAAAGTCTTTGAACTCTTTCTCCATAGACTATAATTCCTGTTATAAGGTAATCTTGAATTGGGTAATATTAATAGCTGTAGCCCAACTTCCATGATTTGGCTATGACTTGGTTAGGAGAATCAATTTCCACAAGAGCTGTCATTAAAAGTTTTATAAGATACTTATCTTGGGAGACTAAAATATCCAATCCATGTTGCTCTCTGGTTTTTGGCCCATGATATGAGAATATAGAATTCCAGCAGGGTTGCCAGGCAACATTTATGATCCAAGATTCAGATGCATTCAAATACAACACCCACTTGCAAAAAAGCACACCCACTAATGTACTAACCTTATAGCTTCATTGATTTTCTCCCAAAAAAGCAAGGCTCTTTTCTGAGTAATCTTATTTTCAAGTCTATTAAACAACTACATGCCTATAGTGATATACACATGGAAATGAAAGCATCATTATGCCATTCAACTGCATTGATGAGTAAAAAAATTAAACTCAGTCACTCAACTAAAGAATCCTGAAAGGACACCAGTAATGAATAACAATTTAATGGTAATGTGTGTGTGTGTGAGTATGAGCATGTGTGTGTGTGTGTGAGCATGTATGTGTGTGAGCATGTATGTGTGAGTGTGTGTGTGTGGGCATGTGTGTGTGTGTGAGCATGTGTGTGTGTGAGCATGTGTGTTTTCGTACATACGTGTCATCCAGTGTGAATCTCTGTTTGCAGAAATGTTCCATGTTCCATATACCATGTTCACAGCTCCTATTCCATGTTTCGCTCACAAGTGCAGCTAGAAGTGAAGACAGACATTGAGCACTGCCATATGTGTGCAGAGACACGCACACACACACACACACACACACACACATACATGTTCACGCACAAAAACACAAACGCATGTTCACACACACATACATGACCTCGTGTCTGTGACACACAAACACGTGTTCATACAAACATATGTGAAAGCACACGCACACCCAATTACCTGTGACTTCAAACGTGTGACCTTGCACATACAGGCCATCACGGCTCCCATGGCAGATGCACAAGGATACACAATACAGCACGTGTACATGCTGGGCATTAATGTGTGTCACACGAACAATCATATAGGGAGTCACGTGAGCACATGTGACACGATCGCTGCATCACACACAACTACACACGTGTTCACACAACCACACATGACCACATATGACCACATGTGACTGCACATTAGCACACATGATCACACACGAGCACACGTGACCTCACATGAGCACACATGACATTGCACATGTGTCTGCACAAGACTGCACATGAGCTCACATGGACACACGTGCCCCGACGCCCCTTCCCGCCTCCAGGAACCAAATTTGGGCCTTTTCTTCTCCGGCGTGGCCATTGCCTACCAAAAGTGTCAGTGTGGGGAGGGGGCCCAGCGCTGCCTATGACGTCAGGTGGAGAGATGCTCAGGCGCCGCAGAGCACGCTGGGAGACGTAGTCCCTGATAAGGAATGGAGGAAACAGCAGCCATGGCCATAACAGTGAAGACAGACGCGCCATTCTGTGCTATCACAGAAAGCGACACCCCTATCTCGCTGTGCACGCAGGGTGTCATAGTTTCCAGAAGGCTTGCAAGGAGAAGAAACCACGTGGTGAATACACATCCGCCATCTTTGCAGTAAAATGCCGGGCACGTGACTGTGACGTCACAGAGACAGTGACGGCCAAGGACCTGCTGTGCTCGCTGGGAATCATAGTCCATGCCATCTGCAAGGGAACGGAGACTTCAGGTAGAGAAGCCGCCAACGGTGAAGGAAACTGTAGGGCGCAGGCACCCTGGTGACGTCATGGACAATGGCGGTCCTGATATGGTACATCGCGGTTCCGCACGGACGCATCAGGGCACTGAAAGTGCTGGGAAGAAAATGGCGGGTGCAAGTGCGATCCTGTGATGTTGCAGGAAGCGAACTCATCCCTTTGGCTCGTGTGCGTCCTCCTGGGAATCATAGTTCCGGCTCGCTAATCCCTGTAATCCACCATCTTCGTAGGAAACTGAAGGGGAACCTTGAAGTCACAAACAGTGACTGGTTTTGCTGCGTGTTGGCTGCTGGGAATCGTAGTCCAGTCCCATTTCCCCGAGCCTCGCTGAGCGCCAGGACTGCTGGGAAGATTTCCACGGTTTCTGCAGGAGACGGAGGGGGCGGGTGCGGGCGCAGGTCAGTGTTGTAAGCAGGAGAGACTGCCAGCCGCGGTGCATAGCGGGAATTGTAGTTTCAATCCCTAACCCGTCCACCGCCATTGTAAGCAGCACAGGCAGAAGAAACGCACAGGGCGATGCCCGATTGTGATGCCGTGGGGCATCCTGGGAATTGTAGTTTTCACCCCTAAGACATCACCTACCTCAGATGAGCAGGTTAACATGTGAGGCCACTGTACACCCAGCACAGGAGTCCATGTATGTTCTTCACATGCGGCTGACAAGCAGGATGCTTGTTCACTTCCCAGCCTGCACCGAAAACATGACGCTGAACCTGAACCTGGTCTGAACCCCAAATCAGAACCTGAAGATGAACCTGAACTAGAACATGGACTCTTACATGGACTCAGAGGACTCAGCGTCCAGCACCTGGGAGTACTCAGCTCCCAGCACCTGGAGGACTCTGCGCCCAGCACCTGGGAGGACTCAGTGAGTGATTGACCCTGAACCTGAACCTTAAACCTGAACCTGATCTGAACCCCAAATCAGAACATGAAGATGAACCTGGACTTGAACATGGACGAACACCCAGAACCTAAACCTAAACCTGACCATGAACTCTGACCCTGAACATGAAAACACAGGGTGAATATAAACTGAACATGAAACATAATCTCAACCATCTTGCTGAACCTGAACTTGAACCCTGAACCTGCACCTGAAATCTCACCATGAACATGAACACTCACCCTGATTCTGAACCTTAATCATGAACCTGAATTCTCAAACTGAACTTGAACTTGAACCCTGAATCTGAAAACTCAGCCTGGAACTGAACCTTTATGCTGAAAGTAAACACTCACACTGAACCTGAACACGAACCTGATCCTGAACTCTAACAAATCCTGAACCGGAAACCGAAACTGACCATTAACTGATTGTGTGTGTGTGTGTGTGAGAGTGTGTATTTATAAATATATAAAATTTCGGTATGTTTCATGGTCAAACATTAATGTGCTAGACAAGATCTTTTAGGTAGTTTATGTTTTAAATTTATGATGTACTCTTTTGTACATATTTTCTCTTTTCCTTAGCTACAAAAATCAAATTATATCTAAATAATTTGTTTAAAATATTCACCTTTTCAATTATCCTTTTCCATATTTCAGACTTCTGTCATTATGTCTCTAAATAGAGAAAATAATCGTAAGAAGTTGACTTGATTTGCTTGCCAATTTTCTGATCATATTAGTGTTCTGTATAGGAATAGGTGATAGTACACAGCTCTCCCTGTGAATTCAGCACAGTGAAAATTTATTGTTGCTGAAGAGACTGGATCCTCACTCCTGAAGACAGTTTTGTTCTTCCTGATGAGATTAGAAATGACATTAGTAACCTGTTAATTTTTGGAAGGAAAGTTTTACATACAATAATGACACTGTTAATATGTGTGCTTTTGGAACAAATTGTGTGTTTTTCATGAGAAACTTCTGTGTGTCAGACAGGCAGAAGTTGGAGACTGAAAGAAGTTTGTCTTGGAAAGTGGAAAACACGTGGTTCTATGGGTAGAGCTCTTTAGCTTTCTTTGTAAGTCTCCTGTGTATTTTTCAACAGTATTCAAAGCTTACATGCTTTCTCTCCTTATTTTCTAACCTGTAATTTGTTGCATGAAACAGAGTTCTATAGTATTTCATAACTCATTCTTGATATTTTTAAAAACATTGTTCACGATCTCCCCCATATTTTACTCAGTTCTTCTAACACCTATAATTTGAGCTATGCATAAACTCACACTATGTGAAAAAATCTTGAATTTTAAAGCATTTAAATATTTTAAGCAAATATAAATATTTTTACTTCTCCTAGTGTTAGAGCTTTTAACCAGAACAGGGTTATTGAGAAAAAAGGGAGGAATCCAAGATTCATCCCAGAGCTATTCAAAGATACCTTGAATACAGTAAAACAAGCATGAATACGGAAACATAATCAGCCACAATACCCCTTCCTCAAAACAAACTAATATCACACGCATTCAAATGAACAAACAAACAAAAGAGCATAGTTCCCTAACGTGCATAATTGTGTTGTTATCCTTATATTGACGTGTGTATTTAACAGGAATAGAGAATTATATGATGAAGGACAACTATGCTGATAAGAAAATTTGTCTTGCTGTGAAGTGTAAGAAGCAAACCTGGCACAATGTCAAACATATTTGTGGTGTATATCTGCCATGGACCGTCCCTCTGGGAGACCGGAATCCATGGGAGAACAGGGGTGAAGGCTGTAGGAAAGTCAAGATACGGCGCAAGGGAATGACAGACAGACACACTGTGTAGTGAAGATCTGCTGCAATTTTACTTCTGCCAAGGCTTGATTTATATAGTATACAGAACAAGGAACTTGGCAAAACAATACATTCTGCAAAGGCTTGATTTATATAGTATACAGAACAAGGAACTTGGCAAAACATTACATCCCCCACACATGGCCCAGAGACAGAAGTAGTAATCAAATATAGTTCTTCCGTAGATACATAATGTGTTTTTAACTTCATACAATAATTCTCTTTGTTCTGCTTTATCTAGAATGGCCCCCAGACTCATATCGTCCAGGGCCTCCTTTGTTACTTCTACAATAGCCTGTATAAACGGAGGAGCCGTATTGAGGAAGCTTGAGGTTACCGAGTCATTTAACTCAGTTTCATTCTGTACTTTGATTTCTTGGTACGCGGTCAGCTGTAAACAGAACAAATAAAGTACACAGAGGGAAATCATGCAGAGTGCCAGGAGTATGCGCTTCCAAGGCCATCTCTAAAACAGAGATTTGCCTTTGGCAACAGGTCCCATCATGGGCGCTGATTGCCAAGGGGAAGCCTGGGGCCACGCTCCGGGGAGCTCATACCCCAATCCTTCAGCGAGAACCGGCCAAATGCATGGCATCTTGTGACACTACACGGCAGTCACTGCTGTGGACGTGGCAGTTCCCCCTTTTTTGTTTTTAAAATGAAGCTCAAACACCTCCTGTCTGACACTCTGTAAAGAAGAGAAAAGGCATTTTAAGAGACATGGAAAGAGAAAAATGACCAACAGTACCAGGAGGATAATTACTCCAATGAATATAAAATATTGAATCCAATCCAATGGATTAAGGCTCCAAAGACCCTTTTCTAAATCTGTGGCTAATTTCTGTAATCCTCCTAATTGTAGATGTGACTGGCTAACAGCTGAAATGTCTTTTTGCAAAGCATTCATATCATGTGTAATATCATTATCCTGCCATATTCCCGGCAAATGAGCTTTGACTTTATCCCAAGGTTGAGAGGCATTATAAGGAAGAGGGGTAACACAAATTGATTTAAAGTTGCTATGACAGCGAGCAGAGAGAGTGGTTTTTAGATTAGCCACATCCTGCCCGAGGGCTAAGACAACCTCTTCTAAAATGTTGACTTTTGCTTCCAACTTCTTATCTATTGCTTCTTGTTCTAATAAAGCAAAAGTAATATTCTTATTTAAGGCATTAACATAATGAGCTGTATGTATCTGTTGCAATAAAGCAGTGGTGGCTACTGCGAAGGTGGTTAAAATAGAAATCAGGGCGGTTATTCCCAAAATAAGTGCTGCAACAAAACGTCTGGGCCTAACCAGGGCATTCAAACTTTCTAAAACTTGTATGGCTGAATTGTCATACCAAGGGTCATTTCCTAATTCAACAGGTAACATAACAAAGGGCGGCCTTTTCACAATTAACATTACTCCTAGATCCTTAGGTTCAGTAGAGGCAATACAATTTGTTAATTTACAGGAATGACATACAACTTTATAAGAATTCCCATCCTTAGTAACATTTACCATAGCAGACTGAGCTAACAACAAAGCATTAGGATAGGCAATACAAGCCTTAAGACCAATGGGTTCAGATTCAATATGATTAGGTTTCTTTTCCAAAAACATATTAGAGACAGCTACAAGGCAAAACAAATCTGTATATTTTCTGGAATGATTATCTGATTTTACCACCCAGGTAGGCTCAACAAAGCCAGGGGAGAACCATCGGCGAAGTGGCTCCCCATAACCTTGCCAAACATAATTATGGAATTTCTCCCTATGAGTATCAATGTAATTTTCATAAGGACCCTTCCCAGTGCTAGTCTGCTTAGCACCTGAGTTAGAATTTGAGTAATCCCAAATCTTATAATCAAAACCTGAAGGTTTATACCAAGAAGCAGAATCAGGAAAACCACATGTTAACCATGCTGGAAACTTAAAAGATGAATCCCAAAATTGATCCTTGTCACGGTATCTTTGAATACAAGTTTCTATAGGAAGATTAGTCACTTTAAGAAAGGAATCATTATAATTTTTATCCCCTAAGGTTTGCATCTGAATCTCCCATATCCATCTCTTATTTGCATTCTCGCGGTCAGGTTTGTCTGTTAAGAACGTGCTGTAGCGGGTGCTCAGGCAGCCATAAGGCACTTTCCCTTGCAGAGCGATGCAAATAGGCAGTGAATCTGCTCTGCCCTCAAAGGTTATAAAGGAGGATGTGTTTTGGCGAGCGTCAGAGTCCTGAGCTCCGCCTAGCCTGACTGAATCATTAGTTAACACTTTTAGTGGCTCTGAGTCAAACCAGCCTACAGGGTGCAAAATAGGGGGATTTGGGACGTAGGCCCAGTAGGAAATCCCTTCCACTCCCTTCGGGCCCGAGATCAAAGACAAAAAGGCAATAAAATACATAGACGCTGTCAGGGGCTTCCCCTGATCAAGAAGCAGCTGTTTAGCTTCCCGTGTCAGATGACGAATCTTCGTCCATGTCAGTCTGTCTCTGCTCGAAGTCAGTTTCATTTTCTTCATGGTGAGCTGGAGCTGCTTCTGCTGTCGTCTCTGCCGTCGCTTCCTTCTTTTCTGGAGGAGCTGGCTTAAGGAGTCTGTCTGGAATCCAGATAGGGGAGTCGGCATCCTGTGGAAACACACAAGCATACCCTCGTCACGAAGTAATTAAAACATCCGGGCCTTTCCATAGGCCGGAAAGCAAATCCTTCCATAAAACTTTTGGTAGGGGGCTATCGAGCCCTTCTTTTGCCCAATGTTTAAGGGTGGCAGTAAAATGCCTGTCATCTATATTGAGATGATTCAGGGTGAACAAGCTATGAGACAACACAAGATGTGGAGTGAAATATTTATTAGCCTGTTGTGATCTTTGTATTTGCATTTTCAAAGTCTGATGTGCTCTTTCAATGATCCCTTGTCCTTGTGGGTTATAAGGGATACCTGTAATATGTTGTATATGCCATTGCATACAAAACTGTTCAAAGGCTCTTGCCGTATATGCAGGCCCATTGTCTGTTTTTATCTGTGAGGGTAACCCATCACTTGAAAACTCTGAATAAGATGCTGAATTACATCTTTTACAGCTTCCCCTGTTCGGGCCGAAGCATGTATGAAATGCAAAAAAGTATCTATGACCACATGAACATAGCATAATTTTCCAAAGGATGAGATATGGGTCACATCCATTTGCCAAATTACATTGGCTTTTAAACCTCTAGGGTTTACTCCCATGTTTAAGGGATGATGAGCTATTGGGCAGTGTTGACACTGCTTCACTATTTGTCTTGCCTGTTCTCTAGTAATATGGTACATATGCTTTAATGCCCTTGCATTTTGATGATGCAAAGCATGACTTTCTTGTGCCTCTTGTATTGAAAAGGCACCTTGTGGCTGGGTTAGTAAATCAGCCATGGCATTTCCCTGGGCTAAAGGTCCGGGAAGACCTGAATGTCCCCTAATATGACCTATAAAGAATTTGTGCTGCCTTTGTTGTATTAGCTCTTGTAATCTCTGTAAAAGGGGTAGAATTGGTGGCTTTCTGGATAAAAGGGCAGTTTCCAATGCCGGAAACAAATTCACCACATACTTAGAATCTGTATATAAATTAAAAGGTTGGGCAAATTTAGTAAAGGCCAAGATCACAGCAGAAATTTCTGCTTGCTGTGCAGAGTTTCCTTTCCCTTCCTCCCAGAACGCGTCATGGTCTAGGGTATAGACCGCAGCCTTTCCGGAGGAAGAGCCGTCTGTAAAAACAAGCATAGCCTGCTCGAGGGGGGGAAGGTGAGAACCAAATAGGGAAGATAATTTCTACTGTCTTGGCAAATTCTATAATAGGATGCTTAGGATAATGATATTTAATTTGACCTGTATAATTTAATAAGGCTAAAATCCAATCATCATTATTTTGCAATAATTGATCTATTTGTCCTCTATTATAAGGAGTTATAATATTATGTGGTTCTCGCCCAAACAATTCTTTTGATCTTATCCTTCCCTTCGTAATTAAAAGAGAACATAAGTAAGGAAAATCAGCTAACATCTTGGCTTGAGTATGAGGTAAATGTAACCATTCTAATATTCCTGTCTGCCAGAGACAAGCAGTGGGAGTATATTTAGTGGGGAGTATCAATAATTCCCATGGCTTTTCATAATTAATCTGTTTTACTTTGGCTTGTGCTAGTGCCTTTTCAACTAAAGTCAAAGCCTCAACAGCTTCTGTTGTTAAAATTCTGGGAGATTTTGGATTTGAATCGCCATGTAATATTTGATACAGGGGACTTAACATTCCTGTAGTTATTTTAAAATATGGTCTCAGCCAGTTAATATCTCCTAATAATTTTTGAAAATCATTTAAAGTTCTTAATTTATCTTTTCTAATAGACAATTTTTGTGAGCTAATTGCTTGAGGAGTGAGTCCTAAATACAGTAACGACGGTTCTTTTTGAACTTTATCTGGAGCAATTACTAGCCCATATTGAGTTAATTTCTGAATTGTTTCTTGTAAGATGATCTCTATTTTTTCTCCATCAGGATGTGCAAGCAAAATATCATCCATATAGTGTATAAGATACACATCTTTATATTTACTTCTAATGTGCTGTAATGCTTGAGCTACGAATTTCTGACATAATGTTGGGGAATTTTTCATTCCCTGAGGCAAGGTTACCCATTGATATCTCTTATATGGCTGTTTAAAGTTAATTGAAGGGATACTAAAGGCAAAACGTTCACAATCCTCAGGATGCAATGAGATCGTGAAAAAGCAATCCTGTAAGTCTATGACAATTATTTTCCATCCTTGTGGAATAGCCACTGGTGATGGAAGGCCAGGTTGAAGTGGCCCCATATCTTTCATAACAGCATTTACTGCTCTCAAGTCTTGTAGGAGTCTCCACTTTCCTGATTTTTTCTTGATAACAAATACCAGGGTATTCCAGGGGCTGTTGGACTCCACTATATGACCTTTTGCCAATTGTTCTTGCACTAGTTGTTCAAGAGCCTGTATCTTTTCTTCAGTAAGGGGCCACTGACTCACCCATACAGGCTCTTGAGTCAGCCATTCTATCTTATCTGCATATAACTTTTCTTCAGTGGCCCCTATGTAAAATGCTGTTCATTCAAATTATCTGAGGTTACTAATTTAACATTCATGGAGTCCAGCATGTCCCTTCCCCACAAAGTGAAGGGGAGAGAAGGTAAAACATAGGGCTGTATATGTCCAGTCTTTCCTTCATCCTCCCATGTAAGAATCATGGAGCTTTGCATAACTCCTGATGCAGTCCCCAGTCCCATTAGAGAGGACCCTGTTTTTTGTACTGGCCAGGCATTGGGCCAGTCTTTTCCTGCTATACATGTCTTGTCTGCTCCTGTATCCAGCAGACCTTTAATTTTCTTTCCATTGACCCTAATGACTTTAAAAGGTCGCTCATTCATGTCCTGTACCCAAAAGACTCCATCCGAGGAACCAAATTGTCCTTGTCCTATGGATTGTTTTAATATAGGATTAGGCAACTTCACATATGGTAATAGCAACAATTGTGCTATTCTTTGTCCATTATGTATTTGTATAGTTTCTGCCAATGGCCTTACCATGATCTTAACATCATTGTCAGTATCTGCATCTATCATCCCAGGAAGCACCTCAAAGTTTTTCTGATAATTGGAGCTTCGTCCAACAATCAGTCCTACTGTCTGAGGGAGGAGTTGTCCTGATAACTTAGTAGGTATCAAGGAAACTCCATCCCATTTTGACAGGATCAGATCTTGACTGCTGGCCAGATCTAAGCCAGCACTCCCTGGTGTAGCCCTTGGCAGATCATGTATTGTAAATTCAGGAGCTTCAGGGTTTAAATTACCCTGGCTAGGAGATTCCATGTCTCCCTTGGGTGCCGGGTTAGGAGAACACCCCTGACCTAGTTTTTTGACCTTCTAGGCTCATCCTCTTCCTCAGTTTTAGTGAGTGGAGTGCCGTCCTTATGAAATTTTGATTTGCACTCATTCCTCCAGTGCTTCCCTTTTTTGCATCTTGGGCAAAGGCCAGGACTCCCTTTCTTGCCTTTATGGCAATCCTTTTGCAAATGTCCTGGCTTCCCACAATTGAAGCATGTGGGTTCGGAGGAGCCTCTATTGCCTCCTCCATATGTCTTTTTAACATAGGCGCTAAATTTCTGTCCCTTCATAGCTGCTGCATAGGCCATTCCCTGGACTATTGCAGGTGAGGCATCTGAACAGGCCTTAATAGAGTCCTGTATTGTTCCTGTTTTTCTAATAGGTCTAATCAGGTCTTGACAGAGAGCATTGGCATTTTCCCAGGCTAATTGCTTTAATAATATATCTGTGCCTTCTGAAGGAGGCAACATCCTATTAATAGCCTCTTCTAGTTTTGAGATGAAGTCCTGATATGGTTCCTCATTACCTTGTCTAATGCTAGCCAATGCTCCTCCTTTGGTTCCTGAAGGTGGCAATTTACGCCAAGCTGTCATTGCATTTGTTGTTATTAAAGTTAATATGTCTCATGGCAGCTTCACTTGGGCCTGGGGATCAGCATACTCCCCTGTTCCCATAAGCATAGGCATGGTGGGTTTTGGATACCTTTTCTTTATTGATTGTACAATAGTATCTTTGTTTTTATCCTCATATTCAGTTCTCCAGAGGATATAATCCCCTGGGCTAAGGGTAGCTTTAGCTGTTTGCATACGGGGTTAGCCACAGACTGGCAACCATTTCTAAAACTTGTAAAGTATAAGGGGCCGTAGGGCCCAAGCTTTTAACAGCCGATTGCAGCTCTTTTAGGGTTTTAAGAGGCAATGGTTCCCAAACAGGCTCATCATTGTCTCCTGTCTCAACAACAGGAAAAATACCTAAAGAAGTATCACCTGTCTGTCGTGCCTCTGCTAGGGCTCCTTGAAATCCTACAGGGGGCATATGACGCCTCCGTGGCTTTGGTACTGGCTGAGGTCTGATAGATAGACTGGCCATTGCTACCCTGGGGGGATGATGATCCCGGAAGTCATCCTCCCATTCTGCCTCTTTCTGTTGATCATCTAACCCCCAATCATAATCCACATCATCAGCACACCCCAGGGGTGGACAGGCAGAGGGAAATGGAGCATTAGGCTTGGACAGCGGCATTTTTTCCTTGATAGTTCCATCCTCTTCCCCTACTTCATCACCTAAGTCAGAAGCAGTATCTCGACACAATCCTTCAAAAGGAGTAGTGTCAGTGAGCAATTCACGAATTTGGTACCAAATTTGATATGCATATTTAGGCAGTGTTTTTTCCCCGTTATCTTTAACATGCCTTCTCATTTCTCTACCCACACGTTTCCAGTCATCAAGCGTTAAAGTACCTTCCTCCAAGAACCAAGGGCTAACTTCTTTCAAAAATTTTGTGAAAACTTTCATATCTTCCTCCGCGACCTGAAACCCTGATTTAGCTAGCTGTCTGTGTAGCATTATTACCATCATTTTATCACTCTTAGTCATATGTTGCCCCATGATTCCCTTGTTGGGTGATTACTTACACTTAACCGGTGATCCTTTACCGGCGGACCTGCAGCGTCCTGGTAAGAGCCGTTCCTGACTGTGAGGAGAAAAGAAAAGGAGGAAGCTTACCTATCCTTCAAGTCCCTGTTCGCGGGCACCACCTGTCATGGACCGTCCCTCTGGGAGACCGGAATCCACGGGAGAACAGGGGTGAAGGCTGTAGGAAAGTCAAGATACAGCGCAAGGGAATGACAGACAGACACACTGTGTAGTGAAAATCTGCTGCAATTTTACTTCTGCCAAGGCTTGATTTATATAGTATACAGAACAAGGAACTTGGCAAAACATTACATCCCCCACACATGGCCCAGAGACAGAAGTAGTAATCAAATATAGTTCTTCCGTAGATACATAATGTGTTTTTAACTTCATACAATAATTCTCTTTGTTCTGCTTTATCTAGAACGGCCCCCAGACTCATATCGTCCGGGGCCTCCTTTGTTACTTCTACAATAGCCTGTATAAAAGGAGGAGCCGTATTGAGGAAGCTTGAGGTTACTGAGTCATTTAACTCAGTTTCATTCTGTACTTTGATTTCTTGGTACGCAGTCAGCTGTAAACAGAACAAATAAAGTACACAGAGGGAAATCATGCAGAGTGCCAGGAGTATGCGCTTCCAAGGCCATCTCCAAAACAGAGATTTGCCTTTGGCAACAGGTCCCATCACGGTCGCTGATTGCCAAGGGGAAGCCTGGGGCCACGCTCCGGGGAGCTCATACCCCAATCCTTCAGCGCGAACCGGCCAAATGCGTGGCATCTTGTGACACTACACGGCAGTCACTGCTGTGGACGTGGCATATATCCATGCGCAAAGCCATCAATGAGAAGGGGTAGGGGAAAACTCAGGGGAAGGCAAGTTTAATCATGGCCTAATATCTTTTGCATGATGTTCCTTTAAAAGAAAGGGATAGTGCATATTGGTTACATATTTGGCTGAGATATGTAGTCTCCTTTCAGTGAAATGGAAGTTAGAAGAGAGAACAAGGATTTTTAAAACATCGAGAAAACTTTCCTCAAAGGGGAAATAAGCTGTGAACCTAGTCACGAGATTTACAAAATTATTTTGATACTAGAGTATGAGTACAATGCAGATTAGTGGGGACAAATGTGGCAAATCTGTGTAATGTTTCTCTCCTTTATAGAAAGAAAATTCTCATTCGGTAGAAAAGAAGTAAGATGAGGTGGAGAGATGATGCAGAGACCTTAGTCACCATTTTTGTAACTTCCATTTCTGTGTTGTGGTGATCTGCCTAGTAAAGCATAGTGAATTTCAGAACTTCTGGGGTGATAAAGAGAGAGCATTTCTCACAATAAGGAAATCCAACAATAGCTTGCACTTTGACCAGGTGGGCATCTGTGTGGTAGAGGCAGGTAAACATCTGAAGGAAATGTCTGGTTCATGACATTTATTTTGTTCTGTGTGGGCAATAAAGACAAACACCCTTCCTCCCACAAAGCAAACTCAATGTGGCAAAGCTTGGCACAGTTGCAGGACTAACATTTGTTTATTGCTTGGCACCTTCTTGGATTTAGGAATTTAATCAGAAATGAATCTCGGTTGACTGCTGAACAGCATAGTCATTGGTTATAACAGGCACTAAGCCTTTGATTAATACTGACTTTGTATTATACAATAAAATTTTGGAGAGAAGAGAAGGAGAAGAGAAAGTGAAAAAGGAGCTGTAATAAAGAAAGGAAGGAAGAAAGAAAGAAGAAAAAGGGGAGGGAGGGAGAGAAGGATGGGTGTTAGTGAGGTGATACAGAGTTTAGTGGCAAATGGCTGCACACTCCATTCTCTTTCTACTTTAGGTGTCAGTGGGAGGATGTGATTGTCCAAGCAGCCCTTGCCAGTAGAGGGACATACAATATCGATAAAACAGGAATTATGTGCAGAATTGGGGATATTATCTTTAGTAAAAATGGGTAATTTCATAAAGTGGAGAGTGGTCATGTAATTTGGAGTCTTTCAATACATATAAAGTATTTCAGCATGTATGTGTAAAGTGCCAAAATAAGTCATAGCAATGCAATGTAAAATTAACAAGTGTTTGGGACCTCATTGAAAAAAATGTCCAAATTATTATTATTTGCAGATTTCAAGATTTTGAGAGGAACAAATGTAATATCTAATAATATATATTAATACAATTGTAGGTATATCAAATGATTTTAAATAAACCATGATCAAACACTGTACTCTTGCATTTATTAATATTTCTTGCCTGAGAAATAAAATATATTTTGATTTCATAAATCATTTGTCATTTACTTAGTGACCAGAGAAGTTTCACATATAGATTCTCTCCTCTGATTTTTTTTGATCGTTAACCATTAAAATGAATTTAGTAATTATAATTAACAGTTTAAAATATTAAAATAAGTTAATTGTAATTTATAAGAGTAGGATTTTACATTCTGTCCTTGTTAGGAATTGTACTTTAAAAAAACAATTTTTGAATTAAAGCTCTGGCTCCAATTTTGCTACAAACAGTTCTATTGACTGTAACTTAAATACAGGATTTTTGCACTGTGCAGGGAGGAGGACCTGACAAAACAGCAGGTCTTGGAGCAAAGAAAAAAGAAATAGAAATGGGAAATATTTTTTCCATCATCATGGTTTACATTATTTGCAAGGTTATCATATACTATTTGGATACAGGTTAGGTTCCTGTAATCAAGATCCAGCAATCTCAGCTACACAGAAACTAAGACAGTAAAGTAGGCTACCTTAGAGGCAGGAGTACCAGATGAGCAATCAGATCAACTCAAGAACTAAAAGAAAATTTAAAATTAAGGTAAGCACTTTGAATGTCACTCAGGCAAAGAGTTGAATCCTGACATCCTCCCTCTACTCAAAATTGACTTTTGAGAGGAACAGATAAATAAGAGAAATTTGTTGCCACACTTTACAGCTTAGCATCCAATCTTTAAATTCACTGATGTCTGCTAAGTTATCATGGGTATGGGTAGGGTGGATATCTCATTAAAATGTTGCTCTCTTGCTTCAATCTTATGATAAAACTGAAAGGTGGTCATGCATGGAGGCCATGGCCGATTCCATGGCAGGTGAGGGTGACCAAGGTGGGGTCCAAAGATGCCACAAAGCCAGAGCTTGAGTGAGAAGTTTTATTAAAAAGGGGGAAAAGAGAATCACACAGGAAAAAGATATAAAGAGAAACAGAGACACAGAGAGGTGACAGGAGAAAGAGGGAAAATGGAGCACAAGGAGATGAGGGGGAAGAACAAAAATAGCAACAAGAGAGCCAAGAGCCTGAAAGACAGAAGAGGGTGGGGGTGTGAGTGGGCAAGGTCTGTCTTTTAAAGGGGTCTTTTGCTCCTGTGTGCACACTAGAATTCATGGAACCCTGAGCAGCCCAGAGAAAATTCTTCAGTGCAATCTCAAGTGTGACAGAGTCAGGGTAACATAATTCCTGAGCCTTACAAAATGATTAGAGGCTATCAAGATGTTGCATCTAGAAAAGAAAATTAGCCATTGCTTTTTCCAAGGTGTAATGACCCCAAGTCAAACACCAAAGTCCTGCAAAATAGGTATGCACTTAATTCCTAAACTGACAGCAGCAGCTGCTGCCTCACGGAATTCATTAGGTCAATTTGGTATCTATTTGCTAAGAGTGAGAGAGATGCTAGATGGAACCAATTATCTGATTCAGCAGCTCACTGCTACATTATGTAGGACTTTGATAAAGTGCTTCAGAGCAGTGGCTGGGATTGTGTTACCGAGAGTACTGGTGTAAAGTAATTGGAGGCATTTAGCCACCTCCAAAGGTGTATGCTTTTTAGAGCAGGAGAGATTGAGTGTGTAGTTGAAAGAAGTGAGAAAATCAATCCAAAACCAGAACATAAAGAAACACCTCTTTTAGATCTGGCATTCTGAACTACCTGATTGTGGTGAAATGTGAGGTCAAAGAATCCAGGGAAAAAGAGGAATTCTGTCCTGGATCTGGGGTAATGGCAGGAGAACAAGAATGAAGCATCCCTGTTCTGTTAAAAGGCCTGGTGAGTGGAAAGAAAATTGGAAACCCAGAGTTTCAGAGGCAATGTTTCAAAATACTGAAATAATGAATCCATATTTAATCTAAACACAACAGTCCTGGGTGGCTCCAGAGAATAGGAAAGAAGGGATCAGATAGTGGATCTAAAGTAGATGCTTTTGTATCTGCCCCACCTCCAGGTCAAACCTCTTATGGTGGCTTTTTAATGGCAGAGTCTGAACAGAATTGAATTCAGAGGAAGTCTTGCTTTAGATACCGAGAAGTTGGGGAATAGAATGGTGCTACCAGCAAGTCACTGACATGGCTGAATCTTCACTAACCCTCCTTCTCCACTTACTCAAGGAACAGATGCCTGAGGTCTCCAGACTGTCAGCTAAGGGAAAACGTCTCCATCTACACCTCCTCTAGAGTCCACCAACACCTAACTCCCCCAGACCATATTTTCATTTGACAGCAGGAAGAAGCCAGACTCAGACCAATGCCCCCACCCCCATGGAATCAGGGTTGTTTAGGTAGAAGCTCTGCTGGCTTATATGTGTATACAAATGGTGGGATTATTTGCTTGCCCTGTTACAAATCCTGTTCCTGTCACTTAGGGTGCAGGACCCAATCACTGCCTTTAGTGGACATAACATTTAGAGGGGTGTTCTTGTGAATCCAGGCTTTCTGCTTAGATCATCTCATGAAGAAGTCAGAAGTTAATTCTTAGACAGTGTATTTGGTTCTGCATATATGAGTAGAAGATGGAGAACACTGGGGTGGACCTTTCTCGTTCTCAATATCTCTGTAATTCTCTCATTTCCCCTCCCTCTATCTCTCACTTCCTTTCCATCTCTCTGTCTGCCACTTCTCCCATGTTGCAGATAAAATCAGAAGAGTAGGTATTGCATCCTTCTGAGCTGGAACCCATTATGATCTGGGTAAGTTGTTCCCCAATTATATACTCATTTATCATTTGTCTTGGGTCTAGTGAACTTATTAACACACCATCTCCACATGAATCAATTTCATTTATTAAGACTAAAGTCAAATACAATGTCTAACATATTCACAAAATTGTTTACATGATGTGGGTTTTCTCTTCCATTATTTCTTTCCTATTACTTGATATCAAGATAATAAAAATGATTTAAATTATATACAGGGTTAGAGATACAGATGAACAAAAGTATAAAATGTTCATTGCCATGACCTATGTCAGTTTTCTGAGAACATACTGTAGTTCCTCCTACAGACATTCCCAAGGGAGTAACCTTATTGTGAAAACCATGACCAGTCACAAACTCACACACTGACATCATACAATTAAAATTAAATCAAATCTATAAACAGATTCCCATATGTGATTATTTTTTCTTATAAACAGTCATTCTTGTAACCCATGTGTTGAGTGTCTTAAAGTATTCAAAGTTTTACTGCAATATGAATTGCTTCATGTAAAAGAAAGCAAGCATGAAGAATTAGACTTAGAGAAAACAATACACCTGAATGAGTTATTTATGTAAATGAAAAATGTGTTACGATTAAATTGGGTTTCCTTATTAGTGAATTCCTAGGACTTTCGTGCACATGTGTTTGCATGGGAGAACAAAACAGAAGCATTGTAATGCTTGAATTGATTGTTGTCACTTGTCTGATATATTTTCTCCAGTACCCTATGTAATTCAATGTGTGTTGACTGAAGATCATACCACATCTGTCTGGTAAGATCCTTTCTATAAGTGTTCTTAGGTCCTCAAAGATTATTGTGATAGGCAAAGTGCACAAATTTCCAATGATGCTTACATGTATAGGGTTTCTTTGCACTATGATTTTTTTGTGATTATAAAGACTAATGATATGTAGAGAGGCTTTACCACATGGGACACATTCAGTGTCTTTCAAGTATACATTAGTTTATGATTTAAGAGAGTGCTGGGAGGTAAAGGCTTTATCACATTGATAGCATTCATAGTGTTTCTCTCCAGTATGTGTTCGTATATGACTTTTAACCCCACCATGTGTTCTGAAAGCTTTACTACAATGATTGCATTCATACAGTCTCTCACCTGTATGTATTCTATTATGAGAATGGAGAGTACTGTCATGCGAAAATGCTTTACCACATTAATTACATACATGGGGTTTCTCTCCAGTATGTGTTCTTATATGGTTTTTAAGATGACCATTCCTTGCAAATGCTTTCCCACATTGATTACACACATAGGGTTTCTCTCCAGTATGTATTCTTATATGTCTTTTAAGATCACCATTACTTCCAAAAGCTTTGCCACATTGATTACATTCATAGGGATTTTCTCCAGTATGTGTTCTTATATGACACTTAAGTTGACCATTACTTGGAAATGCTTTACCACATTGATTACATTCATAGGGTTTCTCTCCAGTATGCATTCTTTTATGATACACCAGATTGCTGCGTTCTGAAAAAGCTTTACCACATTGATTGCATCCATAAGGTTTCTCTCCAGTATGTGTTCTATGATGAGATTGGAGAGTATTTACACATGAAAACGCTCTACCACACTGATTACATACATAGGGTTTCTCTCCAGTATGTGTTCTTCTATGGTTTTTAAGCTCACCATTACTTGCAAATGCTTTACCACATTGATTACATACATAGGGTTTCTCTCCAGTATGTATTCTTATATGTCTTTTAAGCTCACCATTACCTGAAAATGCTTTCCCACATTGATTACATTCATAGGGTTTCTCCCCAGTATGTGTTCTTATATGACTTTTAAGGTGACCATTACTTCTAAATGCTTTACCACATTGAATACATTCATAGGGTTTCTCCCCAGTATGTGTTTTTATATGTTGTTTAAGTTGACTATTCCTTGCAAATGCTTTACAACATTGATTACATCTATAGGGTTTCTCCCCAGTATGTGTTTTTGTATGACGTTTAAGGTGACCATTACTTGCAAATGCTTTACCACATTGATTACATTCATAGGGTTTCTCTCCAGTATGTGTTCTTATATGTCTTTTAAGCTGACTATTCCTTGCAAAAGCTTTACGACATTGATTACATTCATAGGGTTTCTTTCCAATATGTGTTTTTTTATATTTTTTGACATTATTGCATACTGAAAAGACTTTACCACGTTGATGAAAGTTTTGTGTTTTCTCTCCAGTATGTGTTCTAATATGTATTTTAAGCATAGTATTTCCTAAAAATCCTTTACTGTATTGACTACATTCATAGGTGTTTTCCACCGTGTGTGTGCTTTCACGAAGTTGGAAGAAACTCTGATATGCAAAGACTTCACCATACTGAAGACTTCTGTATGGGGTCTCTCCATTACAAATGTTTACATGCCTTTGAAGATGCCTGTAACACACATAGGTTTTCACACATTCATTGTGTATATTCACAGGATTAACTCACTTACAGCTTCTTTCATTCATGAAAAGATTATTAGCATATGTAAAACTTTACCAAATGCATGATACTAAATATACGTAGTACATGTATAAAATAAATTTATAATTTTGCCTAACTGTTAATAAAAATCAAATCTTGAGTTTACATTAATAATGTTTTCCTCATGAAATACTGTTTTGTTTTTATTAAAGATATATGTGATTCAGAGTAAGAGCCTTTATTACATGGCCCACCTTTATGGCACCTATTTACAAGAGATTTCTCACATAATTGAAAAGAAAAGGACCAACTAAGAGCTTTGCCATATTTATTGCATTTATCACTTTTTCCATAGTATAAATTATACTACATTGGCCAAGTATACCAGTACAAATGGAAGCATTCACACATTCCAGTTGTCATAGTGATTTACTGCAGTGTGAGTTTGTTGACATCTTTCAGATGATGTTGGAATACTGATAAATTTTAAACTTGTTTCACACTCAACAAATATCCCCAAAGTGGGGACTACTCAATATCTTTCAATTCTTCTCACTGACCTAGCATAGAGAAGTACATTGCCCTTTTCCATATTCTAAATTCACACGGCTTGCATTTAGAGTAAAATATATTCTTTTATTTTCTAGGTTTTCTGATACAAAATATTTCTGTGTAGACCTGGATAGTCTGGAACTCACAAGGTAGACCAGGCTGGTCACAAACTTAAGGATAAACCTTGTTCTTCATAATGAATGCAGGAAATAAAGGCATGGTTCACAACTACCTGACTCAGCATTATTAAAGTATGAATAACAAAAATAAATAAATAAATAAAAGGTTTCCACATTGCACTCACACACTTTGACTTTTCTTTTCCTCATAGACATGTGTTACAGGGATTAAGCTTTCTCCACAACACCCTTCTTGACATTCATAAACAGACCCTTTCAATATACATAGCAAAGTCACAAATATATAAGAAATGCCTGATTAACTATAGACTTTTTTCTTAGAAGGTCTTGGACATATACTTATCACATACACAACATGTATAGTGTTTAAAATATCTGAATAGTATGAAACTGAACAAACTGGCATATCTACAGCCTAGATCTCTGGGTGGTATAATGCAAATGGTGGTATCTGTTCAGGCATTGTTTACTGCTCTTTTTGCATGAATGCCTTGCAAACAGAGAAGAGCTAACTTTCAATGAGGCACATGGTTTTGGAAGAAAATGAGAACAATCACTATACTTTAATCTGCGCTTATTTTCACTGTTGATCTTCCTATTTTTTTTTTTAATTTCTTATGGGTGGATCTTCAATAAAATTTCCAGAATACATTAAAATATCTTCAGAACCAAATATGCATGAACTTACACATGAATGTTTACCTTCTATGTCTTCTAGAAGTTTGACAATGAACTTCCATATTATGGTCATCCCAATTGCAGCCTGAAATAACAGAAAACATATGATGTATTATTGTAAATTGTACAAAATTTAAGTTAATAACTTCAATGAACATTAGAACCATGCCTCATTCACCCAATTTTCCCTTTTCTCAATTAAAATTACAGAATAGTATCAATAAACAAGAAACATTTGGTTTCTTGTTTTAAAACTTGAAGGAAAATTCAGTCTTACCTGTATCAGTGAGGTTCCTGTAGGTTTCCAGCATCACATCTATGTAGAGACATTTCTGAGAAGGATTTAGCAAATCCCACTCTTCCTGAGTGAAGTGGATGTGCACATCTTCATAGGTCACTAAATCCTAAAACAACACATGCATATGTGACAAAGTAGGATAATAAATTGTAAATGTAAAGTTCTTTGACAATATAGTCATATAATTCTGGTGCATTCACCCAGTCACTTTAGAAATAAATAAAATAGTAGGTATAAATGCACTATTTCTTTACTGTTTAAGTAGCATATAACCCTGAGAAATAAATCCCAAAAAAACTGACATAAACAAAGAGGCAAGCTACCAGAACAACACTACTGAGAACACATCAGAAATAAATTGTCCTATAGGGACAGCCTATCATAGATATACCCCAGGCCCTGGAAACAACATCTGTCTTTGTTAGGTTTTCATTGCTGTTAAAAGATACCATGGACAAGGACAACAGGGACAAGAATATATTTAGTTGAAGTGTCACACTTAAAATTTCAGAGGTTCAGTTAAATATCATCATGGCCAGGGGCATATCAATATGCAGTCTGCTGTGGTCCTTGATTTTAACGTCCTTACAGCATGACTCAGAGACAACAGGGAGTTGTCTGACACTGGGTATCATTTTGAGAATAAGAAACCTCATTTCCTGATCTTACAGTGATGTGTTTCCTCTAACAGTGTAAATCCCCCTCGAACAAACCACACCTCATCTACTGTCATTATTAGAACTCACAGAGTATAGACTGACAGCTGAGAGACCTTCATAGCACCAAACTAGACCCTCTGAATGTGGTTGACACTTAGGTGACTTGATCTGTTAGGGGGCCCCTGGCTATGAAACAAGGTCCCATCCCAGTTGCTGGAACTTTTTTTTTCACTGCCCACACCCTATTTTGAGGTTCATTGCTCAGTCTTGATAAAGGATAGAGTGGTGTGGTTCTTCCCCTGATTTGTATGCCAGACTTTGTTGAATCCTGAATGATGGATGGCCTTACCCTCTCTGACAACTGAAAGGGGGAAAAGAAGGGATAGAGGTTGGGGCCAAAAATGGGGAGAGAGGAAAAATGTGATTTGCATGTGAAATAAATCTAAAATTTTAGGAAATTTTGAAAGAAACAATATATTATTAGAATCATGCATTCAAAGTGACTGGTTTTCTCTCATTGTGTTTCAGTAACAAGGATTTTGAAAACAAGTTCATTGCCAGTTTTTTTTATATTCAGATTTTGTGTGAGAGAAGAATCCCATGTGTTATTATTACATACTATATTTGAGGTTGTCAGAGACCCTGCATCTAGGGTTGAGCCTAGAATTTAGGGTTTTGGATTCTGAACACAGATCATCCCCAAGTAGGATATGTGCTGAGCCACCTGCCAAGACACATAGTACTTTTTAGGCAAAACAGTAAAATTGTTTCCCAGATTGAAAACACCAAGAATAAAAGAGAATACATAAGAGCAAAGAAACAAATAATCAGTAAGAACTTGATGCATTAATGTGCATATTCTGTATAAGATAAATTGGCAACATGAATTGAACACATGCAAACTACATTCCTGACACCTTACAAAAGGATATCTGATTTGAAAGATCCATGCAAATGGAATACAGATACATTCTCAAGATGATTATGAAAACATAGTCACATATTGACACAGCATGCCTTTTATACCTACAAAAAACATGGCAGTGATCCAGAGGTATGCAATATTTGTGAAACAACAAAGGGAAAGAAGAGAAAATGAAAACAACAATAAGAGGTAAATATAGTGAACATTCCCTCAAAAAACAAAGGGAAACTCATCCAGGTAAACTGATATCTTGAGTCCAAGCTACCCATGATTCAATGTGTTCAGAACTTAAATAAACAGACTTAAACAAAATTAAGTTAAAATGCTGCCTAAACTGTTCTACTTCTGACCCTCCAAATACTGATATTTGTTTCAGAGACACACCATAATCTCTATAAAAATGGGAGTAATCTCCTGCCATGGTTAAGTTAATTATATTTTAATTTAATGAACAGTATTACAAATTAATGAGTTCTGTTTAATATATATATATATATATATATATATATATATATATATATATATATGCAACAATAATTGGTATCCACAAAGTTTTTTAAGAAGCCTGGTCCCAAAAAAACACACTGAGGTCATACAGTCACTTAATTTAAGAAGAGATAATCAAGAGAAGAGGATACTGCCCACAAGAGTTAAGAAATAAATAACA
>JANBXA010000302.1:0-108176 GCA_030556225.1 Cricetiscus sungorus
AAATAAAAAAAAAAATGAAAAAAAAAAAAACCTAGAAAAGCCTTCAGATCAGATCAATTCCACATTTACGTTTTCAGATTAACATTGTTTAATCAAAAACCCCAATCCAAACATTTTGGATAAGATGAGAAATACTCTCACTCTCTGCTATCTCATGCCGTTACACACCGAGGTGTCTTGTGATGAAGGAAAAAATGACCTGCATCTCTTCTCTCACATCTATGTATCCATTGAAAAGAACCAGAACTGGACATGGTAGTGATCTCTTATAATCCTGTAACAGCACAGGCTGATGAAAATATATGCATGTGTGTATATACCTTTCATACAATTAATGGTATAAAAGAGTAATGAAATAAAAGAATAATGAAACTTAGTATATTACAACTCTCATGAACCCTTTTGTTCTTATTGCATACTTGGAGATGATTCCTTTCTAACCAGTACTTTTGTAAGTGGTGACAGGAAACTAATGAGAGATATCAATCTGTAAACATGTTTCTCTTATTGCTTAATGAATAAAGCACTGCTGGCCAATAAGAAAGCAATAAATACAGGACTAGGAGACAAGTAGGTGTCAGGCAGAGGTAGTAATAATTTCAAAGTTTAGGATCAAGCAGGGTTTAACTCCAGATCCTCTCTCTGGTAGGATAAGACCATGTGAAAATACTTAAGATTGATAGAAACAGGTTAACATTTAAAACAGAGCTAACCAATAAGAAAGGATAGTAACAGACCAACAGCTTTGTATCCAATGCATAGTCTCTGTGTGTTTTCTGGGGCTGGCACAGATGTGCAACCACACTGGGGGGGGGGGACACGCTCATAACAGGAAAGTCAAGTAGAAAAGAAAGTAATTCCCACTGTCACTAGAAGGCATTAGATAAATGGATTTCTTTCACTTAATGGAACACATAAATCTCCAATCTGCATAACAAGCTTGGTATTTGAGCACTTGTTCCCTTACTGGTGGTACTATTTGTGAGGCTTTGAAACCTACAAGAAGTCCAGCCTTCTTGGCAGAGTGAATAATTAAGAGAGACCTTCAAGGTTACAGCCTATACATAGTTCTTGCTAGTCAGATTTTCATGGTCAGCAATGAAATGAACGGCAACAGCCACACACTTCCACTGCCATGAACTGAGGCACTCCACTATGCCCACTCTGATGAGATATGCCAGAATACTGACCCTGAGTCAAAGTAGAATTTTCCACCCTTGTTTCTGTAGATACTGTGTCATGTAAACGAAATGCTTCTGTGGGTGCACTGACTAGTTTTCTGTCACCTTGACATGAGTTAAAGTTACCTGAGAGCAGGGGAAAGTGAGGTTTCAATCAAGAAAATGCCTCCAGAAGGTCAGGTTGAAATCAAATATGCAGAACATTTTCTTAAATAGTTATTTACAAGGGAGGCCCCAGCCCATTGTGTCTGTTGCCACTTCTGGGCCAGTTGTCCTTGGTTCTGTAAAAACAGAGAATAACAACAAATAACAAGAACTCAGTGAGCATCACTCCTCATTGGCTCTGCATCACCTCCTACAACAGAGTTCTTCCCAGATAGAGTTCTTGCCTTGGCTTCTTCAATGAACTGGACATCTGGATATAAAAGAAATAAACCCCTGCCTGTTAAAGTTGCTTTGAATCAAAGTGTTTCATCACACCAATAGAACCCTAAAAAAGACAGTGGGTAAATATGTTTGCTGCCAACACTGATGACAGGGATTTGATCCCAGGGACACTCAGTGAATGAACAAAAATGACTCCTTCCCCGGTCCTTAGACTTCACCCATGTGCAGCAGTACGCACATGCCATTACACACAGACACACATGATGACTGTAAAAGGATAGAGAGATGGTCAGCAGGTAAGAGCAGAGAGCACAGGATGTACTTCATGACAACAGACTGGGTTCAATTCCCTGCACCCACAGGGAAATCATAATTGTCTGTCATTCCACTTCCAGGGTACCAACATCCTCATACAGACATACATGCAGGAAAAATACAAATGCATGGAAATAAAAATAAATAAAATAATAAAATCTGAAGGAAAAAAGGAAGAAAGCTGACAAGAGAGCTGATTTTCAAATATCCATGTGTTTAATAACTGAAGCTTGTTCTTGAGGTCCTATATGAAAATGCTACTCAGCCTTTAAAACCACAGCTGAAGACTCCAGACAGCAAGCATAACTAATCTGCACAAATGTAGCAAGGTGTTACCTACACAGACATAGTGGTGGGACCTCCTGAATCGGAAAAGCTTCCATAAGGCAAAGTACACACTCAGTAAGACAAAATAAAAGCACACAGAAGGCAAAAAGATCTTCAACAACATCATACATGACAGAAGACTGATATCCAAACAACATAAAGAACTCAAGAAGCTAGACATCAAAATATCAAACACTCACGTTACGTTAAAAATGGGGTACAGATGTGAACAGAGAATTTCCAAAAGAAGAATCATGATTGGCCAAGATATATTTAAAGAAGTGTCAACATTCTTAGCAATCAGGAAATTGGAAATAAAAAATGACTCTGAGTTAGCATCTTATACCTGTCAGAATGGACAAGATATAAAAACACTCATGACAACCTATGTTGCAGGGGATGTGGAGTAAGGGGAACACTCCTGCAATACTGGGGGGAAGTAAAATTATCCAGCCACATTGAAATCAGTATGGATATTTTCTCAAAACTGTGAATTAATCTACTGCAAGACCGAGTGATACAACTCTTGGGCATATACCCAAAGGATGCTCAATCAGACCACAAGGACAATTGATCAACTATGTTCATAACATAATTATTTTTAATAACCAGAACATGAAACAACATAGATGCCCCTTGACATATGGATCTCTCTGGAAAGAGGAAAAAGATGAGACTTCCTGGGTAAACTAAGGGTAGGGGAGTACAAGGGAAGGGACATGGGGATGAGACCATGAGGGATCAGGATGGTCCAGTTAGGGATGCGATGGAGGGGGGAGAGTAATAAAAGAGATATCTTGATATGGGGATTATTAGGAGGTTGTTGGAAAGCTGGTGCCACAGACAGTTCCAGTAAACCACAAGGATGACCCTAACTAAAACTGCTAACAGTAGTGAAGACTGCCTGAACTGGCCTTCCCCTATAATCAGATTATTGATTTCTCAAATTGGCATCATAAAGCCTTCCTCAAGTACCTTACAGAAGCAGATGAAGAGAAATATAGCCAAGCACTGGGCCGAGATATGGGAGTCTGGTTCCAAGATCAGGAGGACACATTCTATGAGCAAGGGGGATCAACGTTTGTGGGAGATCACGAAATCTGGAGGAACAGCTAGGGAGCCAGCTTGGAACAATACCTCTGCATCTGGGTTTCAGATTGATCTTTTGCGGGAACCCTAGCAGCAGGACCAGGACCTGTTCTGGTGCATTAGCTGTCACTTATCAACCTATTCCCTAAGGTTGGGTGCTTTGTTCAGCCTTGAGGAAGTAGGGACAAACTTATTCCTGCCTCAGTTGGATATACCATGCTTTGTTGATTCCCATAGAAGGCCTCAGCCGATCTGATTGGAGATTGATAAGAAATGAATAGGGTGGGGGAAGGGAACATGAGAGGAGGGGAAAGAAACTGTGGTTAGTATGTAAAACACTTTAAAATGAAGGATGAAGCATACTAGAACTGACTGTAGTGAGTATGTGTGTGAGTGCTGGTATACATGTGAGCAAGCATGTTTGGGGAGGTCAAAGGTGAACTCCCTGGAGTCCATCCTTTTCAGTCCTGGTGGAATTTGGAGACTTTCAGATAGTCAGATTTAAATAGCAAACACCTTTACCTGCAGAGACATCTCACCAATCCTACTTCAAGCCATCATTGTAAGTTGCTGGAGGTGGATGGAGTCACTTCCATGTCACAGAACCACAAACTGTCACAGAGTTTTCACTGATTTTTGTGAGGACAAATATGTGCGGATCCATGATGTAATGTTCACTGCTCTTTGCAATGAAGAGGAAAAATATTAAGGTGTTAGTTTTATAAAAATGGATATTTTTAAGTAAACAAAAACATTTCCTGACCCACGTGTAAAACCTTTCAATGTATTTGTATATTCTTTTCTGTGTATAATTGGTGTTATTTGCCATTTTTCTATAACTTTTCTGAACATTGTGACTATCTAAACTGTTGGGTGACACTATTCTATCTGACATATAAGCACACCTCACCTGAGAATACTCTTTAAAATACAGGTCCTCAGAGATGGGGAGATGGTCAGTGGTTAAGAGCACTTGCTGCTTTTCCACATCTCCCAGTACCCATATTGGGTGGCTCCAAATTATACTTACTCAAGATGCAGAGGAATTGTCTTCTGGCCTTTATGCCTACGAGTACACAGAGTGATTGTGTGCGTGCGCGCGCACGCACACGCACACACACACACACACACACACACACACACACACACACACACACACGCAGTTTTTAAAATCAGTTTATAAAAAAAGAATACAAGCACTTATCTCTGAAGTAATTCTCCTCAGAGATGCCTAGAAATCAGAAATTTTAAACTTTTCATTTACTTTACCAGACAAGGTCTCACTGTATATGCTAAAAGAGCCTCAAGCTTTTGTCCACTTTGCCCAGCTATCTGAGTGCCAGGATTATAGGTATGCACTCTATCACCCATATGATACATTTAATATACCAAACAAATCAGTACATAATTCCTTAGCTCAGTCCATCAATGTCAAATACCATTCTGAGTACTTTGCTAACATAAATAATAATCACCAAAATTCTTAATAGGTATCTCTCATCATATAATGTTTTCTGAAGATAATAAAGTGGGGGCACCTCCTTCTTAACAAAGCAAGTATTTTAATAAGCCCTGTCTCTCTGGGGAACCTGCCAACCTAGTGTAATCTGAGAATCACAGAATAGACTGACTGTTACACAAAGCTATGCTAGGTATTGGGAAATGGTCCATTAAAAGATTCCTAATAACTAGGCTGGAGAGTGGCTCAGCAGTTAAGAGTACCTGCTATTCTTATTAAGGATCAGTGTTCAATAACACATTAAACTCATAATGCTTAAAACCCTCTACGTAATTTTGGTTCAAAAGAATCTTTTTCCCTCTTATGGCCTCTTCAGAAACAAGCTGCACATACATACACAATGCACATACCTAGATGCACACAAAACACTATAAAAATAGGCCAGGTATCACAGCATACACCTATGGTAGATAGGCAGGATGATCTCTATGAGGTCCAGACCTGTTCCGTCAGCAAAGTGAGTTCCAGGACAGCTAAGGAACCTGGCATCAGAAAACAGAAAGAAAAGCACGTATCAAGTAAAAGTAATTCTTTTAAAATGAGAGATTCCTAATAATCTGAAATAGGTTGAAGTTTGCTTGTGTTGCTTAAACCACAGACATCATTCTACTTTTGATTCTACACCCCTTGTAATGACCCCCATATTTTCTGTTGTCTGCCCCTAGACTCACTCCATGCATGTTGGAGAATAAAACTCAGGGCCAGGATGCATATGTGGTCATTCACTGAGATACACACTTAGGCCACTATTGTGCAATTAAGTTTTTAAAGAAAAAGAAATGTTCACATATAATAATCCTATGTATGACATAATAAAGATAGTAACATCATATACTTGAAAGAATCACTGAAATTTTAAATGTCTCACCACAAAATCAATTATATGACTTTATTGGATTAATTAGCCTTATTTCACCATTTCAGAATTATATAAATTTCAAAGTGTCATTGTAAATGTCATAAATATGTACAATATTTTATCAAGAAATCTTCTAAAATGGTTTAATCCCAGAACGCATGAGATAGAGGCAGGTGCATCTCTGTGTGTTTGTAGCCAATTGATGCATATAGCAATTGATGTACACTTGATGTAGATTCCGGGATAGACAGGCCTACATAGATAGGGAGATCCTGTCCCAAGAAAAGAGGTAGGGTGTACATTATTGAGTTCACATGTTATGGGCACTTTCTCAAACACACTCTGATAGATGCTAAACTAGTTACAGGCCTTTGTAAACAAAACAGATTTAGTGTCCATCCTGATGTTATCAGTCTGGTCTCAAACTGGAAATCTTCTGTGCCTTACTGCTTAAGATCAAAATGGCCAAAATGATCACCCAAAGATCTACAAAGCCTATGTTTCTTAAACAAGGATGTGGTACTGTTTGCCCAACTTCTGAGAATTCTTTTTCCCTTTAAAATGCTGCATCGTGCTCAGTATTATACAAACCACTGCTATCCCTCACCCACTGTCCAACTTAAAACAGCAGTCATCAGTAATTAAAGGCATTGTCTTGATAGAACCCAGGCAACTTGAGCAGGCTGGGCAGGGCCCTAGGGTCCCATATCTACAACTATGAGAATCACTTTTTGTTTTTTATCACATGGACATAAACGAATGCTGCTCGTCTCAAAGATTCCTACCATGTTGGATGCAGTGAGAGAGGCTTGTAAATTCTAATGTGCCAGAAGCTGAAACAGGAATATTATACATCTGCGCTCAGCCTAGGCTACATAGTAAGTGCCTGGTCTAAAGAAGGAGATTTTGTCTTCAGAGAAAGAAAGTAATTAAAAAAAAAGAGTCTGAGACCAAAGCCAGCTAAAGCTACTCTCTGATTTTACTAAGAGGAAAGATATCCTTACACGAGGTGATAAAAGTGCTTCTAGTTGAAACAGAAGTAAAATCCTATTATATTTACACCATGTGACTAGTAATATCGTGAATGAATTCTAGGACAGCCAGGGCCATATGAGTCCCTTTTTTAAAAATAGATAAATATAAATAAATAACGGAGGATTGTGGCAGATGCCTATAATACAATCACACAGCAGGCAGATGCAGGCAGATCTTAGAGTTAGAGGCCTCCAGGAATACAGTGTGTTTCAGGTGGGACAGGGCTGTCAAACTGAGAAACCCTGTCATGAAAAACTACAAACAAACAAACAAACAAAGACCTTTTTAAACCTCCCTATGGTCATTACCTCCGTTATTTCAGGTGCATTTTGGCCTCCCTTGTCCCTTCTCCGCTCAGCATCCATGACTGTTTGCCTCCCATATTCATTGACCCTGACCTGAAACCCGACTCTTGGAGCCAGGGGGAGACAACAACTGAAGAGACCACCAGAAACAGACTCAACTCGCCACACAGGAGGCTGCTTCACCGCACCTCCTTCTGCTGTGGGGATAAACCCAAGGTGCATGTCCCACCTGAGACTGATGCTGATCAATGACGTCACGGTAGGCGACAAAGTGGAAGTGGAAACTCGGACCATTGATGTCCCTGCAGCAAGTCTGCCTGTGCAGTGTCTTCGTTTTTTCATGGGCACAAAAAATTTTTCCAGCAGAAATTTAAACAATAAAGAGCCTTGGTGGCTGAAAGCTGCTGAATACAATGAAGAAAGGGAAGGAGTGAGGCCTGAAGGAGACTTCATAGGAGAGCTCAGGAAGCCTAGATGAGAGACACGAAATTGGAACAGATGACAGTATAGAGAGTCGGAAACTGGAAGCTGAATCAGGGATGCCTGTCACAACAGAGTCCAAAGACGACTTCCAGGGAATTGGCTCACAGTACACAAAAGCAATCCAGACCCTGAGTATGAATCTGCCTGACTCATTCTGTAGACTAGAACAGATGTCAGGTTGAGTGTGTGTTATCCCCAGGGAAACGAGTTCCTCTCAGGAGAACTAGAACAGGTGCATCCAAGGCCTTTAGCTTCTCTTGTCAACTGCCTGCAAGGACAACTACTGCTCCCCTCCACAGCCTGTATTTTCACCCTTCGTCATGTAAGTAGCTTCTTGGGAGCAGTGACACATAGCTAATTGAGCAGGAAAGAGAAGTGCCAGGAAGGAAAGCAAACACTGGAGCCCTACTAGAGGAGAGAGAGGACACTGTGAAGATTAAGCTTATGATTTGTTGATTTGTACCCTGTCATGTCCTTTTGGCATGATGCCAACTCAATATTATTGTGTTCTTAAAAAGAAATAACGACATTCCTAATGGCATAGAAATGTTAAGAGACTAAAATATATTGTACAAACACCTAAGAGTGTATGTGAACTACTTGATAGGCACTAAGTATACCAGAGCTTGGCAGGCAGAGGCAGGTGGCTGTCTCTATTCAAGGACTATACAGACACACCTTTACTTGAAATAAACAAAACAGAATGTGAGAGATAGATAGATAGATAGATAGATAGATAGAAGAGAGAGAGAGAGAGAGAGAGAGAGAACTTGAAATCAATATTTTAAAAGGTCAGTAAACATTTAATTTTATTTACTCATAAAAGTGAGACCACATACGTACATTTCTGTGATGACATTTTATTTAAATTGGAAACAAGCTTATTGTACATGTCAATCCCAGTTCCCTCATTCTCACTTCCTCCCCATGCCCTGCACCAACCCCCATCCCATCCCCTTTCTGCTCCCCAGGGAGGGTGATGATTTTCTTGGGGAGCACATATTTACTTAAAAGAACTAAATTGTCCTGGTATTGATGATGGACTGTTTAGCCATTCCTGTCTTAAAGTACCTCAAAGATTGTGTATTCTGTCTTATTACCTGCTCCTTTAGCAAATAGAAGGTGTCAGTCACTGTTGATATTTTAAATTAAACCTGGCAGTTAGACTCAAACTTGGTTTTACTGCCTGGTTAGTGCAAAAAGAGCCCCGCGAAGAGGTAGGTGTAGTTTTACTCTTATTTTTCTGTGTGACACACCCCCAGCTCCCAAATCACACACAGGGACTTATTCTTAATGATGAATGCCTGGCCTGAGCTTGGACTGCAATGGTCAGCTTTTGTTAACTATAAATTATTCCAACTACCTTTTCCCTCCCGGCATTTTCCTTTTGTTTCTTCTACATATCTTATTTCACTCATACTCCTGGTGTCTGAGAGCAGAACAGTGAACCACATCACCATATCTCTGAGCAGGAACTAGGAAGCAAGCGGGTTGAGGCCTTTTTGAGGGCCTTCCTGAAGCAGTCAGTATATATCACACTTGAGTTGACAAGACTGCCAGAGCCATAGGCAGAGCAAGGCTGTGATCTTGGAATACTTCACTCGCCAGAAGCCAAAGCAGCAGCATGAGAAATCCAAAGGCCTCGCTGCCAAACATGAGGCTGTTTGACATTAACCCAGAGAAACAGAGATACACAAATTGTTTCTAAAGACATTGACACTCACCATTGCCTAGTATTCGAGGTCAAGGTGTGAATTCCTCAAGACTACAGGGATTACTGGGTTGCCCTGCCCCCTTAGTCACAAGGGTTCCTCCAGGTTCTGCCACAAGAGGGGTGCCTCACCTGACCAGTGAGTGTTTATGTGTGTCTTGGCTTGCCCTCTAAAAGGCAGGCTTTGGCTAGACGAAAGACTTTCATCATCTGGCTACTCTATTTATATCCTCACTATATCTCAGTCTGCTGCTCATAGTTTCTAGAGAAGACGACCATCATGATATTCCTTAATATGTACTTTTCCATAGCTTTTAATATCACAAGACAAAATCACCCACTCAAAGGTTACTGCCAAGGAGAGGTCTTGCATATGCATTTCAGAAGTTTCTGAAATGATAGCATCACTGATTTGTGGGAATATGTCTCCCTGCAGATAGTTCTGAGCTTGTGCTTGTATCCAAAATTTATAGGCATTGTGTAACACTCTATAGTCACACAGCCTCCCATATCCCAGAAGGCATGAAAGTGCCACTATGATATGGGGCTGCCTTCCTGGGTTCCCTGCAAGAAGTGTTTGTTTCAGATTTCAGACTGGTATTCTTGACTCAAATCCGGGCTTTGTGTGAATGGGCACCAAGACAAATGATAATAATCCCAGAGAAAAGCTTTTGGTCCTCTAATGTTAACTTCTAGGCAAACATGATACCTTACACAAGGACCTGACTGGAAATTTCATCCTCTGTAATAAGAGCTAAATAAGACTGATGTTAATTTGTTCATTTCTCTTGGGAGAACAGATAGTGTGAACAGAACCTGGGTTGTTAATGGCTGATGCTACATTGCCATCTTCAGATATTCTTCCTGCTCTGAGCCAGGAGATCCAACATCACACCAACAACTGGACAGCAAGAAGTACATCGAGTCAGGCGGCCACCTATTCGCCTATTGAGAGCCTTGGATATTTTCTACCAGGTAAGAAAATGATGTCCAAGAGGGGATGTACTTGCTCTTGGTCTATTGTCATCAGGGAACCTGGACTTACACACAGACTAACGTGCTCCCTCATGATCATTCTCAGCCTTGAGCCCAGATCTGTTTTGCTGAACACTGGAAATCCCAAACTCATGGTTCTTTCTTTTACCTGTTTCAGACTTTCCTCTGTATGAACTCTTAAAGCAGTGTCTCTAACCGATGCCACAGGATCTAGCCAGGCATGTGAATTTTATTTTTGAAGCCTGCCATGGGAGTAGATCACCTGTTTTGAGAGTACTAGAGAAGCAACCTGGGAAACCAGCTGGCTGTGGGTGTTTGTGATCTGTTTGCTTTGTTACAAACACTTCTTTATTGGCTCTCTTCACCTCCTTGGCAGCCTCAGATGATTCAGGCCAAGATCCTTAAGGCAGATCTCCATGGTGCTATTGTTTCAGGTAAATTCTATGGAGCATATAGTTATCTGGAGACTGTTACTCAGAGGCGGGATTCAGCCTGTTGTCTGTCACTGGGCATCACTGAGGTATTTGTAAGTTACAAGCACTGTGAATCTAAAATGTTTGTGACCTGACTCACCCTGGTCCCTGGTTAAAAGAACACTAATTGTTCTCTGCATGAGTCGGCTCACACTGTTGGTACCTAGCATCTAGCTAAGACTTATGGGGACAGATTCCCACTCATCCTAGTTTCCAGTGTGCCATCACCAGCACAGACCTTTCCAATGATAGCCAGACTCATTCACCCCATGGCACCCAACAGCAACTTGATCATCTAAGATGTACCTCAAACTAATTATATAACACAGAGCCCTTGGTGTCCTCTGGATTAAGCTCTCTCGGACCTGGATTCCTCATCTGTGATAAAGGCAGATGATCTCTATATCCAGTTTGTTCAGGCTAGAAACCTAGGAACCTAGGAAGTGCCCCAGCCTGGGGGTTAGTAGATGGAACCCTGAAGGAGGAAGGGAGGGAGGGAGGGAGGGCGGGAGAATGAGGAAACAATAGATGCAAGAGATGGAAACAAGATAGCATTCTGATCAAGTCTAACAGGAGTTATATCTCAGTTGGGTTTAACAGACATCTACAGAACATTCCATCCAAACACAAAAGAATATACCTTCTTCTCAGATCCACATGGAACCTTCTCTAAATTCTACCACAGACTAGGTGGCGTAACAAACCACAACAGCTAAAAAAAAAGTTGGAATAGTCCCCTGTATTTTATCAGACCACCATGCTTTAAAGTTGGAATTCAACAACAAAACAAATCACAGAAACCCTAATATATCATGGAAACTGAGCAGTATGAAATTGCACCTTACCCAGCTCAAAAAAGATATAAAAAATAAATTAAGGACTTCATAAAATTCAACTAGGATGAAGACACAATATACCCAAATATGGGACACATTGAAAGCAATGCTACAAGAGAAGTTCATTGAAATAAGTGCCTATATGAAGAAAACAGAGGATAGTCACATTAGAGAATTAGCAGCACAACTGAAAGCCTTAGAACACAAAGAAGCAAACTCACCCTGGAGGAGTAGTTGCCATAAAATAATAATTTGAGGACTGAAATCAATAAACTAGAAACCAAGAGAACAGTACAAAAAAAATCAAAAAGTTGGTTTTTTGAGAAAATTAAAAAAATAGAAAAAACTTTATACAAACTAACCAAAAAGTTGAGAGAAAACATGCAAATTAAAAAAATCTGAAACAAAGTGGGAAACATAAAAATGGACACAGAGGAAATCCAGACAAATTTTGGGATATAGTTTGAAAACCTGTACTCCACAAAATTTGAAAATTCAAAGTAAATAACAAATTTCTCGATAACTATCACTTACCAAAATTAAATCAAAACACATAAGCAACTTAAATAGTCCTATAGCCCCTAATGAAATAGAAGCAGTCATCAAAAGCCTTCCAACCAAAAAAAGAACAGGGCCAAATGGCTTCAGTACAGATTTCTACCAGAAATTCAAGAAAGAGCTAATTCCAATACTCCTCAAATTTTGCCACAAAATAGAAACAGAAGGTTCATTGCCAAACTCCTTTTACAAGGCTACAATCTTCTTGATCCCCAAGCCATACAAAGACACAACTAAGAAAGAGAACTACAGACAAGTATCCCTCATGAACTTTGATGCAAAATACTCAATAAAATACTTGCAAACCCATTCCAAGAATATATCAGAGAAATCATCCACCATGACCAAATAGGCTTCATCTCTGGGTTGCAGGGATGTTTCAACATATGAAAATCTATCAATGAGATCCACCATATAAACAAATTGATAAAGAAATACCACAGAATCATGTCCCTAGAGGCTGAAAAAGCATTTTGCCAAATTGAACACCCTTTCATGGTAAAGGTCTTGGAGTGATCAGGGATGACAGGAACATAAGTAAACATAATAGAAGTAATATACAGTAAACCAGCAGCCAAAATCAAACTGAGTGGAGAGAACCTTAATGTGATTCCTCTAAAATCAGGAACAAGACAAGGTTGTCCTCTTTCTCCATATGTCTTTACTATTATACTTGAAGTTCTAGCTAAAGCAATAAGACAACAAAAGGAGATCAAGTGGATACAAATAGGAAAGGAAGAAGTCAAAGTTTCACTATTTTCAGATGATATGATAATTTATATAAGAGACCCAAAAAACTCTACCAGGGAACACCTACATCTGATAAACACCTTCAGCAAATGGACAGGATACTAGAAAAACTCAAAAAAATCAATAGCCCTACTATATGCAAAGGATAAAGGGGCTGAGAAAGAAATCAGATAAACATCACCCTTTACAATAGCCACAAACAACATAAAATATCTTGGTATAATGCTTACCAATAAATGCAAGACCTATATAATAAGAACTTTGTGTCTTTAAAGAAAGAAATTCAGCATCAGACTGACTCAGACCCCTGGACGAGGGTCTCCATTAGAAGGCCTGGTCAGTCTAAGGGACCTCAGACAGGGAAATCAGGATGTATCCTTGGTGCACAAAAGGATTTTGGGAACTCATGCCCCATGGAGGGATACTCATTTAACCTAGAGACAGGAGAGAAGGCCTAGTCCCTACTCCACATAACTTGACATATTTAGATGACACCTCCTGGAAGGCATCACCCTGCATTTGGAGATGAGAGGGGATGGGAGGGGACAGTGGTTTGGGGCCATAAGAGTGTGGAGGAGAGGGAAAAAGAGAGGGAAGGAGGGAAAGAGAGAGAACTGGGATCAATATGTAAAACAAAATAAAAAATAAAATATACGAAATTTAATTGAAGATCATTATAAATTATTCAGATAATCATTACTACTTACTGCAACAGAAGACAATATTGTAGACAAAGAGAGTAATAAACTTTAGTGTAGTATTGAAGACTGCATGCGCCTGCCCTCACCAGCAAGGAAGACGCAACTCTGGGTAGATCTTCTTCATGCCCTTTTAACCAGGATCCTTTAAACATGTTCCTTTTGGCCCGCAGGGAGAGAGAGGGAGAGAGAGAGAGAGAGAGAGAGAGAGAGAGAGAGAGAGAGAGAGAGAGAGAGAGAGAGAGAGAGAGAGAGAGAGAGAGACAGAGAGGACAGAGAGAGACAGAGAGAGACAGAGAGAGACAGAGAGACAGAGAGAGAGAGAGCCTGGGGACCCCTGCACAGGCTTAAATACCCTTGAGCTAACCAACCCCAGTGGTGGACCCTGCAGATAGGCTACTCTAATGCAGAAGCAGACAGGCTGAACAGGCTTAACCAATTAAGGGCTTGTTTACCCATAGAGTCTTCACCTGCGGAAAGGTGTAAGGCAGAAGCCAGCACCACTTTAAGGAGTGGCACTACGCGGCTCTCTACAGAAGACCTGTGAACATATTTTGTAATTTCCTAAAGAACTTGATTTCTAAATAAATAGATTAAAGTTAATTAAATTTATAATTAAATTAATCATTAAAATTTTTAATTTTAAGTGAAAAAAAGAAAAACAATTGCAGATATGTAGCCTGAACTGGTAATTTCATGTGATCAGTCAAGACTACCCATGAAGATATTTGGACACCAACACAGTCAGATTACCTTTAACCTACACTCTGTCCTGCCTATGGGATGTGCTAGAATAAGGGTGAAGCACAGATTGTGGGAGTGCCCAAACAATGACTGGTCCAGCCTGAGATCCATGCCACCCCTGACACTTCCTGAAGTACCAGGGCACAAAGGTCCCGTAACATCTAGAATAGAAGCAAATATTACTGGAGGGAAAATTGTCAATGCAATGATGCCTAAACATATTCTGCTATACTATTAGAGTGGTGACTACCCCGATTGTCATCAGAGAGACTCATCCAGCAACTGGCAGAAACAGATGCAGAGACCCACAGTCAATCATTTGTCTGAGCTCTGGGAATCCTGTTAAAGGGAGAGAGAATTGTAAGAGTCAGAGAAGTCAAGGATAACAAGAAAATCCACATAATCAACTAATCTGAGCTCATAGGAGCTCACAGAAACTGACTCAATACCAAGGGGAGTGACCTAGGCATTCTGCATATATTTTATATTTGCATAGCTTGGTCCTCTTTGGGGACTCCTGACAGTAAGAACAAGAACTTTTAGGACCCTATTCCTCATTCTGGGTAGTCTTGCACAGTCTTGATACAGGATGAGCTGTTTAGTCTTAATACAATGTGATATGCCATAGTTTGTAGATAATCTGCCCCTTTCTGAATAAGAATGGAGTGGATAGGGGTGGCAGAAAGGATGTGGGGGAGTAACTGGAAGGAGAGAAAGCACAGGAAATTGCAATCAGGATGTTAAATAAATAAATATATAAATATGTACTTATTTATTTAAGCAACTAATTTATCATTGTATCTAGAGTAGAATCTGATGCACCTGCTAAGACTGTATGCTATGTATTGAATGAATGACTAGCTTACATTTTATTACATGATAGCAAATAGTCACAATGATTCAAAACAGGCAGAGTATAAGACTTTTTACTTTAAAATACTGTTTTTTTTAATTTAAAAATGAAAAAACCCTACATATCTTTATAATAACACATGTTTTTATATACATGGTAAATTTACTGAAATCAAGCTGATTGCCATATACATTACCTGATATGCATATTTTTTAATAAAAACACTTAAAATCTATTATGGCTATTCAAGAATACAACATACTGTTATAATTGTAGCTGCCATGCTGTGCAGTAGGTCGCAAACTTCTCATCTAGCTTGCACTTGGCATTATTTGATCAATATTAATCAAACTTACTCATGTTTGTCATACTAGAGAATTTTTATTACTACATTGAATAGTTTCTAACATTAGGATTTTGATACCCAGAAAATATTGTATGTGATAAATATATATGCCATTACCTGTGCTTTCACTGTAAAAGTTACAGGCAAGAGACACTGGAAACATCACACACATTATCACAAATATATATCCCTTATGCATATTTCTAACATTTCTTTACATGTATCTAGAAACAGAAGGATACTAACTGTTAAGTAAGTATTATGTACACATCTGCTAAATCAAAGTTACAGCTTAAATGTGTTAGAAAGTAGATGTTTCATGCTTTGAGTCAAATGGAATATCACCCCCTTCTAATTAAAACCAGGTAGTGATAGAAAGTTTCTTTTATTCTTAGCACAGGGATATGCTATAATGGCTTTTCTCTTTAATTAGTTTGAAAGGTTAGTGGCGTAAATGAAAAAAAAAAAAACTATCAGCATCTGTGATTGCCCTCGGAGCACCCTGACAATGAGCCCCTCAGAACAGAAAGCTTTGAAAGCTGAAATAGGCTTAGGGAGTGTATTCTACTATGTACTGTAGTTCAGGGATCATCTTCTATTTATATATCTTATGCTTGGTGTAGTAATATATGATGTACAAGACACAGGCAACTACCTCCAATGAGTTCATGGCCTAGTAGATGTTTTAGAAAACATAATTAGAAGAGTTGACATATGACACAATGGTGTTGCTGAGCAGTATCTAGGAGTGGAATTTAAGTCAGCTTAAATTTGAGTTCAGCTAAGCCACAGAACTCAAAGAAAATTTTATTTTTCTTATCATTGGGTTGTGGGTTGAAAAATTTAAGATGGTTTCATTCAAATTTAAAATATAACACCAATAAAAATTGTATATAAATATATCTTTCCCCCTTTTTATCAACTTTGTAAATGTCATTTATCCTATCTCCATTATTTTTTATTGTAGTTTTTGGTGAAAGATTTAAATCGTAATCTCCCCAACATAAGCTGTCATCAGTGTAATTTATGAATAATATTTTTATTTAAATTTGCAATAAGCATGTTGTACATGTCAATCTCAGTTCTCTCACATTCCCCTCCTACCCTATCCCCATCCCAACCCCAGTTCTATCCCCTATCTTCTCTTCAGGGAGACTTAAGCCTCCCATGGGGAATCTTAAAGTCTATCACATCATTTGGAGCAGGGCCTAGGCCCTCCCCCATGTCTCTAGACTGACAGAGTAGCCCTCTATATAGAACAGGCTTCCAAAGTTCATTTGCATACTAGGGATTAATACTGATCTATTACCAGAGGCCCCATAGACTGTCCAGTCATCTTAACTAACACCACATTCAGGGGGTCTGGGTCACTCCTATGCTTGTTACTGAGCTATAAGTCTGGGGTCCATAAGTTCCCCTGCTTAGGTCAGCTGTTTCTGTGGGTTTCTCCAGCCTGGTCTTGACTCCTTTTATCATCACTCCTCCCTCTCTGCAACTGGATTCCAGGAGTTCATCTCAGTGTTTAGCTGTAGGTATCTGCTTCTGTTTCCATCAGCAACTGGATGAAGGCTCTAGGATGGCATATAAGGTAGTCATCAATCTTATTATTGGTGAAAGACATTCAAGGTACCCTCTCCACTATTGCTTAAATTTTTAGTTGTGGTCATTCTTATAGAATTTCTAGAAATTCTGTGAATTTCTAGAGTGCCAGATTTCTCTTTAAACCTATAATGGCTCCCTCTATCCTGGTATCTCTTTTCATGCTTTCTAATGGTTCCCTGACTCAATTTTGCTGCTCCCTCATTTTCTCCTCTCATGCCCTTCTCTCACCCCGTCTTCTCCCCTTCACTTTCTCCTAACTCTCCCTGACCTACCCCTTGCTCCCAATTAGCTCAGAGATCTTGGTACTTTTCCCTTCTCTGGGAGACTATGTATGTCTGTCTCTCTTAGGGTCCTCGTTGTTTCCTAGCTTTTCTGGCATTGTGGATTGTAGGCTTGTAATCTTTTGTTCTATGTCTAAAATCCATATATGAGTGAAGATGATTTCTTTTTTTACATTCTACAGTTTTGGCTTTTTGTAAACAATAAGGTATTTATAATAGTATGGGTTAATATCAGGGTCAGAGATCCACATGCAAGCACTAGAACAAGCTTACAGAGTCCAGTTGAAGAGAGAGAGCGGGGATTATATGAGTAAATGGGGTTATCAAGTTTATGACAGGGAAACCCATAGAGACAGTAACCCAAATTTACAAGAGCCCATGCACTCTAGACCAACAACTGGGGAGCCTACATGGGACTGAACCAGGCCCTCCACATATGGGTGACATTTTTTTAGCCTTGTCTGTTTGTGGGACCTCTAGCAGTGGGACCAGGATCTAGATCTTTAGAATATGAGCTGGTTTTTGACACCCATTCTCTATGGTGGGATGCCTTGCTCAACCTTCATGAGAGTGGAGGGGCTTGACCTTGCTTCCATTGAATGTGCCAGGCTTTGTTGACTCCCCATGGGAGGCCTTAAACTTTCTGAGGAGTGGATGAGGCTGGATTCTGTTGAAAGGGAAGCCTGAGGAGGGGGCAGAGGGAGAACTGTGATCGGTATGCAAAATGAATGAAATTATAAAATAAAATATAAAAAGAAAAGTTTAAATTAACTCATAGCCATCATGTCATGTCACCTTATATGTTATGCTTCATATTTAACTTCACAGAATATTATGAACAAAAAAAATCATCTCCTCTGAATCAAATAGTAAAAATATCTTCTTAGGAGAGATCCCACCTGAACACATGCATAGAGGATGTCGAGGGTCATTGTTTAAGAAAGTAAAGGGCATAAGCTATTTGTGTTACTGACTGTGTGAAAGGAATCATCAGACCCCAAGAGAGACTAGAAAGAAACTGGCTCCTATGGGAAACCCTAGGTACTTCAGTGATCTGAAAATAGCCAACAAGTGCAAAATGTGTAAGCCAAAACAACTCATTCATACTATTTTTTTAATTATTTCAACAATAAGAATATGAGATACACAGATAATTATCTCTGAGAAGTGGAAGGAAGCTGAGCGAAGTTACATGAGTGACCTATAGACCTGCAACAAAATGAACATCATCAGATTTATCCTGTGACCTGGATGCTTACCAGGAACAATTCTAACTTCACAGAGGTTTGTGATGGTTTTCAAACACCAGTATTCGCCCTTTTATTCTTGCTCTATAAAATCTCTCTAATCAGTTGATTTAATTCATAAATGAAAATAAAATAATCTCCTGAGTGTTGTTCTTGAAAAGCTATTACAGCAGGAATGGTGGCACCACAGTTCTAAGAACTCCTACATTCCCTAACTTGAGAAAATCCAGTATTTGCTGATGTAGATAACCTAAGGTAAGAAAAGGCTAATTATTGTGTTTGTATGAGAACTGAATTTTGAATTTAGGTAACAGATTAAGTTATTCCCTAGTGCCAAGATACTGTGTTCTCAATGAAAGGAAATATTATGACAATTGCCAAGTTTATTAGACAGTTCATTGTATGAATGTTAAAAGTCTATTTTGTAGGGAATTTCCTCTGAATAGTTTCTCATCAAGCTGAGGCTTTGGTTTTTGCAATGTACTGCCATGTTAGTTTGGCAGTACTGTTATAGTCAAATTATGCATTTAGTTTGGGTTTCTCCTTTATAAATACCCAAAATCCTGTGAATCTAAGACTATTTGTTTTCATTTATGAAACTTTGAAGCCCATTAAGTTATCACAGCAGTAGAATCATAGAAAGGAAGACACCATATGGTAAGAACCCTTTATTACCTCACCATGTACCAGCAGGACATAGTGGCTGAAGATGTGTGTAACTCCCAGCAGACATGGGTAATTTTTCTAGTAGTCTCCCCCAGTGACAGGCTACTTCATCTACTTCACATTCAATTTACCTCATTGCTTCAGTGTCTATATATTAGTAAACTGCACATTTCCATTATTCAATATCTTCAGCTGTGATGCAGGGATGATTGTTTGGCTCTGTAGCTAAGTGATAGGGTATTTGTTTAGTAGGTGTGGAGCCCAAGTCTTATCAGCACAAAGAAAGCATGGGCAGAGGTACTAAGAAGAGAATCTGATCTTACCTTTTATTAATTCTCAGTGGTTTAAACCAGAGATGAAGGGGTGTTTTACTGTTTGCCGAAAATAAAATACTACAACAGTCTGATATGAAAATTTAAAAAACAAAAGTTATTTTTGTTTATTCCTTGACATTACAAAGAGAAGGAAAACTAGAAGTTTTTCAAATAGGTTATAAGAGCCAGGCAGCAATGTACCTCCAAAACTGTTTTTGTGTATCCCCTGAGTGCCATCTGGACAGTCAACATTTCCACTCTTAAGCGTTCAATTGAATTGTATTCTGAAAAGAGTCCAATAAAAATAAAAAAAACATTTCCAAAGCCAATGTATATTGGGTAGATAGTCAATGCAAACAGGGGGACTAATGCCCATATTTAGACCAGAAGAAAAGGTTCTGGATAGCCAGATAGAAAATAGGGCAACTGCAAGATCTTTAGGTTGCCTAATAATAACCTGTATTACTATTACACACACACACACACACACACACACACACACACACACACACACACAATTAAAGATTTTTAAATATCTTACCTAAAGAAAAGAAGTCCATAGGCTTCTTATAACTAAGTGGTATATAATCATAAAACAGATCCAAATGACAAGTAAATTCTATTAATTTAGGATGAAAGGAAAAGAAAGGTAGAAGGGAAACAAAGTGAGAAAGAAAAATGAAGGCAGATTTGTTTGCTCATATCTTATACTGCAGAACTTATGACGCTGAGGCTGGAAGATTGCTTTAAAATTGAGGACAGAGAGGAATACATTGTGAACTCCCTGTAAGCCTAGACTCCAGTGTGAGAACGTGTCTCAAAATCAAACTTGATGAGTATGATAAAAGAGGATAGAATAATAAACACGTGCATTTCAACTATGGAAGTATGGGAAGGCACCTGAACACATACACACCAACCACACCCCCCACACACACACACGGATGCAAGAAACTAAACATGCTGGATATTCTGGGAAGCACCTCAACATTAGATATGGAAAGTTCACAGGTTTTCACATGTTCAACCTCTTCCCCATAAAGATGGGGAAATGAGACCTATCTTCTTGTGTTCACAGGAAGACTTGAGAGAGATATTTTTAAAGTACTGGCCACCTACTTCTCTTTAATTTAGTTTTATTGAAGGAATACTTCATCCTTCTTGATACATATGCCTGTGTCATGAAGAACTCAGTCACACAGAACCCTTCATCTGGTCTAAGCTTTATCCTCTATGGGTCTAGTTCACATTTTTAATTTCCCTATTATATTGAAGTAAAAATACGATTGTTATCAATTTTTTGTTTGATATCCTTTGCAACATGCAATAGTACATTATTAATTTTCTCCCAAGACCTTTCCCCTCTCACAAAAGAATATAAACAGAGATGTTCTAAAACATTACTGTGTTTTGACATTCTTTGCAGAATAATTACCCTAACCTAGCTATTAGAGCAAAGGAGAAAATAAAAAGAAAAGACAGTCTTAGTTAAAGTCAAAGATTGGATAAAATATGCAACACTTCTGAAAAATAATATTTTGGAAAAAGGCACACTCAAAAAACTATGTTATCCTGATTTCCACAAGATTCAGAATAACCCACTAAGTCTTAAAATGAAAAGGTAGAGGTCTGGTTATATTTAAAGGAAAGGATATTAATGTATTAAATTGTATACTTTTTGATCACGTTAGGGGTTGGATGGCGGGGGAGTACAATGAAACAGATCACAGGAAGGGTGGACTTCAGTGAAACAAGTGATGCAAGGAGAACTCCCACAAATCTATAAGAGTGATTGCTAGCTAAGACTCCTAGCAATTATGGATATAAAGTCTGAATTTGTGTCTTTTGTGATCAGATTGGTGACTACCCCAATTGTCATCAGAAAACCTTCATCCAGTAACTGATGGAAACAGATGCAGAGACCCCCAACCAAGCATTTGGCTGAGCTCATGGGAGATCTTACCATTGTCTGGTATCTTCTTGAATTTCTTTCTTTAAAGACACGAAGTTCTTGCTACAATGGTCCTTCACTTGTTTGATAAGCGTTCCCTCAAGATACTTTATGTTGTTTGTGGCTATTGTAAAGAGTGATGTTTCTCTGATTTCTTTTTCAGCCCCTTTGTCATCTATATATAGTAGGTGTACTGATTTTTTTTTTAGTTTATCTTGTATCCTGCTACTTTGCAGAAGGTGTTTATCAGCTGTAGGAGTAGCTGTAGGAGCTCCCTGGTAGAGCTTTTTGGGTCATTTATGTAAACTATCATATCATCTGCAAACAGTGATAGTTTGACTTCTTCCTTTCTAATCTGAATCCCCTTGATCTTCTTTTGTTGTCTTATTGCTTTAGCTAGAACTTCAATTACAGTATTGAAGAGAGAGGGAAGCCTTGTCTTATTCCTGATTTTAGAGGAATTGCCTTAAGCTTCTCTCCATTCAGTTTGGTGTTGGCTGTTGGTTGAATGTATATTGCTTTTATTATGTTTAGGTATGTTCCTGTCATCACTGATCACTCCAAGACATTTATCATGAAAAGGTGTTCAAGTTTTTTCAAAGGCTTTTTCAACATCTAATGAGATGATCATGTTGTTTTTCTTTTTCAGTTTGTTTATATGGTATATCCCCTTGATCGATTTTTGTATGTTGAACCATCCCTGCAACCCAGGGATGAAGACTACTTGGTCATGGTGGATGATTTCTCTGATGTGTTCTTGTATTTGACTTGCTAGTGTTTTATGAAATATTTTTGCATCAATGTTCATGAGTGATATTGGTCTGTAGTTCCCTTTCTTAGTTGTGCCTTTCTGTGGGTTGGTTACCAAGGTAATTATGGCCTGTAAAAAGAGTTTGGTAATTAACCTTCTGCTTCTATTGTGTGGAACAAATTGAGAAGTAATTGAATTAGCTCTTCTTTGAATTTTTGGTAGAATTCTGCCCTGAAGCCATCAGGCACTGGGCTATTTTTGGTTGGGACTCTTTTGATGACTGCTTCTATTTCATTAGGTGTTATGGGTTTATTTAAGTTGCTTATCTCTTCTTGATGTATATTTGGTGATTGTTAACCATAAATTTTCTCACATTTTGTGGAGTACAGATTTTCAAATTGTGACCTGAAAATTGTCTGCCTTTCATTAGTGTCCAATGTTATGTACCCCTTTTCATGTTTAATTTTGTTAATTTGCATGTTCACTCTCTGCTTTTTGGTTAGTTTGGATAAATGTTTGTCTATCTTGTTGATTTTCTCTAAAAACCAACTCTTTGTTGCTTTGATTTTTTGTATTGTTTTCCTGGTTTCTACTTTATTAATTTCAGCCCTCAAATTGATCATTTCCTTGTGTCTACTCTGGCAGCAGAGATCCCATTTGATCATCTTGCTCACAGATCAGCGTCGTCACAATCCTAGGTGCCCCATAATCTCCAGAGACCTTGGGTCATTGTTAGGATGTGGGATCCTCTGTCTGATGTTATAAGCTTTTTAATTTCCATTTTAAATACCATACTCTACAGATCTCTGTAGTATTATAAGACTGCCCCAGAAGATCTGAATAGATCACCTTGTTTTTAGTTACTTGTTTTAAGCTTGACCTTTGAAAACATATACATATAAGTGAGTAAGGTTATCCCCATTATTAATCATTAATATTTAGCTTGATTGTTTATTTATAATGATGGCTTGTCACTGGTATTTCTTAACATTTTGGAATAGGTTAACAGCTTTGTAAAACTAGAACTTTACATTGTTAGGCTTAACTTTAGAAATAATGATTTTAAATTGAAGCTCTCTTTTGGTATACATGAAACATCCATGTAACTCAGTTTATTTCAATAGCTTAAGCTTACCCAAATGAAGCAAAAACAATGATGCATTGCCTTACTGTATCATAAAAAATGAGTACCTCTACTTTTGGTTAACATATGGAATCACTATTTTATCATATCTTGTCTTCTTTGCATCAGACTGATTGTACCAGTTCTGCACATACTCATCACATCTACACAGCATCTATTTTGTAAGTCTTATTTTCTTAGTTGACATAAAACTCTTTACCAAAGGTGCTCTCCCCTAAAACTGTACCTGTATTGCATGGGACCCAGCCCCTCCAGTCACAACTGCTGCCACCTGCGACGGAGAGAGAGAGGGCTTGGCGGTGGCACTTCCACCATTAGCTGCTGGGATTCAGAATTACTGTCCTCTCTATTTCGGCTGCCCACCAGCTGGCCAAATACACTGTGGCCTTCTTCCAGGCCACCCAGCAGAGCTCCTGGCTGAATTCCTCTTGAGACTGCTGTAACACCAGTGCTGTTCAACCTGGTGTTTTGTATTGCCACTAGGCTGTAACTTCACAGCCTGGGAGCCACAGCAGCAGGAAATAATGTTTTTACACAGTGTAAGAAGGAGTCTGTCCTATGTTAATTTCTGTCTGAAGTAGCATTTATAGGGGAAAGACAACAGAAAAATAGATCACATAAATAAACATCACAGTTAGAAAGAGGACCCAACACAGAGACTTACAGACACTTGGTTATCACAGATTCAGATGGCCTGGACTACTGCCCCCCATTTCTATCAGTGAGTCTATAATGCCAAACACAGTACAGATGTGAGGAGGCCTTCACAGTGTCTTTACCTTCAGATGGCAGGTTGATCCAAACCTCCCCTGGATCCCTGCCCAGATGAGAATTTGGACATCCCCTGAATTATCCTGGACTGACCCCTTTAGACATCCACTGAGGTACTATTGACCTGTGTACAGATTCGGATGTCCACTGCTTGACCAAAAAGAGAACCTATTTTCAGACAGACAGACAGACAGACAGTCAAGCAGACTAACAGACAGACATAGGGACATAGACTCTCACCTTCACCAAGACCTCAACTTTTCAGGGTCAGGGGTCCTGGGAGACTGGATGAAATCCTGGATTAGCCACAATTGTTGTGCCAAAGATTTTGTTTTGTTTTGTTATTTGAGACAGCGTCTTGAAATGTAGATCTGACCCATCTGGAATTCTCTATGTATGTAGTTCATGCTGACCACAAACTAAGAGATCTGCCCGTCACTGCCTCTTGAGTGCTAGCATTAAAGGTGGGTCCCAAATGATAGGACTATGGATTTATGCCACCTCACCCTGCCTGGTGGCTTCATCACAGACTCCTCTTCCGCTAGGGAACTGTGTGTGACATTTTTACCCTTCAATGTGCTCATTTTGTGCTTCATTCATCATTTGTTTGAATGTTCTCTATCCTGTTCTCTCTTTTCCACTGAGCTTTTTTCCTTGCTCCCTGCATCACTACTTGCCTCCTGTGCTCTCCAGAGCTGAAGTTACAAGGGTGTGTCAGGGTGCTCTCCATATCATATTTTTGTTTGTTTTTGTATCTTGAGACAGGGTTACTTTGTATTGCTTTGGAATCTGTTGTGGAGCTAGCCCTTGTAGACCAGGCTGAACTCCAACTTACAGAGATCCACACTCCTCTTCCTCCCAAGTGCTGGAAGTAAAGGATTGTGCCACCAAAGCCGGCTTCGCAGTCTCATTTTTAAATACCAACAGTCAAGCCATTAAAAAAAGAACTTTGTGTGGTGGAAGAACGGGGTGATGATCTTTGTGAGGCTAGATTACATCCCGGAGTCTGTAAATTCCCGAAAGGGGTACAAGATAGTGACATCTGGGCACTCACTCTCTTTCTGTTTCCTTTCTCCCCCACCACACACTTCCTCCTTCCACACTGGAAATTGGTCTCCCAGCTTTGCCTAATATTGCTGTAAAGAACATGGAGGTACCTGTTAGGTCTGAAGCCCCCCTCCCTTGTCCCTGACAACTTCATTGGACTCACTCAGACTGCTGTGCAAAGGTTTGACTTTTCACCTGCTCTGTGTGTGTTCCAGAGACCTGCTGTCATCTTCCCACTAGCCTGGATGACTAAAACATCAGAGCTCTCAGCATCTGCCTTGTCTGTGTCTGGCAGGTGGACTTGCAGTGGTCAGGACCCGTTTTGAAGACAGCATTATTGAAATAGTTGTAGTACTGTTGGAAGGCCCTGCCTATTGGGTTCTCATCTCTCCCTGTCCCTTACAGACACGGGTGGCCCTGGGCTGGGAGGAGGAGAAAAGAGCTTGTTTATTTCAGTGTCTTGGATGTGAAGGATGCAGGAAATTGAGCCCATGGACCCATATCTATTCCAGTTCTGTATCCATCCCATCCTCCTATGTCCCCACAGACCCCCCATCCTATCCCCTTTTCACTCCCCAGGGACAGTGAGGCCTTCCATGAGGAGGTCATCAAAGTCTGTGAAATCATTTGGGGTACAACCTAGGCTCTCCCCCATGTCTCTAGATTATTGGAGTATCCTTCCATGGGGAACTGGCTCCTGAAGTCTGTTCCTGCAGTAGGGATACATCAGGGTTCTATTGTAAGAAGTACCATAGACTTCCCAGGCCATCTAACTGAGACCCATGTTCAGGGCATCTAGGTCAATCTTATGCTGGTTCTCCAGCTATCATTCTGGGGTACATGAGCTCCCCCTTGTTCAGGTCAGCTGTTGCTGTGGGTTTCTCCAAACTGGTCTTACCTATTTGCTCATCACTTCTCCCACTCTGCAACTGGATTCCAGGAGGTCAGCTCTGTGCTTAGTAGCTGTAGGTGTCTGCTTCTGCTTCCAACAGCTACTGGATGAGGTTCCTAGGATGGCATATAAGGAAGTCATCAATCTTATTATCAGGAAAGGGCATTTAAGGTAGCCTATTCACTATTGTTTAGATTGTTAGTTGGGGTCATCCTTGTAGGTCTGGGTATTTCCCTAGGGTGAGATTTCTCTATAAACCCATATTGGCTCCCTCTATTTGGTATCTCTTTTCTTTTTCTTTATATTATTTTTTTATTTTACTTATCAATCCCAGTTCCCTCTGCATCCTCCCTCTTTCCCTCTCTCCTACCCTCACATGTACCCCAGCCCCCCTTCTCCCATGCCCCCCACTCCACATATAGGGTGATGCCCTCCAGTAGGGGTCATCTAAATCTATCAAGTCTTTTGAGTAGGGACTAGGACTTCTCTCCTGTCTCTAGGTTGAGAGAGTATCCCTCCATGGGGGATGTGCCTGCAAAGTTCTTTTGTGCACCAGGAATACATCCTGCTTCCACTGTATGATGACCCTGAGACTGCTCAGGCCTTCTAGCTGGCACACATGTTCAGGGGGTATGAGTCAGTTACATGCTGGATTCGCACTTATCAATCTGGAGGCCATTAGCTCCTTCTTGTTCAGGTAAGCTGTCTATGTGTTTCTGCAGCATGGTGTTGTGCTCTCTCTGCATGTGGATTCTAGTTAGGCTCAGTGTTTACTTGTGGGTGTGTGCTTCTGTGTCCAACAGGTAGTATGGATTTTAGACATAGAGCGAAGGATCACCAGCCTATAATTCACACTGTCAGAAGGGGGAAAGGACAAAATCTCCAGAGCACATGGGGAGTGCAGAGGGTAGGGCAGTGAGTGGAGAGGGAAGTAGAAGAAAAAGAAGGGGAAGACAGGAAAGTACATGTGGCTAGGAAGATTGAGTCAGGGGAGGAATAGCAGAGAGATAATGAGAGAGAGAAAAAAGAGACAGAGAGACAGACAGAGAGAGAGAACATAAAAGAGGGAGCTATTATAGGATTGAAGAGAAAACTGAACCTAAAGGAATATCCAAAGGCCCACGAGACTGGGTTATTCAAATAGCAATTTGAGCAACAGTGGAAAGGCTACCATAAATGCCCTTCCCTGATCTCAAAGTCTAACTTATTCTTCCTCTCCTCTATTCATCTTTCCATTCAATCTTCGTGGTCCCACATGTTCTCCTCTACCCTCCTCTTCTCTCCTTCTCTTTCTCCTCCTTCTCCACCAAACCTCCACTCCCAATTTGCTCATGACATCTTGTCTCTTTCCCTTTCTGAGAGGGACCATGTATGACTCCCTTAGGTTCCTCCTTTTACCCTACCTTCTCTGGTGGTGTGAATTGTAGGCTAGTAATCCCTTGTTCTATGTCTAAAATCTATATATATGAGTGAGTATATATGATGTTCAACTTTCTGTGACTGGGATTTCGCACGAAGAATGGTTTATTCAAGTTTCATCCATTTGCTTGCAAGTTTCAAGATTCCATTGTTTTTTTTTCCTTCCTAGTAGTACTCCATTGTGTAAATGCACCTCAGTTTCTCTATCCATTCATCTTCTAGCTTGCTTCCAGGTTGTGGCTGTTACAAAAAATGCTTCTATGCACATAGATAAACAGATGGCTTTGTTGCATGAATGTACATCTTTTGGGTATGGGCCTAAGAATGGAATTGCTAGATCTTGTGATAGTCTCATTCCAGTTTTCCTAAGGAACTCCCCTGATGATATCTGAAGTGGCTGTACATATTTGCACTCCCACCAGCAGTGGAGGAGTGGTCCCCTTTCTCCCCATCCTCTACAGCATCAATTGTCATTTGTGTTTTTGATTTAAGCCATTCTAACAATCATAAGATGGTATCTTACAGTTGTTTTGATTTGCATTTCCCTGATGGCTAAGGATGGTGAGTGCTTTCGTAACTGTCTGTTAGCCATTTTAGACTTTTCTATGGAGAATTCTCTATTTTGTGTTTTGTTGAGTAGCTTCTTGATTTCTTTGTATATTTTGGAGGTCAACCCTCCATCATATGTGGGGTGGTGAAGAACTTTTCCCAGACTGTGGGCTGCTGTTTGGTCTTGTTGACTGTGTCCTTTGACTTACAGAAGCTTCTCAGTTTCAGGAAGAGTTTCCATTTATTAATTGCATTCTGTTGGTTATGCTCCTATCTGTAGTTCCTGATAGTTTCCCCTGCTTTTTTATTTCTAGCACTCCCTCAGTTCTTATTTTCTTTATTGTCTCTATTTTAGTTTTCAGGTCGTGAACTGTTTGAAATTTTTACTTTATCATGTGGATTTTTTCTCTTGACTTCCTTGCTATCTTTAAGAGGTGCGTCCATTTCTTGATTTTTTTTTTTGGTTTGTCTTTTCTTCTATTTCTTCCAAATTTTTTGTTTGCTTTTTACTTCCATTTCTTTAAGGTATGTTTCTCATGTCCTCTTTGGGGTCCTCTATCATTTTCATGAAGTTATTTTGAAGGTCATTCACTTCAGCTTCATCTGCATCGGACTTTAGTTCTTGTTGGTATGCAGTACTTAGATTCTGTTGGTGTCCTATTGGTCTTTCTGTTCTTGAATGTGTTCTTGTACTGCCTTCTTCCCATCCCTTCTTTCAGTGGGTGCAGTTAGGTTCTCTCCTCTCCTCTCCTCTCCTGGTGGGTGTAGTTGGGTTAGGACTTCGATGTCAGTAAATCTGGATGATCCAAGCTCTCTTGGAGGTCTCAAGCAGAGGGTATAGGGGTCCAAGATTGAGGTGAGGGCACACTTTGGGTGATCTGGTGAGCCAGCATGCAATCACTCAAACAGAGGATGTAGGAGTGTCAAGAAGCACATCCAACCAAAGTAGTTCCAAGAAAGGATGGGTTGAGGTGTTGGAATGGAGCAGGCCAAAGACTCACCTCAAGAAGAGGGCACAGGGGACCCAACAGTTCTGGATGGTTTCCCATGGCAGGGCATGTCCACTATGCACAGAGCCTACCCAAGAAGCTTTAAGGAGAGGTCGGGAGTGATGGACTCAAGTGGCCAAACACTCACCTTACAAAGAGGGCACACGAGGGCCTAAATTGAGAGGAGGTAGGCTCCAGATGGTCCTGAATGATAGGGTTTCCCACTATGCAGAGCAAACAGAGCAAGTTCCTTTCAGCCCCATTTTAACTTCCATCTTAAAGCTAACTGACTCCTGGCTCTGGGTTACATAGCAGGCAAATGCCAGTGTGGCCACAGAGTCTTGTCCTTTCCTCCTTTTCTGTCTTGATTCAAAGCCTGGACACTTTCGAGAGGCCATGTGGCTCGGACTTTCTTGTACCTGCCAATCTTTGTATGTTAAAGGTTGTGGGACCCACTTGACAGGCTGTTGGTGTGAGAGAGGTCAAACTTAGCTTGCTAGGGGAATGAGAAAGCCTGTGGCTGGGGATGCTTCCTCATTTGTGAGAGGTCTAAGCCCAATCAGAGGGCAGACAAGGCCTTTCATCTACTCTGCCACTCCCATTTCCTTGTTAGCAGATGTCCAGCTCCTTGGCAACAGAGAACACACAGTATTTGGTGCCCATCTGACATGCGCAATGCCAAGCAACTTCTTTCTGGGAAGGTGGGTTCTCTTTCTGAGATGGTAGAAACAAATACATTTGGGTCAAAACACTCACAAGTCATTATGGCTCTCCGTTTTAGGCACAGAGTATGCTGGTACTCTCCTGTTCTCCCCAAGGCAAAAGCCTGAGGCAAAAGAATTATTGTCCTGAGTATGTAGCAAGCCGTTATCTCAAAATAAATAAATAATAATGAAATACATTGATCTGGAGTATGAAGCTAGGGAAGATTTTTTTTTCAAAAATAAACAAACCACAAGTAAAGAAAACCAGATATTGGAGAGAAGACTCACAGTTTGTGAGCAGTGGCTGCCCATTTAGAGGACCCAGGTTTCATTCCCAGCATCCACATGGTATCTCACAGCTGTCTGTATCTCCAGTTCCAGAGGACCACTGGCCTCCAAGGGCACTGAACACATGTGGTACACAAACATCTATTCAACAGAACACCTGTACACGAATTGTTTAAAGTACACACTTGAGCAAACACTAAACAACTGATAAGAGCTGTTTCTCCACCAGTCTGGTTCCACAGCTGCATCAACCCCAAGTAACACACTGAGAAACTGTATTAGATATCAAGCTGTTGGCCTGTTACTAGCATTTCTTATTAGCTACCTCTGTCTTAAGTATAAACACATTTCTATTAATCTAAGTGTTTCCATGACATCTTGGCTTACAGGAGAGAGGGTTCAGATCTCTTCTCTCAATTCCCTACATCTTGACTCCTCTCCTCCATATTCCACAATCCTCCTTGTCTTCCAGTCCCACCTATCCTATTTGCCAACAGTGCTTTATTCATTAACCAATAAGAGACACATATTTACAGAATGCCATCTCCCATCAACCCATCCATCTCTTTGAATCATCCTTTAAGGTCTATCAAGATGACCAACATGGTGAATGATGTCATGAAGCACCTGTGTTCCATTTCTGAGAAGAAAAAAATGAAGATGGCCTTCAAGCAGTCTATGAGCTGTGCCTGCTTACAGGGGTCATGGCCTTAGTCGGTGGTTTGGTTGGTGGCCCACGAGGAATTTTTCTTAGTGAGTGTGTCTTCACAGCTACAGCCAGCCTTAGTTCAGACCTGTAATCCCTGCCCTGGGGAGGCTGGATAGCCTGTGCTACATAGTGCATTCCAGGCTTCTGGTATGTATGCTTGAGGTTTTTGGAACCCACAGAAGAACCACTTCGTAAGTAACAGTTGTATGTACCTCACACCCTGAGTGGGGAGTTTATAAGGCCCAGTGGCTTCTGTATGTATGTAGTATATATATGTATGTAGTATGTCCTCACAGTTTCTGTGGGTACAGGATTCTCTTGGCTTCGTGTTTGCACCTGTTAGACCTTCCCTCTAGGAGCCCACTGGCTCTGCCCTTTCCCTAGAGATGTGTCCTTCAATCTAAAGTTACTGGGGTGCCTGGGTTGTCCCCATATGCCCTCTGAACATTATTTTTACCATGTTTGCTGAGAAGGTGTGTTGCTGTAAGAAAGCACCAGGACTAAAAGCAACATGGAGCATCTTATAGTCCTTTATGAAGAAAAGTTGGGGCAGGAATTCAAGGCAGGAACCCAAGCAAAAGACACAGATCGATGCTCACTCACTCTGCTTGCCTTCTCCTGAGATGGCCACCTTGGACCGTTCAGTACAGTTTGACTGGCATCCCCGTCACTGGCTGGCCACATACCATGTAACCCTGGGTGGCTTTTTACTGACTACTGTTGTTTGCCAACAACCTACGGGACAGCCCTTCCTTAACCCCAGTCTTCTAGAAGCTATTGCTAGGTGGTTTCAGTCCCCACGTTGGGACAGGCTGGGCAGAGGGAAGCCCTTTAGTACTGATCTAGCTTCTGTTCTGTTTTCTGACAAGTGTATCCCTGTGTCCCCTCAATACTTGAATGCCCCAGACCTTCACCTTTTGTGTTCCAAAAATCTGTGGTTTCCATAGTACCGACATCAGCTTCTTGCCACCAAAGGGGAAGCCAAGCCCATTTCATGTTCGCCAGTTACTCCTGCGACTATCCACTCCTATCTAACTGCTCATGGGAAGCCTGGTTGGGGCTATTTTATCATATACCTGTGTGCTGTCTCTGTTGTGGGAGCCATTATTTTATTCACATTGAGTAATGCTGGTAAGGACTTGCTGACTCTGGCCCCTGGTTGTGGGTGGGTGCTTCATTTTCCCTGAAAAACACAAGAATTCTCCTTTCTTCACAGAGCTAGGAGTAATTTGTTCATCCATGACCTGATAACCCTCTGATTTAAGTGCTGTTGTAAGTCAAATATTGATGATTGTGAGTAGGTCACACAAATGATAGTAATGCAGTCAGCTAAAGAGGTTCTTTGGTGTCAGGAAGAAGAATCAGTCAAACCTGTGAATGAACTGGTTTTCCTCTTCTGCAATCCTTCTTTTGTTAGAGACTGGCTGCCCCTGTACTGGGAGCCAGGGGAAGATTGTGCTTCCAGGGGCCAGCCTGTTTAGATTCAGAAAACATGGGTGTCTCTCTCTGTCTGCTGATCCCAGCCTACCAGTGGGTTCTCTCTGAGCTGTGTTGTCTGCTTACCTAATTGAATATTTATAAAGTGATTTGCTTATTTTAATTTATGTGTGTAGATGTTTTGCTGCATAGTATGTCCATGCTCTATATGCTGCAATACCCACAGAGACCAGAAGAGGGCACCAGGTTCTGTGAAGCTGGAGTTAAGGATTTCTTTGAGTTGCCATGTGGGTGCTGGAAAGCAAACATCAGCTCACAGCAAGAGCAGCCAGTGCCCTGGTCTTATCCACTGAGCCCACTCATCAGTCCCACACAACTTTTTGAGCTGTGATCTCTCTGTATACCTCAAGCTGGTCTGAAACTATATATTCTGCATTGGACCTCATACCCGAGAACCTCATTGTTCATGTAGAAGTTGCAGAGAATGTTCAGAAAATTTCCGCGTGTCCCTCACTCAGATTTACCTCCTGTGGGAATGTGTTCCACGTCCTTGGTGTGGACCAAGCAGTTAACACTAACGTAAACCATTTTCATTGGCCAGCCTTTGCAAAACAGCCTTGTTTTAATACGAGTTGCCCCATTTTTTTTTTTATTCTTCATTTTTGAGACAGGGTCTGATTGTGGCACTAGCTCTTCTAGAAGCAACTATGTAGACAGGGGTGGCCTGGAACTCACAGAGAGACCCTTGCCTCTGCCTCCCAAGTACTGGGATCAAGGGTATGTGACATGCGACAGGACCCCAGTTGACACTCTCCTTTGAATGTGTCAGTTTTCCTGAGTCTCTTGTGACCTGTGAAAGTTTCCTAGGCTGTGCTTTTGAGGTTGTGGAGAGCAGTCGGTGGTCTATACTATTCTCCGCTGTATGAAGTGCTTCTCACTAGTCTTGGGAGGGAGCTCCCCAGATGTGATGTATGTTCTGTGGCAGTCCAGACGTGACATCCTGTGGCACCTCCAGTGACACTGACTTTTGCATCTTGCTCAAGGTCATGTGTGCTGGGTTTTTCTACTCTCAAGTCTCTGTGTCTCATCCAGTATTCTGTTTCTGGTTTTTTATTTTTATTTATTTATTTATTTATTTATTTATTTATTTATTTATTTTGGTTTTTGGAGACAGGGTTTCACTATGGTTTCAGAGCCTGTCTTGGAACTAGCTCTTGTAGACCAGGCTTGTCTCGACATCACAGAGGTCTCTGCCTCCCAAGTGCTGGCATTAAAGGCATGCATCACCACCGCCCTGCTTGTCATCCCATATTCTGTTCCTTGGGAAAGACTTAAAAGTCCAGCCAGGATGTGTCTGTGAGCATCTTATTGTGCTATATGCAGTTCAAAGGAGACTTTAAAAACTCAGACCTGACGTTCCCAGTGGCAGCTGTTGGTTGCATATTGTATAATAGTAGGTGTTCCTTCAGGCAGGAACCTAGCTTCCTAGGCCACCAGAGACCACTCTGCCCTCTTTAGGACTTGTTATTTTGAGAAAGAGTCTTACTATTTAGGCTGTCTTGGAACACACTATGTCACCAAGGCTGGCTTCAAACTCTTCCTAGACACACCTGCCTCTCTCTCTCAAGTGCTGGTTTTAACAGAGTGTAGCTCCAGACCTGATGCTCTCTTCATCACTTTGGATCACTTATCTGACCTTGAAGAGGTTTAGATTGATACCTCTGCCCCAACTGCTCCTTCCTTCATCTTGTGTCCTGCAGCACAGGGCCTGGTGACATTGGGATTTTCCATCCTACAAGATCTTCAGGTTCATTAACAGCATGCCTTAACTGTGACTAGAAAGTTACATTAAAACCAATATTTCTAGGGACTGGATAGATGGCTCAGAGGTTTAGGGTACCGTCTGTCTACTTTTCCAGAGGTCCTGAGTTCAATTTCCAGCTACCACATGGTGGTTCACATCCACCTGGTACCTTCCTCTGCCATTAAAGGAAGAACACAGTATATATAATAATTATGTAAATCTTTTTAAAAATATTTCTAAACCAGGCAGTGGTTATCTACACCTTTAATCCTGGAGGCAGAGCAGCCATATTTGTGTGAGTTCCAGGACAGCCTGATCTACTGTATGAGTTTCAGGACTGCCTGTGCTGTGTTATACAGACAAACCCTGCCTTGAGAAAAGTAAAATAAATGTAAAAAGTAAAAACACTGTTTTCAGCTGAGGTTATGTCTTTGTGTTAGAGCAATTTAGTTGGAATTCTCAAGCCATACTCCCTCCCACATCTTACAATATGGGGGAAAAGAAGGAAACAGAAATCTGAAAACAGTGTTTATAGTCTGGCTTGGTGGCTGACTCACACTTGTGATTCTCAGCTGTGATGCTGTGGCAGTAACAGCAAGAGTTTGAGGCTACCCTGGGCTATGCAACAAGACTTGGACTCCAATAAACAAAAGCAAGAAATAGTAAAAGTGTATCCAGCATTGAAAAGGGAAATAGTAAATTAAAGTACATTGTTTTTTGTTTTGTTTGTGAGAGATTGAATAGATAGAGTCCCTCAGTGAAACACCTGAGCTGTCTCCAGGATCATTTCCCATGAGAGCTCTCTGGGGATTTCCTTGCCTCTGGGGCTTGTTTCCTGCCAGCCACTGATTTTGTATCCACTTGATGTAAGGGTGAGTTATTTTGAAAGGGAAAACTGCAACTGAGGAAATACCCCCACTGGGCTGGCCTGTGGGCAAGCTCACTGTGCTGCCTCTCAGCTATTGCTTAGATTGCTATTTGGAGAAAGTGTGTGACTCACTGTGGACAGTGCCATCTCTGGGCTGGTGGTTCTGGGTGCTTTAGGAAAGCAGGCCAAGGGAGCCAGTAAGCAGCACTCTCCATGCCTTTGCATCAGTTCCTGCCTCCAAGTTCCTGCCTTGAGTTAGTTCCTGCCCTGAACTTCTGTCAGTGATCGAGTGTGACCTGAGAATTATAAAATGAAATAAAATCTCCCCCCCCACCAGAGTTATTTATTGTTGTGGTGTTTTATCACAGCCATACCATGGAAATTGCTCAACCTCTCAGCCTGTCCAGGCAAGTGCTTTCTCAGAAGACAATTTCCCTGTCACACCCCTTTGTGGAGGCAGATTTTTCAGGAGTTTCAGGAGTGGGAGTGCTCAGATATGAAGGGGACCTTAGTGGACACAGGTCTAATGTGGGGAGGGTGTAATTGTAAGTATTGGGAGGGACATGCATGGGTGTCATTCACCTGGACTAATGGACTAGAGATGACCTAAACCTTTGCCCTGCTGGTAATCAAGCAGAATCTTAGCTGGCTGTGACCTGTTCATTAACGTGCCCACTTATCATGGCAGTGGCTACATTTCTTGGCAAGAAACCATGGCCATTGTTGGAGGTTGAGGCTGACAGTTGATCCCTTCCTTGTTTTCCATGTGGGATTGTTGGGGGTCTGTTAGATGCCTGGATGACAAGTGGACAGTTTAAGCCCATACTGCATATCTTAATATAGCTGCCCACTGCTGAACAGAAGAAACTGGTTCACAAAGCTAAGGCCATCATCAGGAACTTGGACTAGACAGACGCTATACAGCTCACTGCTCTGGTCATGAGCAATCAGGTCATGCAGCAGATGCTCTTGGACATGCTAGCCACCTATATGACCAAGAAGCTGGGGGCTGTGATCCACAAGGATGACTAGGCCACTCTACCTGGGGGATGATTCTATGGCTCACAGAAAGTGACCTGGGAGTGGGGGATGCCTGACAGTTAACTGTGAGCAGTCATCAGGAGTGTGAGTACATCCTGCTGGACTGTCCTCTGATGGAGAGGTGTGTGCTGCTGAAAGATGCAGGCTGTTGGCATCCACAAACACCTTGGGAGGCCTGATCCTGTGGCTCTAACATAAGTTCTTTTATTGGCTGGCTAGCTGTGACAGATGCCCCTCTTCCTGTGAAGAGGACGTCTAGGTACCTGTCACAGGATTAGACCCCCATAGGCTATGGGATTTTGGGGTTCAATGCCAGCTCTTGCCAGGATTGTGCCTATCCCCTGAGTGCTCTCAGTCTTCCCCGAGTGTCTTCCCAGTGGTCTTATGATGACAGTGGTTCCCACTTTTAGTGAAGCCACAGCTGCCAGGCAGTTTCTGTACTGTGACTCTGTCTAATTCCCATGCTGTCCTGATTAACTCTGGTTAAGTTTCTAGAGGTGTTTTACCTTTTTATGGAAAATCATGGAACTTATTTTATCTTTTACTTTCATTGTCAATTCTGGGTTCTTTTGATATTTTATAATTTTATGGTCTAAGTCAATTAACTCCAATGTATTTTTCTTACTGAATTGCATGGGCTGGCCTTGAACTCTTGGGTTTAATTGATTTTGTTACATAGCTACAACTGTAGGCTTGTGCTCCCATACCCAGCTTTGGCTCAAAGGCTGTTGTCTCTGCCATTTCAGATAAGTTAGTCCTTTCAAGTTCTCTGTCCCAGATCATTTCCCCCTCTGCACTGGCTTCAATCTACACTTCACTCATGTGAAAAATCAAAATTAACAATGAATTGAGTTCAGAGACCATAACTCAGCTAGATGCTGAAAGACCCCCACTATGCATTTCTCCTGCTTGAGCTGCCAAGTGTCAAGGTGGGGAAAAGTACAAGAGGGAACCAAGGATCCTTGAAATGTCTGCAAGTAGCAGGGCTATCTGGGGACAGGAAATCCTTGAAATGTCTGCAAGCAGCAGGGCTATCTGGGGAAAGGAAATCCTTGAAATGTCTTATTGCAACACTAGAGTGCTAAAGTAGTCATAACTGAATTCCATGTACCCGATCTGAACAAACAACTCTGCCCCAGATTGACCCCAACCGCTTTATTTGATTGAACCAATGAAATCCCTGTAATTATTCATTGCATTTGCTTCTGTAAGCCCACTTTTTGCTGCCCAAACCATATATAATTCTCTGAAGTTTTGGCCTGGGGCGCTCAGTATCCTGAAAGATTGAAGTGCCCACAGGTACCTGAGTGAGCACTAAATATCCTCTTGTGTTTGCATCCACTAGTCACTGTTTCATCTCTCAGAGAAAGGTATACACGGATACAGTGAGTCTATCAATTCTGTGAGGCACATCCAGGGTCCCAGATAAGTTAAAAGCCAAAGCGAGAGCATCTTTGAGCCCAGGAGTTAAAGACCAACCATGACAACATAGAGGAAGCTAGGAAATAGGAGGTGTGGACATAAGTCACTGCCTTACTTGGCTTTTATTTGCAAACACAGAATCAACATGCAGTGGGTGTTCTGATGAGCTAGATTGAGGAGGTTGATGGAGGAGCCTAAGGGAATGGCAGAAATAACAACATGAAGATCAACCCACAGATTGGCACCTTACCACCTGCATTGAAACTGACTGTTAAGGGGTTTGGCTAGCTTCTCTTTGATTCCCCTAATTGGCAGCAGCTCAGACCTGAAAAGTGGCTTGTTAGATGCTTTTGTTTCCTTGTGATGCAGTGGATGGAATTCAGTGCCCTGCATAAGCTAGGTAAATTCCACCATGAGCCCTACGTCAGCCCCCTTTTAGTAGATCCAAGGCAAATGCTGTAAACCTAAGCCTAGTCCCAGCCTTTGATGGCTCAGGTTTGCTTTGGCTAATTGGCCCTAGTGCTGGAGCTCAACCAAAGACACCGTGCATGGGATTAAACCTTTGAACATTGGCTTTTTCCCCTATGAGAGATGTGCACTCAGGGAGGAAAGGAGCTGTGTGTCTTGGTTACCCCTCCTACTCCAGCTTGTGCCTGCTTGGCACTATGACTTCTTGTGGCAGACACAATATATATGTATTTTTAGTTCTATGTACTTGGTATATTTCTTTTGTTGTTGTTTGTTTCTTTTTATGGTTGGTTTGCATTTAGGAAAGTACAGTATGTATGTGTGTGATTCCCACAGATACCAGGAGGGGATACAGGACATCCTGAAAATGGAGTTACTGACTAAGCAGTTATATAGAAGCTAGGATTTGTACCCAGATCTTTTGCAACAGCAATAATGTCTAAACCACCTTCCTACCTCTAAGTATTGGTTTTTCAAAACAGGGTTTCTCTGTGTGGTTTTGTTGAACTTCAAATTCATGATCCTCCTGCCTCCAACCCCCCAAGTGAAGGGATTATAGAGATATACCACTATGAAGGGGCTTTTGTAACTAGTTTGGGTGGGTCATTGTTTTGAATTCACTTCCTATGAATTCCTCTAGGAAGAGGACAGGTGACAAAAGAAACCTAGAATCAAATTGCAAGCATCTTGAAGCCAACGAATCCATCCTGGGGACTCTCGAACCCAGAGCCTTTACTCAAACAACATGTGGTTTCACAAAGGAATTTTGGGACATGTTTTCCACGTGAAATATTTTTAGTAAGTGTGTACTGCTTCTGAAGTGACAGGATGACAAACAGTGTTTCTTGTGTTGTCCTGGCAGTGGTGGGTCTTTGAGACAGGGTTTCTCCATGTAGCCCTGGCTGTCCTGGAATTCATGTTGTAGACCAGGCTGACCTCAAACTGATCTGTGTGTTTGTGCCTTCTGAGTGCTGGGATTACAGGTGTGAGTCACTGGATGTGAGCCACAGACAATGCTCCTATCCCCAAGTATTTCCTGATGTATCTTCTCTTTGCTTTCAAAACTACAACCCAAATGACATCAAATTACAAATAAGTTACTTTTCCTTGAACATGCCACTTTCTGTGTATTTTATGTGAATCACTTCTGAGAATTGAAGCCTTAACATAAAAGGGAAGGTGGTTTGATTTGTGTCTTTACAGGATGGGGAAAAAGCTGCCCAGCTTAGGCTTGGGCTGCTTGTCCTTTTTTTGCCTCCTCCAGCCCTCTGTGTACAAGTCCCATGCAGGTAGTTCTGGGACCCAGATATCATCCATGACTGCACCCCAGGATTTTATCAGCCACAGGCAGCTGCTGGACTGAGGGCCCCCTGAGAGATCACAGCACCTGAGCTGGGCAGATAGCTCCATGTGTTAAAGAAGCCTCCTGTAAACTTCACCCCATGGGGATAGAGGGGCTAGTGCCTTTGTATCAGAGTACCTCAGCTAGCTGGCACTTGGCAGATTACCTGGTGGGTGACACTTGGAAAACACCCGGGGAACAGAGACAGAGTGGGGCAGGGAGCAGGTGCTGTCTTTGGAGACTATGGCTCTTCTGCATGAACCAACACTCCCTATTCTTCCTGCTAACCAGTAAGTGACCCTCAAGTCCCTTAAACTGTAAGTCTAAGGTCAGGACCACACCCACTGCTTCACTTCACTGGGCTCTAAAGGGACCCTCTGTTTAGAGGTGAAGTCACTGGTGGGCAGGTGCATGGCAATGATGCTTTGTTCAGGGTTTCAGGTTAGGGGAGATTTTCTTTCTTATTTTGTTGTTTGGAGTCAGGGCTTCACTTTATCCCTATATAATCCAGGCTCTGGAACTCAACAATCCTTCTGCCTCAGCCTCCCAAGTGCTGTGAGTAGCACCACGTGACCCATTTTGCATAGTAAGTCAAATTCTGCAATGGTTTACACTCATACATCTAGAAAAGTCACGGTTGCTTTAGAATTCCATTTGTTAGGCAACGGAACCCACCTTTCCTCAGAATGCATGAGGTTGAATTCTGTACCAGGCTTGGAGAGCCAGGAGGTTCAAACCTGGGGATTCCTGTCTGACCTGTGTCTGATGGAGCAGCCCTCAAGTGAGGGTACCTTGACCACCAGTCCTGCTGTGACTCAGTGGCACCAGGACCAGCACCCCAACTTCTCAGTTTTTCCTCATAATTGCTTCTCTATTCCCATTTATTTGTAGCCCTGCATGATTTTTTTTTGTTGTTAAACTTTGGTTTAAGTAGCTAATAGCTGCCTGGCTCTCTTAAACGGAACCAGAGGAGAAAAACAGTGAAAGGCAGGGTTGTGGGTTGACTCACAAGCAGCCATCGTTGCAGTCATATCTGTGGTTAGTACTGATGGGTTTGCCTTGAAGTGTTTGGTTTGATTCAGTTTAGTTTGGGGTTATTTTTGAGACAGGGTTTCCGTGTGTAGTTAGATGCTGTCCTCACACTCACGATCCTCCTGCCTCAGCCACCTAAATTCAAAGACCAGAGGCATGAGCCACCATGCCAACCTTTATTTATGTATACTTTAACAATTTTAGATACAGTTCATTTGCATTTGTTTGTTCATGATTTTTGCCAATAATACAGAATTATCCGTAAATGTGTAATCCATAAGTGATATGCACACCAAATTTGTATTCCTTTTTAAAATCATATATACGTTTATACGTGATTGGGTGTTTTTCATAAGTGTATATATGGACCACAGGCATGTACGATGTACACGTATGCCAGTAGAGGGCATCAGATGTTCTGGAATTAGAATTGTAGACAGTTGTGAACCACCAAACAGGTTCTGGGAATTGAACTGGGCTCTTCTGGAAGAGCATCCTGTGCTTTTAACTACAGAGCCATCTCTCTAGCCCAACTTGATATTTTTAAAGGTAATCTAACAGTTCCCTAGCAATGGTTATACATTATCCTTTCTATCATAGCATGGATGGGGTGTGTTTTAGGCCAGTTCTTATCAACAAAGCACTGCAATAAATATGCTTATGTTACTGTCTCTGTAGTTTGGATTTTGATAGTCTTTGGATTATGACAGATTCCTCAGAGCAAAACTGGCTGGATTTAAATTTATGTGATGCTCAGTCAAAATCTTTCATTAATTTACCCTCCAAGATTTGGTGTACAGGACTTGTTGCATCCTGTCCAGCAAACCAACTATCTGTTTAATCTGGTCCAGTCTTCCCTGGGGGAAGGGGCTCACTGCACGTGTAACCACTGGTATCTGGTGGCAGCAGGTGGCAGGGCACACGCAGGGGTGTGACACCCACCTGCTCCCACTAGAAAGGAGGCAAAGGGAAGCAAGCCAAGCTGGGGACCCTGTAGTTATAAAAAAGCAACCATCTGCTTGGAAGCTGGTTATTAACCTGTGTGGAGCACTGAGGAGACAATGCCATGGTGTATTTTCAGCAAGACTTGACTCTGATTCTGTCAAGTCAGACACAGTCAGAGCCTGGAACTAAGCATACATGGAAGGATGCAGGGCAGAGATCCTATGGCCAGGGATGCAGGATTAAGGCCCCATAGCCAAAAGAGGAGGCAAAGAGGCAAGAATGAGGCACCATCTAACAGTGAACTGCTCACCATTCCAGAGCTGGGGCACAGCGCCCTGTTGCGATTATTAAACTTTATTGGGCCCTGTCTTTGGTTCTCTCAAGTCCGACACAATCAGAGCCTGGAATGAAGCACAGGGGAGGGATGCAAGGAAGAGGTCCTATGGCCAGGGATGCAGGATCAAGTCTCCGTACCTGAAAAGTGAGGCAAGGTGTTGAAGCTGGGTATGACCATTCAGCTAAAGATTACAAGGCACAGTCTAGCAGCGAAGGGCTCACTTTCCAGCAGCTGGGTCGCAGCGCCCTCTCAGGATGACAGTTGAAATTCCAGGATGTTGCCACAGTGGGGTCTGGTTTATGAGTTGGGATGCAGAGGGTTTGAGGAATTCTTGAGCTTTTAACAATCCTAGTGCAGAACACTGACTGGGTCATCTGTAGCAATTTTTGCATACAAAATGGCAGGATTGATCTCATCCTCTTGTGTGTGAAGACTCCAGTTAGTTGAGAGAAGATAAGTTGCTTCATTAGCCAGAAGGGGCTTCCTAGTCTGGTATGATAATATGGCCAGAAGCCAGGTAAAGCCTGGGATAGGGGAGGACATGGCCATGAGTGTCACTCCCATAGTTGGTCACAAGGTTAGCAGATTGCTGGTTCCCAATAGTGGTAATGGGGTGGTATTTTTTTTTTTTTTTACTCTTCATGGTGTAGCCGTTCATTTATTATTTTGGAGTTTAGTTTTTTCTTACTTTTTTAAAGATTATATTGTATGTGTATGAGGTTTGTTCTTATGTATGTCTGTGTCTTGTACATTCTGGAATTGAATTTATGTGTGGATATGAGTTGCTATATGGGTGCTGGGAATGAACTTAGGTTCTCTACGTAAACAATTGCTTTTAGTTGTTGAGCCATCTTTCCTCACCCTGAGCCCTGCTTCCTCATCCAGCCCATGAGAACAACCCCTGCAGGCTGTGCACAGCCACTCCTGTTCATCCGTCACCAGGATGGACTGTCCCTCTGAAAACAGGAATCAAAAGAAACTCCTCCTCCTGGTTGCAGTTGTGTACTTTGTCACAGAATGGAAGTAGATGGATTTTAGGAGGTGTGATTTACATCTCAATAAGGCTGTTAAGGGGACCAGGAGAGGGTTCAGATGTTAATAGCACAGGCTCCCTGTCATGAGGCCTGGGTCCTCAGCACCCACAGGGTGGCCCACAACCCTCTGTAACTCTAGATTCTGGGTATCAGGCCCCCTCTCCAGACGTGCATGGAGGACCAGGTTTGCATGTGGTGAAAAGATGTGCAAGTAGACTCAACACCCACAGACATAAAATAATTATTTTTTAATTAAAAATTAAGACTGCCAAAACACCAACCACTCAGCCAGGCATTGGTGACACAGGCCTTTAATCCCAGGACATTTGCAGTGCACGTTATCCTGGGCCTGTGTTTTCCCAGCAGCCATCTTATCTCTGGCCCCTATTTTACCAAACCTGAGCTAGGTCTAATTTTCACTTTCCTTGGCCAGTGGGTGGGGGGGTGGGGCAACAGGATGCACAGTTGATGATGCCAAAAACATTTTGTAGATTCTGGACACTTGCTCTGCCTTTTCTTTCATTCTTCATTCTTTCCTCCCTCCCTCCCTCCCTTCTTTCCTTCCTTGCTTCCTTCCATTCTTCCTTCTTCCCATCTTTGTCTCTCTTTCTTTTTTTTGGAACAGAGTCTAATTGTCCTTGTGATCTGGAACTTACTGAGTATACTAAGCTTGAAGGGTTCAGGCTCTCACCCAGCCTCCTGCTTTAGCAGCCATGACAGGCTGCAGAAAGTACCTTGCAAAATGTAGGCCTCTGACTCAGAACCTTTTGCTGAGTTTCTGGCCTTCGATCTTGCTTGCTTGACCCTCCCCAGTCACTAGAAAGACAGGTACCGTTCATATGGCAAGGAATCAATCAGAAGTTAGCTAGTGAGCTCTGGATGTGCTCTATGGTAACAGTGGCAGAACATGGGAGGCCAGGCATACAAAGCATAGCAAGCACCCTGGGAGGACCTATTGACCAATCAACACAGGACAGGTCACCCAAGCTTGGAAATGCACCAATCCTGACACTGTTGTAAACCCCAAGACTCTACTTCCTTTACCCAAAATATTCTCTGCCTTGAGACCCTTTCTGGCCCTTCTCACTCCACCCAAGGTGTGGAATGGACAGACAAGACCTGAGTTAACATGTTAATTATTAAAGAGTCAGCTGGTCTTTGGTCTTTACTTTCAGCACTGGGGAGGCAGAGGCTAACTCTGTGAATTGGAGGACAGCCTGTTCTACAGAAATAGCTCCAGGACAGGCTCCACAGCAATACAGAGAAACCCTGTCTCAAAAACAACAAAAATTATTAAAGACTCTTTGTTTTGCATCAGAATGGGTCTCTTGGTGATTTAGGGGTTCAGAATTTGGGCACAACAGGCTTTTCTGGAACTCACAGAGGTCACCTGACTCTATATCCCTAGCCCTGAAATTAAAGCCATGTGTCACCTCTCACCTGTCCCCTCAGAAAAGAATAGAAACAACAAAAAAACATCAGAGTGGGTACTGTTGTGCCAACCAAGAGACCCCCACACGGCTTCAAGGAGCCATCAGAGTTCGAATGCAAGCAAAAGAAGGTGTTTATTTAGAAAAACCAGCTAGCTGGGATGTCCCTCTCTTGAGAGAGTTGAAGCTTGGAACAGAAATGCAAGGCATTTTTAAAGAACAAAGTACAGGAAAAAATAGACAAAGGCTCCTTAACTCTCCTCTGCTCAGGCAGGGTTGGTTAACATATCCTGGTGTCTGGCAGTTCCCTGTTCCTTTAAGGACATCCTGGGATCTGTGGCATTTATGAGTGGCAGGTAGGTGAGGCTACCTGGTTCCCAGTTTTCTTAAGAATCAAAGAGGTGAGGAGTGATGCTTACACAGTTGGTGATGAGCTCAGGCTGCCCTCTTGTGGGATCTGTTCATGACTTCCTGTCCCAAAGAGTAGAACCAGTGGTCACTTACTTATCAGGGGTCTTTTTATTTTTCTCCTTACAGGCACCTTTTGGAGGGCCTTGCCAAGCTCTGACACTAAGCAAACCAGCCACGCACAAGACAGTTAGTTCAATAATTTTTTTTTTTGCAGAGGGGGAAGGGAGACAGTGAAAGATGGAAAGGCCTAAGAGTGGGCATATGAGAGGCACTGTACACCTGGGTTTGTTCATATTTCCAGACAAAAATGTAAATCTAAAACTGTACAAATATTAAAATGGACTTGCTGTTATTTATGACTCCCCTTTTTTTTCTTGTTTTACTTATTGATCCCAGTTCCCTCTCCTTCACCCCAACCCTCCCAGGCCTCCCACCACCACCCTCCCATCTCATTCCCCTTCCCCCACTCCACAGGGAGGGTGATGCCTTCCAGGAGCTGTCAACAAAATCTGTCAAGGCACTTAGGGTAGGGACTAGGCCCTCTCTGCTGTCTCTTAGTTAAGGGAGTAACCCTCCATGGGGAATGTGTTCCCAATGTCTTTTTGTGCACCAGGGATACATCCTGGTTCCCCTGTCAGAGGTCCCTTAGACTGCCCAGGCCTTCTAACTGAGACCCGTTTCAAGGGTTTTTGAGGTAGGCCCAATCCCAGCTATCATTCTGGGGAGCATTATCTCCTCCTTTTTCAGATCAGCTGTCTCTGTGAGTATCTGTAACCTGGTCTTGTCCTCCCTCCCTGCATTTGGATTTTAGTTCTACTCAGTGTTTAGCTGTGGGTGAATGCTTCTGTCTCTATCAGCTACTAGATCAGGACTCTCATATGAATGTCTTAAATTCCTCCTTGTATCCATAGTTTCTCTGGAGGTGTGAATTATAGGCTAGTGATCCTTTGTTCTATGTCTAAAATTCATATATAAGTGAGTACACACTATGTTCCTCTTTTTGTGGCTGGGTGGGTTACCTCAATCAGGATGGTTTCCTTAAGTTCCATCCATTTCCCTTTGAATTTCAAGATTCCATTTTTCCCCCCACAGAGTAGTATTCCATTATGTAAATGTGCTAAATATTCTTTATCCATTCTTCAGGTGAGGGACATCTAGGTTGCTTCCAGGTTCTTGCTGTTACATATAATGCTGCTAAGAACATATTTGAACAGATGTCTTTGTTGCATGGATGTGGATCATTTGGGTATATCTCTAAGAGTGGGATTGCCAGGTCCTGTGGTAGACTGATTCCCATTTTCCTGAGGAACTGCCATACTGATCTCCAAAATGGCTGTACAAGTTTGTACCCTCACCAGCAGTGTAGGATTGTTCCTTTTTGTCCACATCCTTTCCAACATAAGTTGTCATTGGTGTTTCTAATTTTAGCCATTCTGGCAGGAGTAAGATGGTATCTCAGAGTTGTTTTGATTTACACTTCCCTGAGAAGTTAGAATGTTGAGCACATTATTAAGTGTCTTTCAGCCTTCTTGAATCCTCTATTGAGAAATGTTTCTTCAGTTCTATATCCCGTTTTTAAATGGGGTTATTTAGTGTTTGTTACTAGTTTCTTGAGTTCTTTGTATATTTTGGAGATCAGCCCTCTCTCAGATGTAGGGTTGGTGAACATCTTTCCCCAGAGTGTGGGCTGCGATTTGGTCTTGTCAACTGTGTCCTTTGCCTTACAGAAGCTTCTCAGTTTGAGGAGGTCCCATTTATTAAATGTCAATCTCAGTGTCTGTGTTAAAGGAGTTATGTTCAGGAATCAAGCCGGGTAGAGAACTGATTTTCAAATACCCATGTGATTAATAACTAAAGCTTATTCTTGATGCCCTATATGATAATGCTACTCAGTCTTTGAAACCACAGCTGAAGACTCCAGACAGCAAACATAACTAATCTGCACAAATGTAGCAAGGTGTTACCTACAAAGACATACTGGTGGTGTTACCTACAAAGACTTACTGGTGGGACATCCTGAATCTGAAAAGCTTTCTTAAGGCAAAGGACACACCCAGTAAGACAAAATAGCAGCCTACAGAAGGGAAACGATCTTCACCAACATCACACATGACAGAAGACTTATATCTAAACTACATAAAGAACTCAAAATACCAAATAATTGTGTGTGTGTGTGTGTGTGTGTGTGTGTGTGTGTGTGTGTGTGTGATGTCTGAGTATACCTGCAAGTGCAGTGGTAGAGGGAAAAGTTAATATTAAGATTTTTATTTCTTTCCTCCTCTTCTTTCTCCCTCTTCCTCTCTCTTCCCTTCTCTCTGTCTTCCCTCACTCTATCTTCCCCTCCCTCTTTCTTCCCCTCCCTCTGTCTTCCCCTTCTTCCTTGCAAACCTTCCTGTATCTTCATTCTTCTCCTCCAAAATGTCGAGGTTCTACCAGGGAGTACACACTCTATAATTTCAGATGTTACTAGGATTTCCCTTCATATTTGAATAAAAAATAATATATGGTATTTGAGTCTAGGTATAACATGAATAAGAAAAACCCAGAAACATATATTGGGCATCAAGTTGAAGACCAGAAAAGAAAAGCAGCCAGCCACTATCTCTTACTTCTACAAAGACTGAAGAAGGTGATCCTGTCTCCACAAATCCTCAGAGTACAATGTGGAATGCAGTGCTGTCCACCAAGACTACAATGTCTTTTTCTGTCTTATATTCCTTTATGTGCTGTGCCATAATACACCTGTCTCCACCTCCCTAGTACTGTGATTAAAAGTGATGCATTCTAAGTGCTGAGATCACCTTTGTGTGAACCATTTTCCCTTGTAGATTAGATCAATTTCATATAGCTCACTGTGGCCTTGAACTATTTGTACCTGTGCCTCTGTCTACCCAGGCCTGTGATTAAAAATGTGTATCAGCACTGCCTGACTCTATGGCTGTTACATACTTTGAATTTTGACCATCAATAGCTTTACTAACTCATAAATAATACCTAGGTAAATATTTTTTATTATTAAGAATTTAAAGACAATTTTGCTTGAACAGTCAATTTATATTAATCCTTTTCATGAGGAATATTGTAGACAGATCCCCAATGTATTTAGTTGCATGCTACAATATGCAATGTTCAACTTGTGAGATTAGGCAATTGACATTTGAGTGTAATTTTTCATGACTGTAAAAGCAATGGTTAGTTTTGAAAGACTGGACCTGAAGAAAGCATTAACCAGTTAATCACATACAGTAATAAAGCATTCAAAAGGAATGGGCTAAACTTTAATTTATATTAACATAATATTATTTAAACATTTTATTTTTCATTTTACATAGCTAGCCAAGTTCCCCTCCCTTCTTTTTTCCCACTCCCAACCTCCCCATTCTTTCCCTCGAACCATTCCTCAGAGAAAGTAAGATTCTTCTTAGAGAGTGAACAATTTTTATATACAATAACTGATGAAACTTTTCTTTCCATGTTCCATGTACATTTTACTGCATGTAAAACATTTTTTGTACTATTACTTTAAGGCAATCTTTAGGGAGCTGGAGAGATGGATTCACAATTGAGAGAATTGGCTGATATACAAAGGATGAATTTCCAGAACCTTCTGAGGGCTCACAGAGAATTAGAACTCAAATCCTTCAGGATATGATGCCCTTTCTGGCCTCCAGGGGTACTGCATGCATGCACATGTTGCAGAGGCATAAAAGCAAGCAAAACACACAGCAATTTAATTGTAAACATTTTTGAGCTGGGAATGTTAGAGCTTGCTTTCATCCTAGCACTCCAGATGCAGAGTCTGATTGATCTCTGTGAGTTCAAGACCAACCTGGTTTACAGACTCTGTTCCACAATAGCTAGGGCTATTTCACAGAGTACATGTGTACATATGTGCTTGTGTGTGTGTGTGTGTCTGTGTGTGTGTGTGTGTGTGTGTGTGTGTGTGTGTGTGTGGTGTCTGTCTATCTGTGTCTCTGTGTGTCTGTGTTGTGGCATGAAGGGGGTTGATTTTTGACCTATTTAGCTAGATCAGACAGTGTTTAAAAATATCCAGTTTCAGGGTGTTAAAATTTACAGAGATTTTCTCACAAGGACTCTGGTTTAAAATCATTTCTAAGACATGTCCCTTGGATCATATAGTGGCAGGTGCAAAGGCAGTAACAACACTTCTTATTTGGCCCTATTAATGACTCTACCGCTTTATAGATTTCTTTGAAGTGGTATCATTCTCACAAACTGTGGCCTTGGCATGAGATTAATTTTAACACTACTTCACATGCATTATAGCAAAAGTGTGAAAGATGAGCCACCTGTATCTGAAGGAATCAAGGCATGCCATCAATAAATTTCAGCCTTTTTAAGTGAGACTTCTCATCTCATTCTTGCCCAGGTGTCACGTATTTCTTTGTTATGAAGATTTATTAACTACTGAGGTCCAAGCTCATCATCCCAGATAGAGGAAACAACTGGTTATAGCTTGACACTTTGCCTGCAAAAGCTCAGTAACATTTAAAGAGCTGCTCAGGAAAGTATTAGGGTTTTTAAACTCAGGCCAATACCCTGGATTAATGTTGAGAAGGCTTTGAGAAAAGACATACACAGTTTTCAGACAGTTTTCACAGGTCAATAAAAAATACCTCCAAATTATGGCATGGAGAGATAGAGGACACAAGGAGAAAGTTGGCCACACGAGAGTAGCTTTTTGCAATTTATTCCCTCATAAAATACATCCTGACCAGTTTCTTTTCCATCCATTTCTCCCAGTCCTCCCCACATCACTCTCCCCAAGATCCACTGCTCCTGCATTTTCCTTCAGAAAAAAGCAGGCCACCCAAGAATATCAAGTGAACATGTCATAACAAGATACAAAAAGAATAGGGATAAACACTCATCCATGCTGGGCTAGGCATCTCTGTAGTAATAAATGGGTCCTAAATGCAGGTGAAAGAGTCAGAGATACCCTCACTTCCACTTCTATGATGCCCACAAAAACACCAAGCTTAGAAACATAATATCACTCCTGTCCTAAGAGATGAGGAAGGTTGCACTGAGGACACCAATGGTTGCTACATACATAATCCTTTAACTGGCGATGGGGATGGTATCCTACTGCACATGACCATTACCAATAAAATAAAAGGTAGAATTGATTGAAAAAAATAAGGCAGATACTAACATTAACATTGTTTTCTTCTTCTCAACAATAAAATTACACTTTCCTTTGTGTTTTAAAAATTAGAATACAAAACATTGTGTTTCATAACAGAATTTCTCCGCTCCTCTCTCACACCTTTGTCTCCCTCCATCCTTCTGTCTCCCTTCTTTTTTGTTTGTTCTTTCTGTCTTTTAAAATGTGTCACTGTATAACCAAGTCTGGATTCAAAGTCACTCTATAGATGAGCCTTGAACTCAAGATTTCCTGCCTCGGCTTACTGAGTCCTTTTGTTTCAGGCACACTATGCCAAACTTAGCTGAGATGGAGTTCTATTTTGTAACTTATCCTTTTGTCCAGACATGCAGTGCTGAGTATAGGCCTTCATCTTCTTTCCCAGAAACCTTACATGTATTTCCTGTGAATTTCATGAGACAGTAGAGGAAGAGCTCAAATTCTTAAGCTTGGTTTATCTTGAGGTGAGAAGAATGAATTTTCCCAATATGCCAGGTAACTGTTTCATGTTTTACAACCATGCACTAGAGTGGTATTTTGCTGCCCTGTTCAATTTCCTCAGACAACACAAAGACAAATCTCACCCCATAATTGGAAGCCTACCCAAACTACCAACATAAATTTATTCTCATGTCTGTGATATTTGTGTTTGGAACTGCCACTGAATAAGTAGCTGTCATGCTGAAATCACACTTTGGTTTTGTACCACCCAAAGAGATGAGACTGGAAATCCTTAAATCTTTAGAAGTTCGAGTCAAGGAGTATGCAGTTGTAAACTGATGAGTCCCTAGAATTTTTTGATGGCCTGCCTGCTAACTAGGAAAAATAATTTGTAACTAAAGTGTTGAATATACTTGGAAAAATGACTGTTGGTATTAGTAGTGCTGATGAATTGTCAGTGGCTACAATCTATCTTCTGATATACCAAAAATTAAAGAAACGTCATCTGCATAGATTATTAGTTGGGGTCATCCTTGTAGATATCTGCATATTTCCCTAGTGCCAGATTTATCTTAAAACATTTATCTTAGAACATAATGGTTCTCTCTATTATGGTATCACTTTTCTTGCTCTCCTCTATTCTTTCCCTGACTCAGTCTTCCTGCTCCTTCATATCCACCCCTCCCCTTCTCTTTCCTCTAACTCTCTCTCCCATTCCCCCTGCTCCCAGTTTGCTTGGGAGGTCTTGTACTTTCCCCCTGCTTCAGGGGACCAGGAATGACTCTCTTAGGGTCCTCCTTATTTTCCTAGATTTTCCGGCTATGTGAATTGAAAGCTGGTGATCTTTTGCTCTATGTCTAAAATTCATATATCAGAGAGTACATACCATGTTTGTCATTCTGTGACTGGGTTACTTCACTCAGGATTTTTTCTTCTAGATTCATCCATTTTCAATTTCAAGATTACATTTTTCCCCTGATGAGCAGCACAATATTGCATAAATGGACCACATAGTCGAGGGGCATTAAGGTTGCTTACAGGTTCTGGCTATTAAAAATAATAATACTCTTGTGAACATAGATGAACAGACGTCCCTGTTGTGTGAATGGCTATATGCCTAAGAGTGGAATTGTTGTGTCCAGTGGTAGAATGATTCCCACTTTCATGGGGAACCACCATATTCATCTCCAAAATTGCAGTACAAGTTTGCACTCCCACCAGCTGTAGAGCAGTGTCACCCTTTCTCCACATCTTCTCCAGCATAAGTTGTACATGAAAAAGACAGCCATTTTCATTTCAATGAGAGAAGACTGGAATTCACTCCCCATCTTTGTCCTCTAAAGGAGTCCTGCTGACAGTACAGTATCATCTCACTTCTAAACTCTACAATAAATCTCTGCTGCAAGGGTCACTCAATTTATATTTGTCACTGTAGCCAAAGAAAGCAGTTGTCATGGCAAGTATTAGTCCATAGAAGTCAATGAGATGTGGGCTAGTCACAGTTGTTCTCCACTATGGACAACCATCCATTCATCCACCAACGCATACATGCATGTAGGCATCATCCAGATATGTCTCTCCATGTAATAGGTATCCAACCTATACATGCTTCGATTAATGAATACCATATATCTATGCCTACAGCCATCAATTACCCATGCATTCACCCACTTATCAATCTATCCAATCATCCAATCATCTATATACCCACTTATCTAAAGATGCATTGGTCTATATAACAACATCCATCCCGATGCATGTAACCTTCAATCATCCACCCATATATGCAGCCATTTATCCACCCATCTCAACATTCATCTGAATAACAATGCACCCATCCATCCATCTTGGCAACCATCTGCATATCCATGCATATATTCATCCACCTATAATTTCATACATGCATCATCTGTTTCTCCTACCTCCATTCCAACACTAAGGCTAACCAACATCATACTCCTATAGATGACCAAGTTTTACATGTATGCCCAGTTGAGAAATTTTATGATTATTACCAGGCTCACTGCAGTGGCTTATTAATTAAACCACCGCTAACTGCTATGTTGTCATCATGGATTTTAATTTCTTCTGCCCATTAATCTCCCACCTTTTCTTATCCTCAGGTACACAGCTATGACTCTGTTGACCCACACTTGAGATTCTCTATGTGGCAGTTGGACTGTTTGATAGCATCAGACAACAACTTTCCACTGCATTTTTTAGTTCATTGTTGGAAACCTGGAGGCTTATCAGGTTCTGTTTGCTATTGAGAGTAGCCAGTGTTGATGAGAAAATGTCTCAAACTGCAAGAGAAAAGTCACAATACACTGGTTACTCCCTGACCCCAAGAGGAATTGTAACGTAAGGCTCAGTAATGCCTAAAACTGCAAACAGCACAGAGTCCTTCAGATAACATCATATTGTCAATGGTTCAAGAGAACAAGGAAGAAAGCCAGGCACATCAACATGTTAACGAAAAACAGGGCAGATCAAATACAACACACTGTAATGAAAGTTAAAATGGGACTAGAGAAATAGCTCAGAAAAATAGAGCAAACTGCTCTTGCAGAAGACCCATGTTTGGTTGCCAGAACTCATGTCAGACAATTCACAACCACCTGTCACACCATTTGGAAGCATGTGATTCCTCTTCTACCCTCCTAAGGTACTTGCATGCATATGGTACACATACATATACTCAGAAGCATTCTCTCTCTCTCTCTCTCTCTCTCTCTCTCTCTCTCTCTCTCTCTCCCTTTCTCTCTGTCTGTCTGTCTCTCTCTTTCACAGACACACACACACACACTGAGGTAAATAAATCTTTTTAAAGTTAAAACTAGGGACTGGAGAAATGGCACTGAGGTTAAGAGCATGGCTGGTAATGCAGAGGCCCTGAGTTCAATACCTAGCAACGACATCTTGGCTCATAACAACCTATAATGTGATCTGGCACCCTCTTCTGGCATGTAGGTAGATATGCTAGCAGAATACTGTGTGACAAAGATATCTTAAAAAACGTAAATTTGGAACAACATTAATATTTTGACTTTTGTTGCCATGTTGGGATCTGCCTGAGGCCTGGAAACCTCAGCATCAGGGAATCTGTTGCAGTAGGTCAGCCCCACTAGAGTCCGATGATGTTAAGTGCTATTCCACCTCCATTCAAGTTAGTAGGTAAGCACAGAACTGTTACTAGTACATCACCAAGTTTCGTGCTTGGAATCACCTGAGGCCTAGTAACTACCACAGGGGAAAACCAGATCATACAGAGCCTGTTGACATCGAGACGCTAGTCCTGCCTACATCCACAGGAAGAGGAGAGCCATCAGAGTATTGGATCTGCTTGTACTCTACAGAAGAGAACCTAGGACCTGTACCCACCTGGAGAGGGTGAGACCCCAATGGCACCCTGGAAGAAGGGATGGGAAGAAGACAAGAAAAGAACACATTCAACAACAGAAAGATCAATACAATGCCACCAGAGTCTAGGGACATCATGCCAGCCACCTGAACATCCTAACACAGATAAGCAGAAGAGAAAGATCCTTAAAAAAATTATGAAGATGATACAGGTCTTTAAACTGGAAATGAGACTATCCCTGAAAGAAAGAGAAAAAAAACAAAAACAAAATTCAAGAATTGGAGGGGAACACAAACCAAAAGTTGTAAGAAATAAACAAGTCTCTAAAAGAAAATATGGAAGCCAAGAAAAAACAACCAAACAAGTAAACAATTCAAACAATACAAGACATGAAAGCTAAAATGAGGCAAAAAAACAAAACAAAACAAAAATCTAGAAAAAATTAAAGTCTGAAGGAATGCTGGAAGTAGAAAAACTGGGTAAACAATCAAAACTACAGATTCAAGCATAACAAACTGAATAGAAGACAAAGAAGTGAGAATTTAAGGCCATAAGGATACACTACGAGGAATAGATTCAAGGACAGAAGAAAATCTTAGGTTCAACAAATCCCTTACACGAAATATCCAGGAAATATGGGACATTGAAAAAAAGTCCAAACCTAAGAATAATAGGTAAAGAGGACGGTGAAGAAACCCAATTCAATGGTGTGGAAAACATATTCAACAAAATCATAGAAGAGTACTTTACCAATCTAAAGAACAACATGCTCATGAAAGTACAAGAAACTTACAGATTACCAAATAGAGTGGACAACAAAAAACAAATAAATTTTAAAAAAAAGTGCCCACACAAAATAATAATCAAACACTAAACATACAGAACATAAAGAACAAAGAAAGAATATTCAGAGCAGCAAAGTAAAAGTTCAAGTAACATATTAAGGCAAATGTTTCAGATGCACCACACTTCTCAGTAAATCACTGAAAGCCAAAAGATCCTAGATAGATATTCTACCAAGACAAAGAGACCACAGATGCCAGCAAGGATTACCAGGAAAGCTACCATCACTATATATGAAGAAAACAAGAGATTCCATGTTAAAACCAGATTTAAAGAATACATATCCACTAATCCAGCACTATAGGAAATCCTGGAAAAATATCTTCAACACAGGGAAGTCAACTACACTCACAAAAACATAGCCAAAGCATAATCGCACTTTACCAGCAGCCAAAAGAGATAAGGGAGGAAAATCCACTCACATTTCCAATACCACCAACAAATGCAAAACAAACAAAAATTAACAATCATTGGTCATTAATATCCCTCAATATTAATGGTCATAACTAGACTATAAAATGACACCAGCTAAAAGAATGGATACAAGAAACACAGGTCAACTTCAAAGACAGATTCTTCCTCAGAGTAAACAATTTGGAAAAGATTTTTTCAGTCAAATGGACACACGAAACAAGCTGGTGTGGCAATCCTAATATCAACCTCATACTAAAATCAATCAAAAGAGATGAAGAAGGACATTTCATATTTCATATCACAGGAAAATTCCATCAAGATGAAGTCACAATTCTGAACGTCTATGCCACATATACGAGGGTATACATATTTATAAAAGAAACATTACTAAAACTCAAATCACGCATAAAAAGGTCACACAGTTATAGTGGTAGACCTCAAAAAACACTCTCACAACTACTCAGATCTACCAGACACAAACTTAACAAAGAAACTAAGGAACTAACAGGAGGTATGGCCCAATTGGGTTAAACAGACACCTATAAATCATCTCATCCAAATACAAAAGGAAATATATTCTTCTCAGCACCACCTGGAACCTTCTCTAAATATGACCACATACTCTGCAACACAGCAAATTTCAATAGATACAAAATAAATGGAATAACCTCCTGTGTCTTATAAGACCACTATGATTTAAAGTTAGAATTCAAACACCAGAAAAATGCAGAAACCCTACAAACTCAAAAAAAAAATTTGAACAATTAACAATTGCAACATTCGTGGGTCATAGAAGAAATAAAGAAATTAAAGAAGTCCTGGAATTTAATAAGAATAAAGAAACACACACTCAAACTTATGAGACACATTTAAAGCATGCTAAGAAGAATTTCATTGCACTATATGTCCATATGAAGAAAAAAGAGAATAGTCACACTGGAGAATTAACAGGGCAGCTGAAAGCTCTACAAGAAAAATAAGAAAACACCTCAGAGGAGCAGACCCAGGTAAGAAATTAAATTGAGGGCTGAAATCAATGAACTAGAAACAAAGATAACCACACAAAGAGTCAATGCAAAAAAAAGTTGGTTCTTTGAGAAAATCAACAAGATAGACAAATTAGACAAATTAGCTCAGCAAATTAGCACAATATAAAAAAAGTAGCCGCACTCCCCATTACACCCCATTATATACTGACAAGTGGGGCTGAGAAGTAAATCAAAGAAACAGCACACTTTACAATAGCCACAACATAAAGTATCTTGGGGAAATGCTTACCAAACAAGTGATAGACCTGTATAGCAAGTCTATCTTTAAAGAAAGAAATTAAAGATACCAGAAAATGGAAAGATATCCTGTACTCTTGCATAGGTAGAATAGACATAGTAAAAATGGCCATCGTGCGAAGAGCAATCTACAGATTCATTGCAATCCACATCAAAATCCAAGCACAATTCTTCTCTGAACTTGAAAGGATAATACTCAAGATTATATAGAAAAAGACAAGACCCAGGAAAGCCAAAACAATCCTGTACAATAAAGGAACTTCAGGAGGCATTACCATCCCTGACTTCAATCTCTGCTATAGAGCTATCGTCCTGAAAACAGCTTGGTATTGGCACAAAACTAGAAAGTTAGAGCAGTGGAATTGAATTTAAAATCCTAATAATAACCCTCACACCTACAATAACCTGACTTTTGACAAAAACGTTAAATGTATACAATGAAAGGAGGAAAGCAACTTCAACTAATTGTGCTGTCACAACTAGATGATGGTTTGTAGAAGACTGCAGATAGACCCATGTCTATCACCATGCACAAAACTTGAGTCCAAATGGATCAAAGACCTCAACATAAATCCAACCACACTGTATCTCTTAGAAGAGAAATTGGGAATTACCCTTGAAAAAAATTGGTACAGGAGACAACTTTCTGAACATAAACACAAGAGCACAGACACTGAGATCAACAATTGATAAACAGGAGCTCCTTAAACTAAAAAGCTTATGTAAGGCAAAGAACACAGTTTATAAAACCAAACTCAGACCACAGCCTAGGAGAAGAAATTCCCCCACCATATATCTGAGAGAAAGCTGATCTCCAAAATATACGAAGAACTCAAGGAATTGGTCACCAAAACACCAAAGATCCCTTTAAAAATGGGGTACAGAACTGAAGAGAGAATTCTCAATATAGAAAATCAAAATATCTGAAAGATACTTGAGAAAGTGCTCAACATCAGGGAAATGTGGGATAAGTTTACAGTGTGATGCTCACATTACTTCTGATAACTGCTAAGCTTGCATTTAATAGCCCTGCCCATCCCCATTGTTTTTTTGAGACAAGGTTTCTCTGTGGCTTTGGAAGCTGTCCTGGAACTTGCTCTTGTATACCAGGCTGGCCTTGTACCCATAGAGGCCTGCCTGCTTCTGCCTTCCAAGTGCTAGGATTAGAGTTGTTCCCAACCACTTCCTGGCTAGTAGCCTTAATTATGTATGGTTCTTCCTAGCTGCTAAGCTTGTACTTAGTAGACTTATTCATGGTTATTGTTGTTCTTCTATCTCCTTCTTTTTTTTGATAGTGCATCTTCTGAAAGATAAAAGGCTTGTTGTTTATTACTATACATATGCCTCAGTCAGGAAGATTGAGAAAGTTAGTAGGGTAGGGATAGAGGTGAAGAATGGTTACTCATGTTAAATGCTGACTGGATGGTGGTCAAATGAGATGCATATGGAGTCAGCCTTAGGCTTTGCAAAGATGCAAAGTGTTTTGTTGGTGGATGCAGAAGCAATGTAGTGTTTACATCTCATCCCATTCCTACCTGTCTTATCTGAGTCAGTCCCAAAGTGCCTGGCCCATAGTCCATAGTCACAACCCTCCCCTCTCTTTTATGCTTCTCTTTCTTCATCCCTTTCTTTGTCCCCATCTTCTTCCCTTCCACACTCCTCATCTCCCGGGATCTCTGTCCAATGGAGTAAAAAAGACAGAAATCTTTTCTGTGAATGCATATAAAATCTGAGGCCTTTGCTACTTAGCACTATCTTTGTCAAATTCTTGTGGGGCACAGAATGGTGCAACCTCAGAGCCCTGTCCAGTCTGAATGTCTTTTTCTCCAACACTCTTTCTTTTGAAGTCCATTTCTGTGCTTGTGTTTGCCTACTTATCAGTGATTTTTCCTTCACAGCTTCTGGGATGTTATCAAGGATGTAACTGAGCCTAATTTGAATTTGTCTAGCACTCTTGTTGATGAGGACTAGTTAATATCTAGAGTCCTATAAGGTTAATTAAATGGACATTTCCAATACAGTTATATCACAGCACCCACTATTATATTAATACTATAACATTTGACAGATATCTTAATGAGTCATTATCGTGAAGAAATGCCAACAAAACTAATGCTAAAAAATTGAAAGTGAGCCATTTACATTAACTGATTGAGATTTGGAATAGATTTTTCACTTTTTATAAGGCATTTCTTATGGGATTGCAACTGCTGCACTTTCCATGTATCTGATTTGCAGGAGTACAGTAGGCAGACCTGCAAGGCCTTGCATAATTAACAGGGTTCTATATGATGGTTCTGAACCTGTCTTTGATTAGTTTCTGCCAATCTCACATGCTAGACTTTTTTGTACCTGTGATAAGATGCCTGACATAAATGCTATGAGGAAGGCATTATTTTGCTCATAGATTCTGCCATCACTGCAAAGAGAGAACACTGGGACAGGACACATGACAGACAATTAGCAGAGAGAACAAAATTACATTGCTCCTCAATGAGGCATTATGGGTCGATCAATGCCTTTTTACTACTGAAAAGCTCACAGTCACTGAACAGCTGGTACAGGAATAGCTTGAGACTGGTCACATTCTACCTAGCACTTCTCTTTGAATATACCCTCATCTTTGTTACTAAAAAGAAATCAGGAAAATGGTATCTGCTGCAGAACCTTACAGCTGTAGGTAAAACTCTGGTTCTGATGGTGGCCCTGCACCATGTTGCAGTTCCCTTGGAATATTTTAAAATCATAATTGAACTTAAGGACTGATTCTGTACTATACCTTGGCATCCAGATGACCAAAAATGTATTTACTTTAGTTTCCCTTCTCTGAATTTTCAAGCACATCAAAAGTACCAATGGCATGTTCTTCCCATGGTATGGCCAACGGTCCCAACTCTTTCAGTCCATGTTGCAGCCACCATTCAAACAGAGACTCATGGCCACAGATATATATCAAACATTATATGAATAATATCATTTTAGCAGGACAAATAGTTATTATCTTGTTATAAAGAACTGTGTGATTCTTTAACAAAAAGGGGTTACAGATACCCCCCAAAGTGCAACTCAGAGATCCCGGTACTTATCTAGGTTTGCACATGTTTGAAGACAAGATACTCTCTCATAAATCATCCTGAGCATAGACAGGCTTCAGACACTCAATGATTTTCAAAAATTATTGGGAGATATTAATTGCCTATTACCTTATCTAAAAATCAACAAGGATGAATTATAAACCATTTATGATAGTCTCCTCAACAATTCAGAACCACCTTGCCTTGACAGCTTTTGCCTGAAGGTTGTAATACTATAACCATTGTGAAACAAGCAATACAGGCACAACAAGTCACATTATGAATCACTATCATACATTATGTTTCATCATTTATAAAACAGCACAGACTACCACAGCAGTACCTGGTAGACTGCTCCCATACTATGAGTCCATTTACCAATCAGGCCTAAGACTGTGTTAAATTCTTATTTTCAGTTAATCTCAGACATCATTGTCATGGGCATAAAAAAATCAAGGGACTACTTAGGCATTGAACCAAACCTGATTATTCACCCTTACAGGTTGATTGGCTCATGCAGACTACAGAACAATGGCCCATAGCCTCAGCTAATTGTATGGAGAAATAGATAATCATTACTCCCAATAAATTAATTGACTTTGTCAACCACCAAGCGTTTATTTGCTCTAAAATTACCATCTAGAACCCTATCCCAAATGCATTAACAGTTTGTACTAATGGTTCCTCCACAGGAATAGTTGCTTATGCTTGGAATAATGAAGTCACCAACTTTCAAACTAGAGCCTCATCTGTTCAATTAAAAGAACTAATGCAGTCATGTCTGTCTTCATTTATTTTTCAGATGAACCAATCATTTATATTAACAGTGCCTATATTTCATGATCAGTATACTCTTAGAGTCTATAGGTCAGGTAAAAACATCTCTGAATCTGTTAATCTGTTTAGGCATCTAAATTCTCTCATAAGAACTAGAAAATTCCCCTTATTTTATGGGGCACTTTGGTGGTCATTCATTTCTCCCTGGAATCTTATGCAAAGGGAATCACTTAGCTGATCAAGCAACACACTCTTTTGTGTCTCTGGCTGCTGAATCTACATGCATGAATTCAGGGCTTAAAGTACACTCATTATACCACTTCAATGCCCACACCTTGAGCCTCATGTATCAAATTACGAGGGAACAAGCCAGACAAATAGTAAAATTTTGTTCAGAATCTATCCAACATTTGAACTTTCCCCATCTGGGAGTCAATTCTTTGGGACTCCTAGCCATTGCTCTTTGGCAAATGGATATTACCCATCTCCAGAATTTGGACATCTTAAATATATTCATGTTAATATAAATACATAGAGTGGTTTTATATTTTCCTCTTCCAAACTGGAGAAACTACTAAATATGTAATTAGCCATTTGCTGGCTGTATTCTCTGTCATGGGCACTCACCCCCCCCCCCAAAAAAAAATTAAGACTGATAGAGGACCTGGATGAACCAGTGCTAATTTTAATGCTTTTGCAAACAATTAGATACTGACCATATTACTGAAATTCCATATCATCCTCAAGGACAAGGTATAGTGGAAAAGCTAACCTAACACATAAGTTTACTATTAATAAATTAAAATGGGAGAACATGGTATCCTACCAAAGTCATACCAAGAAATATGTTAACACATACTCTCTTCATTATTAATTTTTTAAAATGTGAATGCGATTCTGTCACTCTGATACATAGAAAACCTTCACCACGGTAATGTGGAGAGACCCCCTAGATAACACAAGGCATGGCCCTGACAAAGTCCTAATATGGGGACGAGGATCAGTATGCATTTACTCCAATGAAATGAAGTCAGCCACATAGCTTCCTGAGAGATTAGTTAAACAAATAGGTGATAACATAAATCTGTCCAGTGGAAAGTGTTCCTCCTGAGAATATTTATTCTTTTCTGTTTTCCAGAGATGAAGACATACATTATATTTTGGGTCTCCCTCCTTTTGGCCCCTCTCTCAGAAGAAGGATTTGATCAGTCCATTGAACCAATGATTTAATAAAAGCATTATATGGCGCCCCATGTGATTTCAGGGGAGGAAACTACTTTGCTACTGGTTCCTCCAATTTACATGTTGATTATGGAGATAAAACTGCTGATCTATCAGTGCAGTCTTCCCTTAACAGGGGAGTCACTCAAGCCTGGATATGTGTTAACAAACCTAAGTATCTTCCCACCATTAATGGACAACAAGGGCCTCATGTGGCTGCTGTTGGGGATCTGTCCGCCAGCCCCATTTTGAGACACAAATGTGAGTACACCTCTGGCATTATTCACTCTCAACAACAGGACATGCAATATTAAGTCACACAGGTTCCTAGGAAATACTAAGTGAAACTACTTCACAGTTGCCTCCAGTCCTGAAACACTCTAGCATCACCGCCTCTCACGTTGGGGCAGTAACAGTCTATTCTTCCCTGGGCAGCAGGTACATCACTTGGCCTTCATCTGCTGCAACCCTAGGCAGTGCTCTTTCCTGAATCTACTGGTTGGGGAATATTATTTTAAGGTGTGCGATTTGTTTATGAAGCATTTATTTAACTCTGGGAAGTTGTGTTATTTGCCTTTCTAAAACAGGAGATGGTCTGATAAAGAGCTGAAAGCCAATAGCTAGATTGGAGCAATGACATATGGGGCTGGTGGCAGACAGTATACATAAAGCAGAAAGAAAAATAAGAAGCAAGAAGAGAACAAGGGGTTGAGGCTGTCATGGACAAGCCACCCATCAAGCCAAGGAGTAAAAAATGAAATAAGACATGCAGAAGTAACAAAAGGAAAAATCCCAGAGGGAAAATGTGATTGGGATAATTTATAGTTAACAAAAGCTGACCATTGCAGTCCAAGCTCAGGCCAGGCATTCATAATTAAGAATAAGTCAATGTGTGTGATTTGGGAGCTGGGTGCTTTACCCCACAGTAATGTAAGAGTAAAACATCACATTACACCAACCTGTTTGCGGGGCTCTTTTTGCACTAACCAGACAGTAAAACCAAGTCTGAGTCTAACAGCCAGCTTTAAGTTAACATATCAACAGTGACTGATACCTTCTCTTTGCTAAAGGATTAGGTAATAAAACAGAATACACAATCTTTGAGGTACTTTAAGACAGGGATGGCTAAACAGTCCATCATAAATACCAGGACAATTTAGTTCTTTAAGTACATATGTGCTCCCCAAGAATGACATCACCCTCCCTGGGGAGTAGAATGGGGAAGGAAAAGGGTTGCTGCAGGGGTTTGGGAAGAAGTGAGGATGTGGGAACTGGGATTGACATGTACAATAAAAATGTTTCAAATTTAAATAACTAAATCATCACAGAAAAGTACGTATGTGGTCTCACTTTCATGAGTAAATAATTAAATCTTTACTGACCTTTTACAATATTGATTTCAAGGACAGTCTCTGTCTCTCTGTCTCTCTCTGTCTCTCTTTCTCTCTCTCTCACTTTTTTTTTTTTCGAGACAGGGTTAGTCTGTGTAGTCCTGGCTGTCCTTGAATTGAGACAGCCACCTGCCTTTTCCTTCCAAGCTCTGGTATACTTAGTGCCTGTTAAGTAGTTGATTTACAACGACACATAGATACACATACTCTTAGGTGTTTATACAATCTATATTAGTCTCTTAACCTTTCTATGCCATTAGAAATATAGTTATTTCCTTTTATGAACATAATAATATTGAGTTTGAGCCATGACAAAAAGACACTGCAGGGGTAGAAATCATCACATCATATGCTTAATCTTCACAGTGTCCTCTCTCTCCTCTAATAGCGTTCCAGTGCTTGCTTCCCCTTCTTGGCACATCTCTTTTCTGCTCAAGTACCAATGCCTTAGGTATGTGTCACTGCACCCTGGAAGCTTCTTATATATATGACTTGTGCCTGCAATCTTCTTATATGAGGAAGGGTGAAAATCCAGGCTGTGGAGGGGAGCAGTAGTTATCCATGCAGGCAGAGGCCAAGAAAAAGAAAAGGCCTTGGATGCACCTGTTTTAGTTATCCTGTGAGGCACTAGTTTCCATGGGGAAAACACACACTCATCCTGACATCTGTTCTAGTCTAGAGACTGAGTCAGGCAGATTTATACTCAGGGCCTAGATTGCATTTGTGTACTCTGAGACAATTCCCTGGAAGTCGTCTTTGGACTCTGTTGTGACAGGCATACCCGATTGAGATTCCATTTTTGTGTCTCTCATCTAGGCTTCCTGAGCTCTCCTATGAAGTCTACTTCAGGACTCTCACACTCCTTCCCTTTCTTTGTTGTGTTCTGCAGCTTTCAGCCACCAGGACTCTTTATTGTTTAAATTTCTGAGGTAAAAATCCCTTGTGCCCATGAAACAATGTAGATGCTGTGCACTAAATCTATGGTCCCAGTTCCCACTCCCACTTTGGCGCCTTCAGTGATGTCATCAAGCCGCATCTGCCTCAGCTGGGACATGCGCCTAGGGTTTATCCCCACAGCTGAAGGAGGGGAGGTGAATCAGCCTCCTGTGTGGTGAGTTGAATCTGTTTCTCCTCCTCTCTTCAGTTGTTGTCTCCCACAGTGTTGGGTTGCAGGTCAGGATCAATGAATATGGGAGGCAAACTGTCAGGACGCTGAGGAGAGAGGGGACTAGGGAGGCCAAAATGTGCCTGAGATAGTGCAGGTAATGGCTGTAGGAAGTTTTAAGGAGGTCTTTGTTTGTTTGTAGTTTTTCATGACAGGGTTTCTCTGTTTAACAGCCCTGCCCGACCTGAAACTCACTCTGTATTCCTGGAGGCCTCTAACTCTGAGATCTGGCTGCCTCTGCCTGCAACATGCTGGAATTGAATTACAGGCATCTGTCACAACCCTCTGTTATTTATTTGTATTTATTTATTGTTAAGCAAGGGACTCATTTGGCCCTGGCTATCTTAGAATTCATTTGCAATATTACTAGTCACATTGTGTAAACATAATAGGATTTTAACTCTGTTTCAACTATGAAGTACTTTTATCACCTCCTATAATGATATCTTTCCTATGAGTAAAACCAGTTTAGTAGAGCGTAGCTTTGGTCTCAGAATTCTTTTTTTATTACTTTCCCCCTCTGAAGACAAAATCTTCTTGTGCAGCCCAGGCACTTACTACATAGCCTAGGCTGAGCTCATAAGTACAATATGCCTATATCAGCTTCTGGCACATTAGAATTTACAGGCCTATCACTGCATCCAATCCAGAAGGCATCTTTGACACTGGCAGCATTAGTTTCGGTCAGTGTGATAAAAGAATAAGAGTGATTCTCATGGTTGTAGATCTGGGATGCAAGGGCCCAGCCCAGCCTGCTAAAGTTGCCTGGGTTCTGTTCAGACACTACCCTTAATTTCTGATGACTGCTGTTTTAACTTGGACAGTGGGTGAGGGAAAGCAGTGGTTTTTAAATAGTGAGCACTATGCAACCATTTAAAGGAAAGAAGAATTATTAGAGGAAGTTGGACAAACAGCACCATATCCTTGTTTACAAAACATAGGCTTTGTAGATCTCTGGGTGATAATTGTGGCCAGTTTGATTTTCAGCAGTAAGGCACAGAAGATTTCCAGTTTGAGACCAGCCTGATAACATCAGGATGGACACTAAATGTGTTTCATTTACAAAGGCCTGCAACTAGTTTTGCATCTATCAGAGTGCATTTGAGAAAGTGCCCATTACATGTGAACTGAATAATGTACACCCTACATCTTTTTTTTTGAGACAGGATCTCCATATCTATGTAGGCCTGTCTACATGGGAACTCTACATCAAGTGTACATCAATTGCAATGTACATTAATTGGCTACAAAGTCACAGAGATCAACCTGCCTCTATCTCATGAGTGCTAGGATTAAACAATTTTAGAAGATTGCTTGATAAAAAATGTACATGTTTATGACATTCACTTTTAAATTTATATATTCTGAAATGGTGAAATCAGGCTAATTAATCCAATAAAGTCATATAATTGTCTTGTGGTGAGACATTTAAAATTTCAGTGATTTGTTCAAGTATTTGATGTTACTAGTGTTACTATGTCATACATTAGATTGTTATATGTGGACATTTAATTTTCTTTAAAAACTTAATTAGACAATAGTTGCCTATTGTCATCTCAGTGATTGACCACATATCCATCCTGGCCCTGAGTTTTATTCTCAGTGATGGAGGGAGTGGGGTTTGGGGTAGACAACAGAAAATATGGGATTCATTTCATGGGGTATAGAATCAAAAAGTAGCACGGATGTCTGTGGTTACAGGGAAAAAGGAAAACTTCAGTCTCTATCAGGTTATTAGGAATGTCTGTTTTTGTTTCAGCAGCATTTTTCCTTCTTTTTTATTAATACTATAATTTAAAATTTTTACATGTCGATCCCAGTTTCCTCTCCCTTCCTCCCTCCAATCATCCTTCCTTCCCTCTTATCCTTTTTCCCTGTGACATGAATTCTGGCCATGCTCCCCTTCCATCCCCCCTCACCCCCATTCCACTTTAGGGCTGTGATATCCAAATTGGGTCATATAAATCTGTCAAGTCATTGGAAGTAAGAACTAGGACTTCTCTCCTGTCTCTAGGTTAAGCGGGTATCCCTCCATGGTGGATGCGTCCACAAGGTCCTTATGTGCACCAGGAATAGGTCCTGTTTCTACTGTCTGAGGAACCCCAGACTGCTCAGTCCTTCTAGCTGAGACCCATATTAAGGTGGTCTAAGTCAGTTCCATGCTGAGTTCCAAGCCATCAGTCTGGGGGGCCCAAACTCCTCCTTGTTCAGGTAGCTATCTTTGTGAGTTTCTGCAACCTGGTCTTGTCCCCTCTCTCTGCATCTGGATTCTAGTTGGACTCAGTGTTTGGTTATGGGTGTTTGCTTCTGTTTCCTACAGGGACTAGATGAGGACTCTATGATGGTGGATAATTTAGTTGATGATCTCACTATCAAGAAGGGCATTTATGGCAGCCTTTCCATGGTTGTTCGAAATATGAGTTGGAGTTGGTCTTGTAGTTCTCTAGACCTTTTTTATGTCTAGAGAACTGCAAGAAAACGGAGTCATTTCATTGGGTGTAGAATCAAAATTAGCATGACAGCTGTGGTTTCTGCTTCACAGGCAAACATCAGTGTCTGACAGCTTATTAGGAATCTCTCTTTTAAAAGAATTATTTTTACTTTTTAAGTAATTTTCTTTCTGTTTTCTGAGGCCAGGTTTCTCTTCTGTCCTGGAACTCACTTTGTAGACTGGGCAGGTCTGGACCTCACAGAGATCATCCTGCCTGTCTACCTAGTTCTGGTAATATAGGTGTATGCTATGATACCTGGCCTTATTTTATAGTGTTTTGAGTGCATCTAGGTATGTGCATTGTGTATTATGTGTAGCTGATTTCTGAAGAGACCAGAAGAGGGCAACAGATTCTTTGGAACTGGAATTACATAGATGGTTGTAATCCTTTATGAGTTCAATATGTTATTGAATACTGATCCTCAATAGGAATAGTAGGTGCTCTTAGCTGCTGAGCCATCCCTCCAGCCCAGTTATTAGGAATCTTTTAATGAACTCTTTTCCAATACCTAGCATAGCTTTGGGTAATAGTCAGTGTATCCTGTGATTTTCAGATTAGAGTAGTTTGGCAGGTTCTCCATAGAGAAAGTGCTTACTAAAATATTTTGTTTGTAAGAAGGAGTTGCTCCCACTTTATCTTCTTCAGAAAACAGTATATGGAGAGAGATGCCTATTAAGAACATTTGTGTTATTTATGTTAGCAAAGTACTCAGAATGGTATTTGACATGGATTGACTGAGCAAAGGAAGTACATACTGATTTGTTTGGTAAATTAAATATATCATATGGGAGATAGAGTGCATACCTATAATCCTGGTGCTCAGATAGCTGGACTGAGAGGACAAGAGTTTGATGCTCTTTTAGCATACACAGTGAGACCCTGTCTGGAAAAGTAAATGAAAAGTTTAAAATTCCTGATTTCAATGCTTCCCTTAGGAGAATTACCTCAGAGATGAGTGCTTGAAATCTTTTTTTTTTTAATGATTTTAAAAACTTGTTGTGTGTGTGTGTGTGTGTGTGTGTGTGTGTGACAGAGAGAGAGAGAGAGAGAGAGAGAGAGAGAGAGAGAGAGAGAGAGAGAGAGAGAGAGAACATTCACACATGCACTGTGTGTCCTTGTAGGCATAGTGGCCAGAAGACAATTCCTCTAGATCTTTAGCAAATGTAGTTCAGAGCAACCCAATGTGGGTACTGTGAGCTTTGGAAAAGCAGCAAGTGCTCTTAACCCCTGAACCATCTCCCCAGTCCTGAGCTTCTGTATGTTAAATAATATTCTCAGGTGAGGTGTGATTATATAACAGGTAGAATAGGGTCCCCCAATAGTTTAGATATTAACAATATCCAGAACATTTATAGAAAAATAGCAAGTAACACCAATTATACACATGAAAGTACATACAAATATACTGAAAGGTTTTATAAGTGGGTCAGGAAACGTTTTTGCTTTCTTAAAAGTATCCATTTTATAAACTAACACATTAATGTTTTTCTCTTCATAGCACATATTTTCTCACACATTAATCTGTGAAAACCCTGTGAGAATTTCGGAGAATGATGACAATGATGGCTCGAAACAGGATTGGTGAGCTGGCTCAGCAGGTAAAGGTGTTTGCTATTTAAAACTGATCACCTGAATATCTCGAAATTCCACCAGGACTGAAAAGATTGGACTCCAGGAAGTTGACCTTTGACTTCCCCAAATGTGCTGGTGTACATGTATACCAGCACTCACACCTGTACTCACTACAGTCAGTACTAGTATGCTTCATCCATCATTTTAAAGCATATTTTAAATAAAAATCACAGTTTCTCTTCCGTCCTCTCCTGTTCCCTTCCCCGACCCTATTCATTTTTTATCCATCTCCATCAGATAGGGTAAGGAGTTCTATGGGAATCAACAAGCATGCAATATCCAATTGAGGCAGGAACAAGGTCCACCCCACTTACTCAAGGTTGAACAAGGCACCCCATCATAGGGAATAGGTTGTAAAGAGACAGTTAATGTTCCAGGGACAGGTCCTGGTCTTGCTGCTAGGGGCATCACAAAAAATCAATCTGAAACCCAGATGCAGAGGGCATAGGATGGTACCAAGCTGGCACCCTAGCTGTTCCTCCAGCATCTGTGAGCTCCCACAAACTTTGATCCCCCTTGCTCATATAATCCCTCCTCTCTCTTGGCCAGGAAGTAGATGGAGAGGGATGATCGATTAGGTGCAATGATCTGGAACTTAACTTTTCCTCTGAGCCTCATGTCTTGAATGCTTGGTTCATGTGAGGAGGGCACTACTGGGAGGCTATGGAAACTTTAGTGTGTGGGGGGCATGGAAGACATTAGGTCATAATGAGCACTATAAGACCCTGTCCCCTTTCTGACTCCATGATTTCTGGTTCATGAGATGAGCAGTTGAGCATTGCTTTCTGTTTCTGTCTTCAGCCCACCTGCTAAGAACCCAATGCAGTGGGGCACCTGAACTGGATTGAGGACTTCAGAATCATGAGTGACCGCGTCTTCTGCATTGGACTCCTTGTCCCTGAGCTGAAGGGCTCTGGCCATGTGCAGTATTTGGACTCCCCCACTCCTGCTAAGCCAGGTGCTCCTTCCTGTTTACTCTTCTGGGTGTCATTAGCGTACTAACTCCCATAGACTCTGTTTGTGTCCTGTAGCCTTCCTATGGTTATCACTGATACTAACCATATGCTTGAAGAAAAATGGCAAGCTATTCACACACGAAGACTTGTGCAATGTTGGGTCCAGCTTGTGGTCTGCCACTCCATCTTTGGTCTCACTGAAGCATCTGCATACACATGTTCATGCAGTCATGCTTGTTGATCACTAGGAAGTAAAATGACAACATTATAGTGCTGTCGTGCCAACTTGTCTCCATCATCCTGGCCTTCCGGAGGCTTGGCCTAGGTGTACTCCAGTAACACTGAACATGTGCTAAGGGCACCACTTGGTTGACAGTGGCTCAGGCAGTGATCCTGAAGGATCTCCTACTGGCAGGCCACAATCAGCTTTTCCATCTTTCTGCTGTGTAGAAGGTGCAGCTTCCCTTTTACAGCCTCCTGTGGCAAGCCTTCTTGCTGGACTGTCTTTGGACTGCTAGCACCTAAACAGAGATTTCCGATTAATTACAAGAGCTTGACTTTTAGTTTAGGATTGTCCAACTAGCTCTTATTACTTAAATTAACCTGTTCCTTTTAATCAATATTCAGCAACATGGCTTTTATACTTTCCTCAATTTTGTATGTACAGCTTGCCCTGTGTCTCCTTGGCATACTGACACATCTTCACATGGTATATTCCAACATCTCACAACAGCCTCCACCTGCTCCAACAGTTCATTCAGATTCTGATGTGTTTGTGGAGTGGAGTGGAATGTTGGTAAAGTTACCCGTATGCACGTTCTGCTGAGTGGCTTGCTTTCCAAGAGGTAGCAACCCTTGAAGGTAATGTAGTGGGAATAACACTAGGGCAGTTGAGTAAATTTACTTTCTGGTGGTTTTTTTATGATCTTTAGATGTGATAGTTTTTCTGATTTAATGCTTTGTATATATGCTACAGATATATGGAAATATTAGAGTTTTTCTATGTTGATTTTATGTCTTGTTTATTTCCTTAAATGATTATAAGTTCCCAAGATTATCCTAGCATAGTTTATAAAAATTTTTACATAGAGATCATGTTATCTACAAGTAGGGGCAGACTCCTCCATTTCTGTTATAATACTTTCTCTTTTACTGTTCTGAGAAATCAAGATTGTGTTAAAAAAGAATGAGCTATGTAGGCACCCTTGTCTCCATGCTGATTTTAATGGAAATACTTTTTTCTCTATTTAGTAAAGATTGGCAATTCCTATTATTTCTAGGTTCTATACTGTTTTTTTTAATTATAACTATATGTTGGACTATGTCAAAGAATTTTTGAATCTTTTGATATGGTCAGGTAATGTCTATCCTTGAGTTTATTTTTCTGAAGTTCTATATTAGTTTAACCCACCATGCTTTTCTGGAATGAAGCTAATTTGATAACGGTGGAGAACTTTTTGTATGTCATTAAATTTGGTTTGACAGTTTACTAATAATTTTTTCCATCTTCATTAGCAAGAATGACAAGTACATTTTTTGCTTAACAGACTTTCTTTGTGTAGATTGGTTTTCAGAGAACTCACTCTGTAGGCAACTTTTTGCCTCAAAATCATAGCGATCCACATGCCTCTACCCTATATGTGCTGCAATTAAAGATGTGCACTACCACATCATTATCATATGTCCCCTTGCTTGAAATGCCTTTTAAAAACACCTTACCCTAGGTAATGTGTATCCTTGATGTGTGGACGTGTGTCTTTTTTACACCAAAGGACTGGAAGTTGTTCACTTCCATTCTATTAATCTTTGTCTTTCTATTGGTCAATTTAGACAAATGGTCTTCAGAGGTAACTAAAACCAATGGTTTTGATTCTCTTATTTTATATTGTTGCTGTTAGTTCTCATACTGTAATTGATAAATGAATGTGTGTGTGTGTGTGTGTAAGAGAGAGAGAGAGAGAGAGAGAGAGAGAGAGAGAGAGAGAGAGAGAGAGATTATGAGAGTTTATATGTGATTTTTCTTCTTGTGGTTTTGCTGTGCCCATACTCTGAACCCCCAACACTATCATGAGACCAGATGCAGTGCAAAATCGGAGTCTATTTAATTTATGAACTAACTGGGGACCTCTGTCAGTCTGTCACAGTGGTTGGAGTTGAAGTGACCCTGTGCAGCTGCGGGGCAGGGCATATGTTAGAGTAGAGCACGTGGAGTGCCTTGGGGTCTCCTAGTTTCATAGCAGCAGTCTCCAGATTGTTGCTCCTTTGGGCTTCTGTTCTGAGTTGATAGGTCAGCTGCAGAAAGGATGCTATTCCTAGAGGCCATCACAGGGCAGTCGCTCTGCATTGCATTCCATTATTATCAGCAAGGCACATTCAGAGCCTGCAGGCTAAACTCTGATTGGTTCATTGCCACATAGAGAGTATCTTCCTAGTGACTTGTGAAAGTCAGGGGTTCCCTTCATGCTTCTGAGCCAGGGGCCTATATAGTCTGGCTGGTACTATTCTGCAGCCTGTCATGGGAGTTAAGCAGGGGGATGGTGAGGGTCTGTGCCCTTCACTTTTACCAGCGTTAGTTTATTTTTTCCTCTGTTTTCTTGGGTATAGGTTTTCTCCTTAGGTTTGAATTTTCCTTCTAGCAGCACCTCTAATGCTTGATTTGCATCTAGATAATGTTTTCATTTTACTTTATTGTGGAATATAACATTTTCTCCATCCTTGGTGTTTGAATATTTTGTAGTGTATAGTAGTGTGGGTTAGCTTCTTTGATGTCTTAGAATCTGCAGCAAGCTGTGGCTCTTTAAATCTATATTGAGCAATCAGATGTAATTGTAATAGGTCTGCCTTAAAAGTTACATGGTCTTTATGTTCTTGCAGCTTTTAATATTTTTCCTATTTTTATCAGTTCAGTTTTTAGAGTATTATGTGGCCATGGAATTTCTTTTTTGCTATAGTCATTGTGCTGTTCTATTTGTTTCTTGTACAGACATCTCCTTCTTTGAATTAGGAATAAGGTTTTCTATGGTTTCATTACAAATATATTCTCAAATATATTTGAGATGGCATTCTTCTTCCTTTATGGTAATTATTCTTATTATTAGTTTTTTCTATGACCTGGATTTTTTTAATTCTATTATGTCAGGATGTTTTCTGGGAATGTACGTTTTCATTGAGCCTTATAATCTAATTTTCCTCTCATGTCACCAAACCCAGAGATTCTCTTTTCCATCTCTTGTGTTCCTTTAGGCACTATTTTCTCTGTACTTCCTGTTCAGATTCCTATATGTTTCATTTCCAGTGCAACCCTCAGCTTATTAATGGACTCTGTTTCCATTTTCAGGTCTTGAATATTTTCCCTTGATTTTGCCCACTGTTTATTTGTGCTTGCTTAGATTTATTCATATCCTCCAGATATTTTGTCTTGAGTTTAGTTAAGCAGTTTATATATAGACTTTTATCATCATCATATATTAGTATTTAATGTTTTTTATTGTTTGTTTTGATTTATTTTGTTTTGTTTTTGCTCAGAATGTGCACAGCTAAGTAAAAATATTCAGCACATTCTGTAGAACAATATTTGGGATCTCCTGAAGACATATCTCTCTCTGTGTTATTCACCATGTCATTCTGCTGGGTTCTAAGCATCTAGGTTTGTGTTACGTTTAAGGTGTAGGTGCAGATTTCTGCATTTGTTTTTGGTAAGTGGATGCTTTGTTCCTTGCATAATTTTGTTCTCTGGGGATTTCAGAGATTTCCATTTTTACCCCTTGTCTGTTTTCTGTTTCTCTCTCTGGTGTATTCACAGGGAATGTTGGAGATTGGGCTACTAGGTCAATATTAGATAGGGAAAGTTGGAGGAAGTTCTTGTGATCTCTTGATGATGGGGTCAAAGAAGAGTGGGACAGTTTAGTAGGTTTCCTGCTAAAGAGCTGGGGGTGAGCTTAGGACCAATGAATCTTTGAAAGTTTTGTGTCTTCCTTCTGCCTACGCATTACTCAAGAGATATATCTGTGAGAACCACAGGAGATGGTAGCAAAGGCATAAGTCAAGGTTGCTAAGTGGATTCTGTTACATAGGTCGGGAATCAGTTTGTGTGATTGGATCTTGGTATCAGAGAACAGAAGTGAAGGCCTGCAGGATGCCGAAATGGATTCCATCACATATAGACTTGAGGACTTTTCATAGTGTAGAGTCCATTACCATCCAAAGTTAATATTAATCGATGAATGTTTATTCTTGTGAATTTTCTAATGTGTTTCAATGATCTTACAGTTATTGGGTTTTAACAGAAACTTTCAGTGCAATTTAATTCTTCCTATGGCTTCATAGATGTGCTTTTCTGTTGTCTTCAGGTCATCTTCTCAAGTCATGACTTAGTGGGTGTGGTTTATTTGTTTGTGAGTTCACAGAATGCTCTGCTTCTTCTGTTAACTATGGGTTATTCCTGGTGGATATACTCATGCATGTTGGCCATCATTATTATCATAAGCCTTTCTCGTGCTATATTTTTAGTTGAGGATTCCAGTATATATTTGGTGCCTTTGTATGCATGAGATTTTACTCTTCATTGTTTGTGTGTGTGTGTTTTATATAATACTTCTTTATGTGTATGATGAAGCAATGAGCACAATTAAATTGGAGAAAAATCAAGTGCCTTTCATCATATATTTTTATAACCCATTGTCTAGCCAATCCAAAATGGGAGAAAAGGCAGAACCTGGATGCTGGAGCTGAAGCAGAGACCATAGAGGATTGTTGCTCACAGGCATGCTTCTTCTGACTTGCCCAGAAAATGCTCCCATATATTACAACTTCATCTGCTTTTGTATAGTATTTCCTAGCATAGAGTTGGCCTATCTCTATCATTTAGTAATAAAGATCATACCTCCTTGCCAGTCCCAGGATATAACTTCAGGGTGGTAAATACTAAATCAGATTTCCTCCTTCCTCAAAAATCTGGATGTGTTATGTTGCCAGTGGGACAAGCGTGCATTGGTATTTCAATTTCAATAGTCAATTTCAATAGTATTTATGGTTCCTTTGTTGTATCTCAGCTGTGTTTAAATTACTATGATAATGTAAGAATTTTTCTGAACCTTTAGTTTATTATTTTTCATTTTTTGGGGTTCCCAGATCTCATAAATAATGGTGGATAGAGTCATTGATGGAAGAGTACATATTGACTGGTTTCTGATATCCACTTCACAGAAATGGATATGGCTCTGTTCATGATAGTCTTAGGAAAGAGATTAATTTAAGAGGAGTGTCACAGTGGGTGAATACTGTAGAAAAGCACAATAATAAATAATAAACACACACACATGCACACACACACACACTGAAACTCATTCTGTAAACTAAGTATAAGAATTTTTAAAAGTTGTTCCCTATAAATAAGAGGCAGGTTGTGTAATTAATAGAGATAGAGGAAAACCAAATCTAACTGCATATGTAATATGTCTTAACTAAATTTAAGAACCAACAGATAGGGGCTGGTGAGATGCCTTACAATGTGAACACATTTGCCAAGAAATCTAATGACCTGAGTTTGGTCCCCAAGACCCGAATGACAGAAGCAGATCTAACTATCAACAGTTGTGTTCCAACCTCCATTTGTACATAATGGTATGCAAATGTATGTGTACAACACAAATAATAATGTAAAAAACATTAAAAGCAGTCAATAGGTGGATTTGATATTGACTAGAAGTATCTGAACAGAAGCCATGAGATGGTGTCATACCCCTTTAGTCCCAGAACAAGAAGGCAGAGGCAGGTAGTTCTCTGTGACTTCCAGGCTAACCAGGTCTAAAGTGTGAGTTCCAGGACAGGACCCAAAACCGAAAAAATGAAAAGTAGCTGATCAGGGAATAAGGATAGTTGAAAACAATTTGAGTCTATAGAACAAAGAAACAAAAAGATAAAAAGATATACGCAACACATGGTATGATGTCCTACCACATGGGGATCAAGAGATGGCTCAGTGGTTACAAGCACCCAGAAGACCTGGGTTCAGTTCCAAGCATCAACATGGAGGATTCACACCACTGACCAGTACTAGAAGATCTAAACATCCTCTTCCTCCTCCATGGGCAATATAAATATGTAGTCCACAGAAATGCACACAGGCACTCTCACATTCACCTAATGCAGTTTCTAACTGTTCTCATATACTTTAAACCTAAATTAAAGGTATTTAATATATGCATCTGTTACAAACAGGTTTTTCTGTAATCCTGGTCCCACAGCCACACCAGCCTCAAATTACACACAGAGATGCTATATTAGATATAATGTTGTTAGCCTGTTACTAGCATTTCTTATTGGCTATCTCTGCCTTATATTTCTATTAATCTGATTATTTATAATATTTCTATTAATCTGATTATTTACACATGGTCTTATCTTGCTAGAGTAAGGGGCTGGCATTCTCTCTCCATTCTACATTTTGAATATCATCACTACTTCGTGAATCCTCTTTGACCCCCAGTCCCGCTTATCTTGCTTTCCTAATGGCAATAGTGCTTTATTCATTACCCGATATGAGAAACATATTTACAGAATGATATCTCCCATAACATATGGTGTGCCAGAACAAGTCAGAGAGAAATAACAGCACAGAGACATTTTTAAAACAACAAACAAAAGACTAAGAAGTTAAGAATCTTTTGTAGCCACAGATTTAAGATTATCCGAAAATTTCATCCCTGAAATCGTATACTAGGATAAATAAAAATGTGACTCTGAAGACCATGCTATTTGATTTAAAATGACTTTTTTATTTTACCCTTATGTTGTTAATGATGTAAACAGAGCCAGCTGTGGCAAAATAAAATGAGAAATCTTGTTTCACAACAGATTACATTTGTTTTAAATATATCCACTAAAAGTATACAGGTGGGTTGATGGTGGGGAGAGGGATACAGAACCCATACATGTTGAGACCAGAGACTAACACTGGGTGTCTTCTTCAGGTCCCTGCATTAAAATAAAAAGGATTTGCTTTAATTTGATACATATGGGTGCATTTTTCTGTGTACAATATGTGTGTTATTCCCTCAGGAGACAGAAGAGGGCACTATATTCCCTTACACTTGGGTGGCATGATTGTTGTGAACTACCATGTAGGTTCTGGAAACTGACCCAGCCCCTCTGAAAGAGTACAGGATGTTCTTAAATATTGAGCTAACCCTCCAGCCACTCCTGCAAGGCAGTTTTTGAGACAGATTTTTTTTCAACTGCCTTACAATTTGCCATGCTGAAGGGCAAACTTGCTATGTTGACTGGCATTTATGTGGTTTCTGAAGTCAGAGTTTCATGTTTACACAGACAGAGCTAACTTCCCCACCCCCATGTGTTTTCTGTTGCTGACAGCCCAACTCCAGAGATACCACTTCACTCTAGAGTTAAGTGTTCAGTTTTGATGCAAAGGTAAAATTACTTATGTCCTAGGTAGAAGTTTAACAATCTAGGTAGGTTAGGGCATGAAACCTTCATGCATTTGACTTCACAGTTTGGAGCTCACCTATATACCTCAGTCTTCCTCTTTCCTCAAGTAGAATAATGTCCTCCATTCCTGCCTGTCCTATGGAAGTTGGAAATAAAGAAGAGTTATCAAAACTATGACACGAACATCATGATAAAAATGCTTGACCCAACTCACCAGCAATCTCTCCTACCATTCTCTCGCTGAGATTCTTCCTATTGATATTCTGGAAGATTCTGAAAATCACATCTCAGGCTTCTTCTCTGTGATATTTCAGGAGAAAGTTGGCAAGATCTTCCCATGAGTCTTCTTCACTTTGTTCCAAGGAACTTGTTTCTGATAGAACTTCTATCCTGATAGAAGAACTTCTTGAACTTCAGAAACTTTGAGAAACATTAACAGGTATAATTAAAAAAAATAGTCAGGCAGTAGTGGTGCATGACTTTAATTCTAGCACTTGGGAGACACAGGCAAATGAATCAGTATGAGTTACATCCCAGCAAGGTCTACAGAGTGATTTCAGGGCACACGGGGCTACATAGAGAATCTTGTTGCAAAAAAATAAAAGTAAATAAATGAATAAAATAATAGATTAAAAAAGTTACCATGGTCCTGAAGAACTTTAATCCCTGAACTCAGGAAGCAGAGGCAGGAAAACTCTGAGCTTGAGGCAGGCCATGGAACACAATATGAGACACTGTCTCCAAATAATAAATAAATAGATAAATAGGCAGGGTTGTAGTAACCAAAAAAATGATAAATAAACAGGAATAATCAACTAGCAACTGGAAAACTCACCACCTGTCCTGCAGTTATCAGAACCAGAGGTTTTTACAACTTTCAATCCAATCTAATGATGATTTTGTTCCATCCTAAGGCTTCTTAAAGAACAACAGCCCTCACCTTCTTATTTCTTTTTATTTAAAGGATTTTGTTTACAGCTTTGGAGATGAGTCCCTGAGCCCAGTGTATGCCACACAAGTGTTCTGTTACCCCTGACTGAAAGTTGAAGGCTAATTTTAACAGGTGAATCAAATTCCTCCCTAGGACTTTGGATTCCAACATGTTCATCAGTAAACTGGGTGAAAACAACTCATTTTGTGCCATCCATAACTTATTTTACACCCACACCTATGCTCACAAACCGTTATGTACTCACACATAGCACAGCACACACACACAGACACACAGACACACACACACACACACACACACACACACACACACACACACACACACACACACAACATACTTGCTGGGATTGAAGGTAAGAACAACCACGGCCCAGTGAACACACCCAGCACCTTTTCATTCAATAGTTTGTCTGGTTTTGGGTCCTGGGTTCAATGGCCCATGCCAGAAACTCAAGTATTTCCTTTTATACACATAATAATAGTGACTTTGAGGCTTTCCTAGGTACTTGATCTCTGATAAAAGGACATGGCAGGGGTGTAAATCATCAGATGAGAGGCTTAATCTTTAAAGTGTTTTCTGCCCCTTCTAATACCGCTCCAGTGCTTGCCTCCCTTCCTGGCACATCACTTCTATGCTCAAATACCAACACCTTAGGCTTGTGATACTGCACGTAAAGTTTTTTTTTAATATATTAGGAAGTGTGAAAAGCCAGGCTGCAGAATGCAGCAGGGCTCTTAGAGCCGTTATTCAGGCATGCAGTGTGCAGCACAACGTTAAGGCCTTGGATGCACCTGTTCTAGTTCTCCTGAGCAGCACTAGTTTTCCTGTGATAACACACATACTCATCCTGACATCTATTCTAGTATAGAGATTGAGTCAGGCAGATTCACACTCTGGGTCTCTATGATTGCTGCTGTATACTCTGAGCCAATTCTCTGGACGTTGTCTTGGGACTCTGTTGCAACAGGTAACCCTGATTCAGCTTCCAGTTCCCGGCCCTCTATACTATCTTCTGTTCCAATTTCATGTCTGTCCTCCCTCTCACCCATCATTGTTGGCCGGCTTCCCAGGTCTCCCATGAAGTCTACTTCAGGCCTCACTCACTCCTTCCCTTTCTTGGCTCAGTTCAGCAGCTTTCAGCATCCAGGGCTCTTTCTTGTTGAAATTTTCGCTGGAAAAATACCTGTGCCCAAGAAACAACATAAGCACACATACTTGCTGCAGGGACATCAATGGAAAGGACCAGACCTCGGCTTTGGCGCCTTGTGTGACAATATGGAGCCATATCCTCCTCTGATGGGACATGCTTCTTGGTTTTAGCTCCATGGCCGAGGGAGGGGCGGGCGAAGTGGCCTCCTCTGTGAGGAGTTGAGTCTGTTTCTCATGGTCTCCTCAGTTGTTGTCTCCTCCTGGATGTAACATTCTGGTTGTGGGTCAGGATAAATGAATATAGGAGTCAAGCTGTCATGGAGAGGACTCTGGGGAGAGAGGGAGGCTGAAATGCGATTGAAATAGCAGAGCTAATGGCTGTAGGGGAGGTTTTAGGAGTCCTTTGTTGGTTTTTTGAAATTTGTTTTTTTGTTTTGGTTTGTTTTCCCAGATATGGTTTCCGAAGTCTAACAGATTTGCAGTACCTGGCGTTCACTCTGTATACCAGGTGACTTTAAACTCAAAGATCTGCCTGCCTCTGCCTCCTAGGTGCAGGGATTAAAGTCATCTAACAGAACACTCCATCATTCATGAACTCATTCATTCATTTATTTATGTATTTATCTGTTTAGCAAGGGGCTCCTATGGCCCCGGCTGTTCTAGATTTCATTCACAATATTACTAGTCACGTTGTGTAAAGATGAAGGGGGGATTTACTTCTCTTTCAGATACTAAGTACTTTTATCACTTCATTATAGGGTCTTTTTTCCAAGACTAAGAAGGAAGAGTAATCATAGTTAATTTTGGCATAAGAACACTTGCTTTTAATTATTTTTTCCCTCTGAAGACAGAGTCTCCCTGTACAGCCCAAACACAATCTATGTTACTTAGGCTGAACTAGGAAATGTAATATTCCTGTCTCAGCTTCAGGTGCATTAGAATTTACAAGCCTCTCTTACTGCATCCAACCCAGAAAGCATCATTGAGACTGGAATCATTAGTTTCTGTCAGTCAGATAAAAGACAAAAATGTCATTATTGTGGCTTTTTGGTCCCATTATCTGGGACCCAATGTACAAGCCCACCCTGCTCAGGTTGCATGGGTTCTGTCCAGACAGTGGCCTGAATTTGTGAGAATTGCTGGATCTAACTTGGACAGTGCATGAGGGAAAGCTGTTTTTTGTTTTTTTTTTCTCTCTTTTTCTTTTTTTATGGTTGAGCAGTATGGAACCTTTTAAAAAAAGAGAGAGAATTTTCAGAGAAACTTGGGCTAATAGCACCACATCTTTGTTCAAGAAACATAGGCTTTGTAGACCTTTGGGTGATCATTGTGGTCATTTTTAGCAGTACAGGACATGGTAATACACATGGGATTTCCAGTTTGAGGCCAGCCTGATAACAGCAGGATGGATACTAAATGTGTTTCATTTACAAAGGCCTGCAACTACTTCAGCATCTATTGGGATGTGTTTGAGAAAGTGTCCTTGTGGACTCACATTATATGAACTCAATAATGTACATATGATGTCTTCTTTAAAACAGGGTCTCCCTTTGGAGGCATGGCTGTCAACGAACTGGGTATGTCTATGAAGTCGGCACAAACTGACAGACATCTGCCTGCCTCTATCTCTAGAGTGGTGGGATTACAACATTTTAAAACTTTTCTTGACAAAAATTGTATATATTTTTGACATTTGAAATGACACTTTGAAATTTATATATTGGGAAATGGTGAAATTAGGCACATTACACAATAACCTCATATACTATTTGTGTTGACATATTTAAAATTTTAGTGATTTTTTTCATGTATGTGGTTACTGTAGTTTCCATGTCATACATTAGATTATTACATGTGAATGGTTGATCTTCATTATTTTAAAATTTTATTTAAATAAATTTTCGTACATAGGGTCAAACAAGGACCTCTGTACTATGACCTCTGAACCACTTAGTTATTCCTCCTCACAACTATGAACTTGGATAAGCATAAGACAGTAGTAGACTAGGGCTGTATCACAGTGAATCAACACTTGTACAGTGAGGCCCTTAGTTTTGTTCTCAGAGGTGCAGGGAATGGGTGTTGGGGATATGAAACAGAAAGTATGGAGTCGTTTTTTTGTTGTTGTGGATTCAAAAGTAGCATGGATTTTGTGGTTATAGTGATACAGGAAATACCAGACTTTTTCTGGTTTTCAACAGTCTCTCTTTTTAAATAGAATTATTTTTATTTTATTAATGAATTTTCTTTTTGATTTCCAAAGACATGATTTTTTGTAACAGCTCTAGCTGTGCTTGAAACGACTTTGTAGACCACACAGATCTTGATCTTACAGAGATTATTCTGACTGTCTCTTGAGTCCTGGGATTACATGTGTGTGCTACCATGTTCAGCTCCATTTTATAGGGTTTGAGTGCATGTAGGTATGTGCACTTTGTATGTGGCTGGTTTCTGCAGAGGCCAGGAGAGGGCACCAGATTCTTTCAAATTGGACTTAACACAGATGATTGTAAGCCATTCTGTGTTCATTGTGTATTGAACCCTGATCCTCAATAAGAATAGCAGGTGCTTTTAGTTGCTGAGCCATGTTTCTAGCCCAGTTATTGGAAATCTCCTAATAAACCCTTTTCAAATACTTGGGGTATCTCTCAGTGTATACTGTAGTTCTCAGAATGAAGTAGGGTAGCAAGTTCCCCAGAGAGGCAGTGCTTATTTAACTATTTAATTGTAGAAAGGAGGTGCCCCCACTTTATCATCTTCAGAAAACAGTGTGTTAAGAGAGATCTCTATTAGAATGTTTTGATTATTATTAATAATAGCTAAGTATTCATAATAATATTTGACATGGATGGATTGAGACAATGAAGTCTGTGCTGATATGTTTGGTAAATTAAATTTATCACAAGGTTGATAGGGTGCATACCTATAAACTCAGCACTCAGATAGCTGGGCAGGACGATAAAGAGATTGGGGCTATCTTAGCATACACAATGAGTAAAGAAAATGAATGGTTTCAAAACTTCTGACTCCAGTTGGGTGTTGTTGGTGCATGCATTTAATCCTAACAATCAGGAGACAGAGTAAAGCAGATCTTTGTGAGTTCAAGCCCAGCCTGGTCTACAGAAGTATTCTGGAAAAAACTAAAAACAAACAAACAAAAATTTCTGATTTCTAGGCATCTCTTAGGAGAATTACCTCACAGATGAGTACTCAGATTCTATGTTTGTCTAACAAAACGATTTAAAACGTGTGTGTGTGTGGTGGTGGTATGTTGTCCTCATAAGTTTTCAGAAGCAAAGATAGATTGAATGTCATCTCTACCAAGTTGTTATTCTCTGTTTGTTCTAGTTTTGTAGCCAGAGGCAGACAAGGAAATCTGAAAAACTGGGTAATGGGTCAGTTCAAGATCTGGCCCATGATCAGATATTATCCTCATCTGGGCATCCTTTTTGAAGGCTTTTGAGAAAACTATCCTGCAGCAGAATGTGAATACGACATGAAATGACAATTCATTTGCAGCACTGAAATGAGTCACAGAAACAGTCAGGGCCTGGTAAGTGTGATGCTCCTCTCCTCACAGTGCACCTCTATACTTAGTTCCCTACATCAGTTCAGAAGGAGTCCGCATGATCTCTGCTTAAGCAAAAGATTTCCGCATAAATGAAAGAAAGAAAATTATATGAATTGATATAGAATTCTAAACACATGTAGTTAAGTGTCCTGTGATTTTAGATATACACCAATCCACTCATTGACTTTCACATGGTCTCTTCCTCAATTCATGCTTGCAAACTTTGATATCCACATGCTCAGGATGAACCTGACTCTGCTATTTTGCTAGAGCATTCTTTCAGTTCCAGCACTCTTGAGCCAGAATCACAGGCACAGACTTATGCAGTGGAAGAAGCAGAGGCAGAACGGGCATATTAATGTGAGATCAAGGCTATTTTGAAGCAACATAATTAGTTCAGAATATCAGGCAAGAAAATAAAAGCAAGTCAAAAAATAATTGGATTCTTCATTCTTTATTTGACATTATAAAATATCAATGCCAAATGTGTCAGAGGTCAATGTGAAGCAAACACTTAAAATGTAGGTTCCCATTGAAGTATAGACTTGCAGGTTTAGGGACAGGCCTGAATGCAGGAAAACACCAAACCACTCCAGAAATCCTGGCAGTAGTTGACAAATGGTCTCTCAGGGAAATAAAGACTTGATTGCCAGGAAATGAAGGAGTTACCTGAGAGCATTTTGTAAAGAACTAGATGAAATCATTCCTACTGACACTCAATTAGATGATTTATTATCTGGATTATTTAAAACTAGATAAAATGTATAAATCAAGAGAAAAAGTCAACAAACTTACTAAAGGAACAAGAAAAAGACAGGCCTCACAGATTTACCCACAAAGGAGAATCAGTTGAGGAGGCATCAGGGGAATACATGGTGAACCTGCAGTAGCTGCCAACTAAGGCCAATGAGAAATGAATGAGAAAGAGCACTGAGGGAGGTTTCACAAGGAAATGCTATACTTTTACTCTGCTGGGAGTTTAGGATGGTTTCCAGCCTGGTTGGATATCAGTATGGAGGGTCCTCCAGAAACAAAACCTGTCCTAAAACATGGTTCATGTACACCTTGCTAAAGAACTCAGTAGATTTATTAAACACGTACTTTTCCATCAGTGTTGATGGCTACACTGTGTGCAGAACATTAATGAACCAAGCATGGTGTCCAACAGTATTTTTGTGGATAAAGGTCAGTGTTATATCGAGAATGTGGAGTATTTTCAGCCTTAATTAAAAAGAAGTTCTGTTGTTTATAGTATGCAGATCCAACTGTGGCTCGATGAGGTGGCTCAGCAGATGAGGACACTTGCTCTTCTTCCCATTCCCAGGATGAATACAGAGAATCTCATGTTTATTTCCAAACTCGGTGAAATCTAGGTTCCAGAGATCTGGTGCCCTCTTTTGTCCTCCTTGGGCACTCCACACAGGAAATCATGCGATGATACACGCACATAAAATAAATTTGAACATTAAATGGATGAATTAAAACTGAATATGACTTGAGGTGAACATAGTATTCAACTTAAACCCATCTCAGAAAGATAGTCACCTGTGGGTATGTACACTTCACTATGAGTGCTTGAGTGTGTACACCAGGAATCCTGTATTTCATTTCATTTAATTGCAGGAAGATCTCTGTCCCAGACTAGTAATGTTTAAATGGCTGGGGTGACAGGTTCAAAGTGGGAGGAAGTGTGAAACAAGCAGGAATGTGATCACTATACTGTACAAACCCTGAGATGCCGACCATTTTCAGTAACTAGTATAATGAAAATAAAAAACAAGGAGAATAATTTTAACACCACTTCAGCTTTTGTTACATTCTTTGCTATTAAGTAATCATCTGCAATGATTTAACTCTTATAATAAATATTAATGTAACATCTATTCTTACTTTTGTGACCTAGACTAATAATTGTCAAGTGTCTAGGAAAATCTCCAAACACAGCATAAATTTTCTAGGATGACATAACTGACAAGATTCTAGCTTCATAGTAATGCCTTCAAGTATTTACAAGCATAGAAAATATCTGTTAATTTGTATATAAATTCAGCCTTGTGCATATTAATCTATATACCAACATATGGGCCTAAGTGTATATACACATTCACTTTAGTGTTTAATCATTAGACAAACCTGTGTTTCTGTATGTATATCTCACCATGAGTATGATGATTAGCACTGTGTTCCAAATGGTTCCAGCACTTCATCGCATACACGAAATACGATCAATTTCCATATCTTTATCCCTGTTAAGGAAAAAAGAGCAATTTGTCCTGAAAGGTGCACTTGGCAGCATTCTGTCACTCATGTTGAGCCCATTTCTTCATGGCTTCCTTCTCTGGTCTCTACTCTGCTGTGATGGGCTGTCAAATGACTGGCCCTGGAACATCGACTTTCCTCCATGGAATTCGTTGGCAGCAGAAGTCTTGTAGCAGATATTGAGTTTGAGGTTTGAGAGGTGATGGGCTTTGTTTCTGGGAGAAGAAACAGATTGCCTCAGGAGTGAGGTATGAGATGATGCTCTATAGGGGGCAGGCCCAGTGACAGCTGGCTTAGGCCTAGGCCAAGAATGGATGTGGTTGGTTATTTTAAGTGGTGTGGCACTGGTGTCAGTCGTCACAGCTGTCTTGTCAGAGGCCATCAAAGATGTGCTAGCAATAGGTGGTTGGAATGGCTTGAATGAGGTAGACTGCTCCAAGTAGGAATGTGGTCTCACAAGGTAAGGGGCAGTGGGCCTTCCGGAAGCCAGGCAGAGATGATTCCGGGAAAGAGGTCTGGCTTGAGGTTTGTCCAGGTTTTGGAAAGGTAGAGTACTAACTTGACCTTCCCAGGAGGGGGCAGCTCATCCAAGGATGGAGATGGACACTCCTTGTGAGTACTGCTGCCTTGTCTCTGAGCATTGCCATGGGTTTGAGCAGGTACTCGGCCATCATGTGTCTCATCCAGCAGTGATGTGGTGGCTTTGCTTGTCCTGGGATCTTTGTTGCTGCTGAAGTTTATCAGAGCCTGGGAGGAGGAGATGCCCATTTTCTTCTCACTCTTCTTTCCCAGTTGGTGAAAGACCTGCATGGCCTCCAGCATGTGAATGCCAAGGTGAGTTTGAGGCTTTTTAAAGCTGTCCTTGCTCGGACAAGGTTGATGCCTCTTCCTCTTGGTCTTGGGGATTCTGAGCTTTTCTTCTACCTTGGCTTGGGAACAAGATGGTTTCAGCTCCCCAGTTTTCTTGGTTTTGTTTTCTCTGGTCCTCTTGGTATTGTCTTGTCCTTGTGCCCAAGATATGCTAGCCCTGCTGTGTGCAGATATCTGAGTTGTGCTATTCAAGTGCTTGGCCATCTGATCAATAGCCATTGTACTGGCTGTAACAATGCCCATACCCTCTGCTTTCTCCATCAGGATGTGGCACTGGATTCTGGCCTGGGTAGCTCCATGAAGATCAGGGGCTTTTGGTCTTTCTTGTGCACCCCTTTGTCTGTGCTGCTGCTGCTGCTGGACCTGACCTGGGTCTGATCCGTGCTGAAAACTCTGAAATCTTGAGATTGTGTTGCTGTGGGATCTTCCATTTGGACTAGGTCAGCAAGGGAATTTAAGAGTTGGGGAAGGTGAATATCTGGCACAGGTGTAGTCATGTCTTCAACATCAATGCTGGACTCCATGACTATCTGCATCTTCCAGACCTTAGCTAGTGTTTCTGAAGTTGGAATTATCAGAAACTGCCTTCTGCAACAGGCTTCCATCGTCAGTGCAGTTCCTGGGATGCTGCATGCTATGATGTCCTAAAGGGAGGAACTGTGCATCTTGGTTTTGTGTTATACACTGTTAGGCCTTCATATGTGTTGTTGGCTCAGCAGTCATCACATCCATATTGTTATTCTCTGTTCCATGTTTGGAGCTGGAGGCAATTTCAGGAAATGCAAAGCATTGTAGATGCAGGCAGTTAAAGAATTGTTCCCGGGGACAGGTGGTGTTTTCATCTGGACATCCTGTGTGCAGGCATTGCAGAGGTCTGGATTCAGCAGCAGACAGATTGTCAGGCCTGAAGCTGTCAATCTTAGGGATGTCTCCATTTCCATCACTGAAAAGGAGTGAAGGAAAAAGTCAGGACCTGGTGAGTGAGACACTCCCCACCTTTCAGTGAACCTCAGCACTAAGGCCCCAAAAAATTGGGGCAGGCCATCCTATGAGCTCTGCTTGAGTGTCAAGTACATCTCTTCTCTTTGCAGACACATAGTGTGGCTGACTTGTTTCTGATGACAACATGATGTGTTTTCTCAGATGTTTGTGTGTTGCTTTGTGTCTGTGTGGTGTGTGCATGTATAATGGTCACTGGATGGTTACAGATTTCCCTTGGTATGTGTTCCTCTCTACACTCTCCTTTGATTCAGAAAAAGTAGGCCCTCATTTCCTTGGAAATTTTCTATTAGGCAGGTTGTGTATGAGTTCCAAAACATAGGTATGTCTTTCTTTTAACTAATTTCGGGGTTCCAGTAATTACTACTCTGCCTCGAGAATCTAGCATTATATTTTGGATGAGGTATCTCACCTGATTCCTCCCTTCTGAAAGAACACCATTTCTAGAACTCTGATTTTACTCCATGTACATGTTTGAAGACTTCATATAAGTGAAAGGAAAATTAGTTTGGAGACTCCCCATGGAAGGCCTCACCCTCCCTAGGGAGCAGAAAGTGTATGGCATGGTGTTTGGTGGGGTTTGAGGGTAGGACAGGAGGGGTCTCAAACTTGAATTGATATGTAAAATAGCTTGTATCAAATTTAAATTATAAAAGTATATGCCTATATACACTTATACATGTATATGTATAATATGAAATTAGTTTTAGGAGGTGAAATCTTTGGGATGGCGGGTGACTCTCTTATAGTAGCAAATGAAGATAGTTATGGTAAGCCCTAGGCAAGGGTATACTCTGAATGGGCATCCAGTGTTAAAAAGTAAAGCAAGATATCCTTTGAGTGCCGATCTTACTCCTTGTGCTCCTGGCTTTACTCATCTTTAAGACTGGTCTGGCCTGGCTTGAACATAACTGAGATAGTAGACGGCAGAGATGGAGAAAGGCGTTTGGACATTCATTGGCTGAATGTCCTAGAACACCATCATCATGACTGGTTGCAGGGCAGAGGCCTGACTCCCAGAGTAGGAAACAGAGCCATAGGCCTGCAGGCATTGCCTGATTTCTCCAGCCATCAGGAGTCCTTGTCTGCTTTGGTCACAGTAACAGACCTGGCTGATCTCCTTCTAGGATGATGCCAGGCTGTATCCTTCATTTGGTACCTGTGTCCGTGTTGCCTGGAGAAAATTGGCAGACACTGTTGGATAGGAAGAGATCAAGGCATGGAGATGTAACATGATCACACTGGGCTGTCATGGACAGGGAGGAGAGTGTGGTATTCTTGTGGACCATAGTTTCAGTGAAGTCCTTCCTTTCATTTCTTCCTGTGAGATCCCACTAGAGAGCTCCTGGATAGGAGAGTGCCAAGGTAGAATCTGGCTCTGGACAGTCAGTGCAGTCACCATGGTTGTGCCACGTCTTTGGTAAAAGTAGGCACCATCCAAGAGCTGCTGGCAAAATATCCTGGAGTCTGATGGCAAGAGCCATGCTGAACACACATCTGGGGTGGAGAACCTGGAGAAGTTGCACACACTTGCTGCTGAGGGTGTGGCATTCCTCTGCACAGGCACAGAGAGCCTCAGTGCAATTTTGTCCCAAAGAATGGTGCACTATGCAAATTTTCCATATGAACAAGAGGACAGTGGGTAAATATTGAGATGGAAATTCTGTAGCTTCCTGTGAAGAGCCCTGTTATTTCCAGTTTGTCCTGTCAAACTGAACAACTACGTGTTGAGTGCCTAGCTCCAGCTCATAATATCCTTTTTTTATCCTTTTTTTTTATCCTTCATGTTTTTAAAACATGAAGAATGCTGCAGAAGATTGCTGCTTGGAGTTTATAATTCAGGGGCCACAGATGCATTGTTTTCTAAATGTGACAGGGAACCTATATCCAAAATACTCTTAATAGTGTGGTTGCACAAACATGGATTGGGAAATGGCAATGCCTTGTGCCATTTGATTTAAATCTGGGATAATCTGCAATTCTCTCTTGCAAATTGTCTCTGTTTTCTTCCATGGTAATCTCTGCAGTGTGCTTTTTTAGATTTCTATGTATTCTAACCCTTTGTAGTCTGTTTTCTCCCATTTCTTGTGGGTCTGGTATTTAGGGAAGGGCCTCAATATTTCTTTGACTACAATGCCTGCCTTCTCAGATCCCACAGTCCCAATAGCCTCCCCCAATTTCCTTTATGTAAATCTAGAAGAGTCCATTAACTCAAAATATGGCAAATATTCCACTTGAATTTTTACATATTTTTTGTATCTATTTGGTGAGAGTGAACACAGACCAGTGTAGAAGATGTTAGAGTGAAGTGACCTTCATCTTGTCAAGCTCTACATGCTAGGTTTAGGGTCTGTGCTTGGGTACCTGGTGTGAGAATTACTTTTGAATGGAACAACAGGGGGAAACAGTAGTGGAGGGAGCCTGTCCAATTCATGGTATGAGGTGCTAGATCTCTGCACACCTTCTTCATGTTCTTATATCTCTTGAGACAAATACCATCAAGAAGGGCCTGACTTTGTTCCCGTTCAGTAGCCTAAAAGCATTTTGACATTATTTTCTTCTGTAGCTGGACAGAAAACACTTGATAACAAACTCTGTGCAAACTCACATACCACGTATGAACCAAAGCTAAATGTGGCAGTCACCTTGAGGTCTCTATGTCAGCATTTATAACATCTTCTTTCATGGAAGACATAAGTATATATTAAAATAAGATGATAAGTGATTATAAGAAATGTTTAAAGTGTCTTTCCTTACCTGACATGGTCAGGAGAAGAGTGCCATCAACTCCCAGTACAGTGGATCAAGATAATTGGTCGTCCTTGTCTGATCAGCAGACTCCAGTGGCAATATTGTCCAGTATGGGTCACGGCTCACGAGTCACTGGTCACAGGTGACCTGTTAAGATTAAACTTGTTCATAGGCATCACCATGGAAACACCAAGATTCTGCCATGCAGCATCCTATGCAAAGTTTCTGATCCAAGCTAAGTGATGGGTTTGGTTGAAGAAGATGCCAGGAGACCAACAGTACCCATGGAGTCTGTGGTGTGTGCTAAGTGAAAGGAAGCAATCATGGCTTGGAATTCCAACCTCTCATGAGATTTAGCCTGAGTGATCATGGCAGTGCTTTTATAAAGTTAATGGATGAAGCTGTGCATAGTGTGTATGTGATGTGCCCCATCAGCGTGTACACTGTAGGACCTTTGGCAAAAGTAAGGACCACATTGGTAGAGAAAACTCAGTTGAGAATCACTTGCAGTTGTTCTGAGTTATGAGCTGTTAACATGTGTCCTTGACCTGTGGAAGTGATCAAAGGGCTCTTTGTGGTGATTTCACTGAGTGCACCTGAGATATTGGATTCCAAGATTCTACTCTTTGGCTTACTTCTACACATTCTCCTTTCTCTTCTGCCACAGGCTGAACTCAAACTTGCCTTCTCTGCTTTCTATCCCCTCTTGGTAGACTCTCGTATTTAAACCATCTAGACCCTGTCAGCTTCAATTTTGTGTGATATCACTGTGAATTTTCAGAAGCAGTGGTGTCATGTTCCTTGTGGATATGCTTGTAATTGGATGCTTCTGACAGAATACACACCTGAGGGGCTGATATTGCGTCTGGCGGACCATGTTCCCTCTCTCAAACTTTTGTTGCTCTTCTACCTCACAGATATAGCTACCTCTGCATTTTCATTCTTTGCCTCTTCTTTTGTTTACCTGTGATAGGCCTGTCTCTTTAACGGTTGTTCTGGAAGTCATTGTGAATCAACTGCATGGAATTTTTTTCTTTCTTCTCTTTTATATCAAACTGGTGAGCTAGTGAATTTGGCTGTCTTCTCTCTTCATCCACAGTACAATGAATGTAACAGTTAGAGAAGCCTCTTCCTTCTTGCAGCTACTTATGTACAATCCGAACTTCTAGCATCCTCTTCCATGCTTCAGTCTGAGACCAGGATAATCACAGAATGAAACACCCAGAAAATTCCTTATTTTGTTTTGTGTTGTATCACCACTTTATGTCACCCTGGTAGGATTTTAGAGTGTATTATTGTAGGGCTGACATTTATATCCATTCCTTATTCTAACTGCCACACAATGCCATAGCTAATGTACCAATATCTAATAGTCCTTGTTGAAACTGACAAAGAAGCCTATTGTGCTGTTCTCAAGCATTCACAAGAGGTGTCAGATCTTTCACTCAGGAACTTTTTCACAATGAGCTAGTACTGTGGCATGCAGCTACATGTCCAGCTTAGTGGCATGTTCCTCCATGCTGATAATGTAATGTTTTGTAGTGCTGGACTAATCTCTGCCATTACAATGGTCTTTTTCCATAGGAGAACTCGTGTTTCACCTTGCCAGATTGCCTCATACCTCACCAGGTTTCAGATACTGTAACACATCCTCGGTGGCAATGACTGAAAGTAGGATGGTTCATTCAGGCTCCAGGTTGTAGACATTTTAGAAGGAACATGGTCCTCCTGCTGCACAGTAAGTGTAGTTCCTTGGGAGCACAGCATCACTGGGACTGTTATAGAACAGGCTGAGGACAGACAGATGGGTGTTACAATCAGGGTTTTCCGCCAGCTTGGTCCCACCACTGTGCCAGCTCCAAATAACACACAGAGACACTGTATTTGATATAAGGCTATTAGCCTGTTCCTAACATTCTTATTGGCTAACTCTGTTTTAAACATTAACAATTTCTATTAATAAAGATATTTCCATTTGTTCTTATCTTACAAGAGTGAAGGTCTGGCATCCTTCTCTCTCTGTCTTACATCTTGAATCTTTTCCCTTCTACTTCCTCTGTCCTCCTTGTCTCTTAGTCCCACCTATCTTGCTTATCTATTTTCCAACAGTACTTTATTCATTAACAAATAAGAGAAAAATATTTACAGAGTGACAACTCCAATCATCTTCTCTTTTCTGTCTAATAAAAAGAAGGGTTTTATCTTTAACATAGTAAAAATATGTAACAAATAAGAACCACAATGAACAATATTTAGTCCAATAACATTTAGCAAGATTCAAAAAAATTCCATAACCTATCCTATTTTCTAAGTCTAAATTATTATATGTAACATATCTTTAATGCTAATTAAGGAAAACCATAACCATAACTGTCTTCAACTCCATCAAAGACCACATAAAGATAATATATAAACACTAGAAATGACAGAAACATATTTCTTCTTAGTCAGGCACCTGAAGATATTCTGTAATGTTCTCTATTCAGCCCATAGGCCATAGTGTGTCTGGCAGACTTTTCAATAAAGCAAGAAATTTAAAAATCTGTTGTCAGTTTGTCAGTCACTTTATTCTATGTCCTGCAGAATTTCGGGCAGAGTCTTCAATGAGGTAGGAACCCTGTAGCAATGTCCATCTTGTATCAGAGTTCACTTTCCTGTGTACAGTCTTGCATGTCCTGTTCATACAGCATAAAGTCAAACAGTCCTGGTAAGAGTAGTATCTGTCCCAAATGCCTACACTTGCCATATTGACAACAATCTCCACAATGAGTTTCTTCAACGTCTATCTTACTTTCTAACAGGTGGTGTTTCCAGAAGCAATGGTGCCTCACTGTTAAGAATAACTCTAAACCTTTTTAAATGCCATATTCTGTAGGTCTTTGTAAGGTTTTCGGAATACCTGTTTAATAGAAATATATCTCTATAGATCTAGAAAATCTAACTAACACTATATGTTTTGATTAATATAAATAACTATCTATAATCTGTACTAAATTAAACATTATATTTCTAAATGAGATATATAATCACAATACCTAAACAAGAGGATAAGTATGCATTTTACATAAGATGGGTGGATTTATAGATGGATGGATAGAAGTGTGTATGAAAGAATAGATGAATGGATGGATAGATGGACACATGCATAGTTGATTGTATGGAAGGATGAATGGATGGAAAGGTAAGTGGATGGATGGATTGGTCAATAGAACTGTGTTCTGAATTTTTACAATTTGTGTTTAATTTAAATTTGAAACAAGATTGTTTTACATGTCAATCTCCGTTCCCTCACTCCCCTTCTTGTCCTGCTCCCTCAACCCCCATTCCATCCCCTTTCTGGTTCCCGGGTAGGATGAGGCCTTCCATTGGTGATCTTCAAAGTTTGTGATATCAATTGGAGCACGGCCTAGACCTTCCAGTATGTGTCTAAGCTGAGAGAGTATCCCTCTATTTGGTATGGGGTCCCAAACTCCATCATGTACTAGGGATAAATAATGACCCACTACTAGAGGCCCCAGAGCCTGCCCAGTTGTCCTAACTGACAACCCACATTTAGGAGGTGTAGGCTTGTCCTATCCTGGTTTTCAACTATCAGACTGAGGTGCATAAACTCGCCTTTGTTCAGTCTTCAGTTTCTGTGGGTTTATTCAGCCTGGTCTTGATCCCTTTGCTCACCACTCCTCCTTCACTGCAACTGTATTCCAGTATTTCATCTCAGTGTTTAGCTATGGGCATCTGTTTCTGCTTTCATCAGTTACTGGATGAAGGCTGTATGATGGCATTTAAGGTAGTCACTAATCTCATTATTAGGGAAGGGCTTTTAAGGTAGCCTCTCAGCTATTGCTTAGATTGTTATTTGGGGTCATCCTTGTAGATTGCTGGAAACTTACACAAGTACCATGTTTTTCTACTCCCCTCTTTGTCCTTATCTTTCTCTAACTCCTTCTCTCCTCCACGCATGATTTCAATTTGCTGTTTACAATTCCCATCATTTTTATATGTTTTAGAAAAAATAAAAATTTGGATAATGTTTTCCCATATTGAAAAGAACTTATTTTCTATAACTACATATACTGATTTTATTTTCCCTACCCTCTACTGCATCTAATTTCTCACTTAATCACTTTCTGTTGTGTTTTTCAATGAATATACTTTCAAGAGCTAACAACCAAATATAACAAAATAATGCATAGCTTGATGAAGAAAGACTTATTACAACTAAGTTGAAGATGACCATCCAATTGAAAGAAACGTGCCCCAATGACTGTCATAAGAGACAGAGACACATATTGTCCTAGAGGAATACAATACGAATAAAACATTTTGTTAAATGCTTTAATATGAAATGTATTTCCTGAGCTATGTTTAATAAGCAATATTCCTACAAGTTAGTTTGAAAACATAAATATTAAAACAATAATATCAAAGTTAGAAAATATCCATCCAAACCACTTTATATCACTTCCAAGGTGTAAAGTGAAGGACAGTTGTCTCAGGGCAGTACCCAAATCTGTAGCAAAAGCAGCACACACAGGGAGATAAGACCAGAGACCCCTTAAGTTATTGTTTTCTATGTTTCTCTTGTACTGAGAATTGTCCCTGTGAGGCTCATTTGATAGAAGTGGTGGGATCATTTCATGGTGGGCTTATTATAATTTTCTAATGGGTGACACTGAACTGCAAAAAGCACTTGTAAGAATGGGCTGTAGCGGGGGGAATTGCATATTGTTTAAAGATATACTAAAAAACATCTAGTGACAACTGGAATGCGAGTCCTCAGTAAAATTCTAATGTTACATTTCCTTTAATTAGAAATACAGTGGCATCATAACCACATAAGGGCAAACTTCCCTGGATATCATACCCTCCTCCTATGATGTCAGGGCTTGATGTCCTATAACTGGAACAAAGCAGGTTTTCAGAATAATGGATCTGATTTCTAATTAAAGAAACTTGCGTCCACCGGGTTGTTGGAGCATTTCTTTGATCTCAGACCCTTGAGGCAATGACATAGGCAGAGGCCAAGGAATAGGCAGATGGGCAGATCTTTGTGAGTTTAAGGCTAATCTGGTCTACTTAGATAGTTCTAGAACATACAGAGCTATGGACAGAGACCCTTCCTCAGGAATATAAAAGTAAGTTAATAAATAATTGTATTCAATTTTCTATGTATCAGCCTGTAAAATGTCAACGGCAAATACATCAGAGGATAAAGTGTAACAAACTCTGAAATTATTAGAACACAGAGTGTCATAAAGAGCTGAATGTTCCACCGGATGACTGTTTCCTTCTCACACTTCTTCTGCAGTGGGTGAGAGCCCTACACAGACTCGTCAAACACATGCTGAGAAGGTTTTGATGCCTTTTAAATGTCCTGGCTGAGTATAGTTGATTCCTCTTCCTCTAGTTCTTGGCCCTGCTGGGCTTTTCTTCTGCCTTGACACTGTTCCTACACAGCTTCATACTTCTGTTTCTTTGAAATCATTTCTCTGGTTCTCCTTGAATTGTCTTGCCATTGAGCTCAATGTTCTGCCCGGTTGTGATTAATTCTGCAGGCCGTCAGACCACTAGGGTTAACTAGTGCTAAAGTGCAGACTTTATTTATGCAACAAAGATTTCACTACATCAGTTTAAATGACAAAATCATGTGTCAATGATTAATGACTGTTAATTAATGACCATTTGTAACAAACTTATGGCACTGTTCCTGAATTAAGTTACTTGAAAACAGAAACTGTCAAGTCTGGGTTGTATGCTTTCAGCTGCCAAGATTGCAGTCATGTAGGGATGCTCTAGTGTTCCTCAACTGTTCACTTTGTCCATTTTACACATGGTTTCTAGGATACCTATTGGCTTTCAACTGCTTGATGACATCATCCTCCCTCAGCCAATCAGCTCCAGATAGAGTTTTGAGGTTACCTAGGAAATAACTGACCAAACATCCCTCAGTGCTGAGCATCTTTGATTGTTCCCAGATGTGGAATTTTACAGTGAATCCCAACAACCAGAGTACTCATCCGTTTATCCAGATCCTACTGCCTTTAGAAACCAATAACCAGTCATCTCATCCTTTTATCCATATCTTCTCATTTTCTTTGCTGTTCTTGCCTGGAGATGTCAGGTAGGAAAAGAAACTTTAATGGGTTTTTTTTTGTTTTTTGTTTTTAGTTTTTTGTTTTTTGCTTTTTTTATGTGGACATCTCCCTAAACTGGGAGGCATCAAACAGTGTGGGATGAAGGGGAAAGTGCTGAACATCAGGCTGAAGGCCTAACTTGAGTCTTTGATTTGACATTTCCTTGGGTTGTAATTTGGACAGAGAATTTCTCCACCCTATCGCTACATTTGTCTTTACTTTTTTGGTGAGATAACAGGCTGGAAGGGCTCAGGACTCTCTGAGGTATTGAATCTTTAGGAATATGGTGTAAAGAAGGAAAGCAGACTCTTCATGGGACTGTTTCGGCTGAAGCAGAGAGAGAGCTGGGTATGTAGACAGGACAAGTAAGGGCCATGATTATAACCTGCACTCAGTTTGTCACATTAGAATTTCGATGTGGAACAGTAGTATTTGGATATCAGTGGAACTGTCTGCCATATCTGCCACTCCTCCATGAGCAGGATTCCCTTGTCCAACCAGGCTGAATAGGCAGCTATGTCTTACTTATGGACCAGAAAGCAAGGGTCTTGGTCCTGGAGGGATACAGTTAGACCTGGAAATTCATGGGAGAGACGGGTCTGTGTTTCATGTCTAGTGCACAGAAGCAATAGTGTTTCCTGTTGTAACTCTCCAAACCAACTCTGGAAATGTAGTGTCAGTTCCAGGACTGTTTTTTCAGGTGTTCCATGAGTACTGGAGCCAGGTTACTCACCACGGGATGGTGTTGCTCAATGATGATGTCAGGGACCCGGGGATCCTGTGTAGGGGAAGAGGGCGGGGCATGGAGCGAGAAAGACCTTCCACGGGAAAAGGGGGTGGGGCCTCCCAGCAGGAAGGGGCGTGGATCTCAACCCCCCAACTGAGGACAGGAAGGGGCGTGGGCCTGGGTTCTGACTGCCAGGCACAGAGTGGGTGGGGCCTTAGTGCTGATGGACAGACAGGAAAGGCAGGGCCTGGGTTCTCTGACTGACAGGCACAAAAATGGGCAGGGCCACAGTGATGATGGATAACAGGAACAGAAAGAGGCGGGGGCTGGGTTTGACTGGATACAGCCACAAGTGTGGGCAGACTCACTCCCTGAGGGACAGGGACAGGAAGGGGCGGGCCTGGGTTCTGACTGACAGGCCAAAATGGGCAGGGCCACAGTGATGATGGATAACAGGGAACAGAAAGAGGCGTGGGGCTGGGTTTGACTGTACAAGTGGGCAGGGCCTCACTCCTGAGGGACAGGGACAGGAAGGGGCGGGGCCTGACCCTGACTGAGAGGCACAGAACGAGGCAGGATTGGGTGCTGAGGTAAGGGACAGGAAGGGGCGTTCAGTGTGGGAGTGACAGGTACAGGAAGCGGTGGGGTGACTCAACTCACAGGCACAGAAAGAGGCAGGGACTCAGTGCATGTACAGGCAGTGCAGGAAGGCGGCCTGACTCCTGATGGACATGGACAGGAAGGGGCGGGGCCTCACCCCGCGCAGCCGCGCGCCTCCACCTCCAGTGCCTTCTGCTTAGCTGTCTCCAGGGCGTAGTCAGGCGGGGACGAAAGCCTTCCAGGGACTCCCGGGAAGGGGAGAGGCAAGAACTCAAACTGAAGGCCCTGTGGGGGGGCAGGGAGAGGGCGTGGGGCGGTATAAGATAACAAATACAGCGAGCCCCGCCCTAGGAAGTCACATCTGTCAATCACTCCTGGCTTCTCCCGCCTCACTCCCCCGAAGTCGCTATATTAGACTTGACCTGAGCAGAGCTGAATAGAGGCTCTGCCCTTCCCCCAGGGACTGCCCAATACAGGATGTCCCGCCTCCTTGGGGAAGCACTCCCGCCAGCACCACGCGCTTTCCTGCAGCAGAGTGGAGAGTGAATTGAAAGGTGGGAGGAAGTAAACGCCAGTTGAGAGATCATTCCAGTTTGGTGATGTCGGGCTATGGCACTTCAGGGTCGAGGAAGTTCGGTCCCGGAGAGGTCCAAAGGGGATCAGGCCTTACAAACAGGCACAGAGCACAAAAACATACTGACTTATTTTATAACAATAAATCAAAAATGGTTGGGGAACAAGAAGATTAAATATAATGACAACATGTGCATGGAAGCCCATCCATGCCTTGTTAACTCAGATTTAGGCAAGGGGAAACGAAGTAAATTCACTGCCCCGTGTGCACTCCTGATAACGGGGGAGAAGATGGGCAGACAGGTAGTCAGTCATGTGACAGAATGAGAGACACTAAATGAATAAAGATGAGGATTGACTAGAAGAACGAATAATTCATTGAATGAATTGACTGATTGAAAATGAAGAATGAGATATATGAATAAGAAGAAGAAAGTATGAAGACTTAATGATGAAGAATGGAATGACTGAGATCTTGTGTTGGAGTGATTAAGATTAATGATGGAGGATAATTGAATGACTGAATGAAGAATGTAAAGTGAATGATTGAATGAGTGAGTGAAGAATAAACGAATAAAATGATTTAATGTAATGACTGATGGCTGAATGAACTAACTTCTTGAAAGAATGAATGAATAAATGTTGAATAAATGAATGATGAATGACGCTTGAATGAATAGAGAATGAGTGAATGAACGACTGGTGAATAATTGACTATTACATGTGTAGTTCTGGGACTGACCACGCCCCTCTGAGCCTCATCTGCAGCTGTGCATGCTGGGACACAAAGGAAACTCATGCACGCTGTATTGGCATGGCCCTCACCTTATGGCGAATCCCCGACCAGGATGATTGACATGAAGGTTACTACCCATGCAGGACATCCAACAGGAAGTCCCGCTTTCCTACTCTGGTTAGAGGCGGCGCGGGCAAAACAACCCGATTTTGGGCGTTGGTCATGCCGGAATGGGAAATGTTTAGTGAACCAGGAGTCGCCCCAGTTTCAGGTTGCCAGAGGCTAAAGAGAAAACCCAAGGACTCCAGCCAGGCACAAGTTTCCGGCCTGTTCGCTGCAGACCCCGGAAGACCCGCAAGCGCCGAATGTATGGACAGGGAACCGGCGCAGCAGTTCAATGTGGTTAAGCTTTCCGGCGGTTGCTTGTGTGATTATGATCAGGCCCGAGAGCCCGATGCGATCGATCCGGGAAAGTGGATGGTTATTGGTGTCTGGTTCCAAGAAAGCTGTGATGGACAGGAAGGGGAAGTAATGTGACCGGAAGCAGAAAGCAGGAATTAGACACCAGTCGTGTTTAGTTCACCGGAGGAACTGAAGTTCCGGGAAACCTTATGAAACTCCTGGGAATGAATTGCAGAACGGAATCATGCGTGAAGGTAAGGCTGATGTCCTTGGTTCAGAAAACGAAAGTTGATGGAGTTGGAAGGGTGGACCTAAAAGCTTCTGTTATGTGGTCTCCGGGGGACCCGACAGCGACGGGCTGATGCCATAGCCCGTGACCGGAAAGCGAAGTACTGAGATCGAACGCTTCAGAACAGTTTTTGAGGAGGTGACGGAACCAGTAAAATTCAGGGAACAGATTGGGGAGAGGATGGGGGAACAGATAGAGAGAAATTGGATAGTGAGCAGATGGTAGAAATTGGATATGTTTGCATGCAGAGTAGAAAGGAAGTGGAATCCTGTTTGCTGGTCCAGTCTAGGGGGACGCAATTAGCGAGGAAAAAGAGAACACAACCATGACGAAGCGGAATTACTAAGATAACCACCGCTTGTATTTTCCCTTCTCTTAATAAGCAACTACATGGCTCCAATAAATTACACATAAAAGTCCGCAAAGCCTCACATCATAAGTTAATTATGAAGATGATTACTTAGACATATTTTATCTGTTCCTATTTTCATGTGTCCACAATGGGAAGATATCCGTTCTAGTTCCACTGACTCAATCAATTTCTTTTTTAAATTAAAACAAATTTTTCTATATCCTATTATGTTTAGGACAACATGATATCTTAGTCTGGGTGCAAACTTGGGGAGAAAGTATGTGAGTGAGTATTAATTTCGGTAAATAAAGGCTCACACAAAGGAAAAAAATACAAAAATAATAAAGAAAAAAATAAAAGACAGCAAATAACAAACACATTGGACACAAAAATGACAGCAGACTAACCAAAACCCAGGCTCACAGAGATTCCATGAAGCAAAAAACAGAGCAAATAGGTTACTCTCACTACCGGAAAGTAACTCTTTAAGAAATTGCCTATGATTTCCCCAACTTCGGCAGCATCCACCTCAACAAATAATGAGCATATGTAGAAAACCTCAAGGCTTCAAGAATAATGGCATGGGTTTGGCCCTAACCTGATTAGAAGAGTCACCTTCCTATGTATGCAGCCATTAAAGATAGTATACAGGAAAATTATAAGTGATACCAAAACATCCAAAGTAAGCACAGTATTTCCGCTTTTCAATTCATTTTGGGCACTTGACAGAAGCAGTGAAAATATTGAATGGTGTTGCTTGCCATAAAGTATGATCTCTCTCTCTCTCTCACACACACACACACACAAAAGACACAAACAAATATATCTCCCAGTATTTGAATTCCAGAACTACCTGCATGGGACTTGTATACAGAGGGCTGGAGGAGGCAAAGCAGGACAAGCAACCCAGCCTGAGCTGGGCAGCTTTTTCCCATCCTGTAAAGACACAAATCAAACCACCTTCCCTTTTATGTTAAAGCTTCAATTCTCAGAAGTGATTCACATAAAATACACAGAAAGCAGCTTTTTCAAGGAAAAGTAATTTATTAATAATTTGATGACATTTGGGTTGCAGTTTTCAAAGCAAAGAGAAGATACATCAGGAAATATTTGGGGATAGGGAGCATTGTCTGTGGCTCACATCCAGTGACTCACACCTGTAATCCCAGCACTCAGAAGGCAGAAGCAGACAGATCAGAGTTAGAGGTCAGCATGGTCTACAATGGGAGTTCCTGGACAGCCAGGGCTAAATTGAGAAACACTGTCTCAAAGACCCACCACGCCAGACACCAAAAGAAACACTGTTTGTCATCCTGTCACTTCAGATGCAAAATACACTTTCTAAAATATTTCATGTGGAAAATTTGTCCCAAAATTAGTTTGTGAAACCACATGGTGTTTGAGTGAATGTGCTGGGTTCTAGAGTCTCCAGGATGAACTTGGCTTTGGTGGTTAGTAGCTCTGTGGATTCAAGATGCTTGCAATTTGATTCTGGGTTTCCTATGTCATGTGTACTCTTCTCAGAGGAGTTCATAGGAAGTGAATTCAAAACAATGACCCCACAAAAATGTATAGCAAGAAGCCCCATCCTAGTGGTATATCTCTATAATCCCTTCGCACTCAGGGGGTGGGGTTGGAGGCAGGAGGATCATGAGCTTGAGGTTCAACAAAACCACATAAAGAAACCCTGTTTTGAAAAGCCAATACTTAGAGGTAGGGGTTTAATTCCCAGCTCCTACATGACTGCTTAGTCAGTAACTCCAGTTTCAGGATATCCAGTGCCCCCTCTGGCATCTATGGGAATTGTGCACACATACATACTGTACTTTCATAAATGTAGACAAAACATGAAAAGAAAAAGAAAACAAAACAAAAACAACAAAAGAAAGATACGAAATACATAGCATTAAAATAGAAGTCACAGTGCCGACCAGGGACAAGCTGGAGATAGGAGGGGTGACCAAGACAGCCAGCTCCTTTCCTCCCGGAGTGCACACTCTCATAGGGGAAAAAAAGAAGAGTCAAAGGTTTAATCCGAAGTACTTTGTCATGGTTCAGCTCCAGCACTAGGACCAAGGAGCCAAAGCAAAACTGAGCAGGGCTGGGACTAGGCTTAGCTTACAGCATTTGCGTTGGATCTACAAAAAGTGGGCTGAAGTAGGGCTCACTGGTGGAATTTACCTAGCTTATGCAGGGCCCTGGGTTCAATCCACTGCACCACAAGGAAACAAAAGCATCAAACAAGCTACTTTTCAGGTCTGAGCTGCTACCAATTAGGGGAATCAAAGTGAAGGTACCCAAACCCCTAAAAGGCCAGTTTCACCCCACGTGACAGGGGGCCTACCTGTGGGTTGCCCTTCATGTTATTTCTTCCCTTCCCTTAGTCTCCTCCATCGACCTCCTCAATCTAGCTGGTCAGAACACCCACTGCATGTTGATTCTGTGATTGCAAATAAAAGCCAAATAAGGGGGTGACTTATGTCCACACCTCCTATCTCCCAGTTTCCTCTATGTTGTCCTGGTTGGTCTTGAACTCCTGGGCTCAAAGATGCTCTCGCTTTGGCCTTTCACTTATCTGGGACCCTGGATGTGCATCACAGCACTTAGCTAAGTTGTGGTCTCTGAACTCAATTCATTGTTAATTTTGGCTTTACACATGAGTGAAGTGTAGATTGCAGCCACTGCAGAGGGGGAACTGATCTGGGACAGAGAACGTGAAAGAACTAACTTATCTGAAGTGGTAGAGACCACAGCCTTTGAGCTAAAGCTGGGTATGGGGGCACAGGCCTACAGTGATAGCTATGTAGCCAAATCACTTAAAGAGTTCAAGGCCAGCCCAGGCAAAACAGTAAGAAAAATACTTTGGAATTAATTGACTTAGACTCTAAAATTATAAAGAATTGAAAGGGCCCAGAATTGACAATAAGAGTAAAGGATCAGTAAGTGTCATGATTTTCCCTAAGAAGGCAAACAGTTCTAGAAACTTAATCAGAGATACTCAGGACAGCCTGGAAATTAGACAGAGTCAGAGTACAGAAACTGTCTGGCAGCTGTGGCTTCACTTAAAGAAGGAACCACTGTCATCATAAGACCACTGGGAAGACCCTCGGGAAAGACTAGGAACACTCAGAAGGTAAGCACAACCCTGGCAAGAGCTGGCAATGAACCCCAAGATCCCATAGCCTATGAGGGTCTAATCCTGTGACAGGTACCTAGAGGTCCTCTCTTCACAGGAAGAGGGGGATTCGGTAACCTAGCCGAGCCAATAAAAGAACTTATGTTAGAGCCACAGGATCAGCCTCCCAAGCTGTTTGTGAATGCCAACAGCACACACCTCTCCATCAGGGGACAGTCCAGCAGGATGTACTCACACTCCTGCTTACTACTCAGAGGTACCTGTCAGGCAATCCCCCTCCCAGGTCACTTTCTGGGAGACACAGAATCATCACCCAGGTAGTGAGGTCTAGTCCTCATAGCGGATCACAGCCCTCAGCTCTTTGGTCATATAGGTGAGTATCATGTCCAAGAGCTTCTTCTTTTTGGCCTGATTGTTCATGACCAGAGAAGTGAGCTGTATAAGGTCTTTCCAGTCCAAGTTCATGATGATGGCCTTGGCTTCCTTAACCAGTTTCTGCTATTAAGCATGGGGCAGCTACATTAAGATCTGAGGTATGGGCTTAAACTGTCCACTTGTCATCCAGGCACCTAACAGAACCCCAACAGCCCCACCTGGAAAACAAGGAAAGCATCAACTGTCAGCCTAAACCTCCAACAATGGCCTTGGTTTCTTGCTGAGAAATGTAGCCACAGTCATGACAAGTGGGCACATTCATGAACAGGTCACAGCCAGCTAAGATTCAGCCTGATTACCAGCAGGGCAAAGGATTAGGTCCTCTCTTAGAGCCCATTGTCCAGGTGATCAAGCCAAAGAGACACATCAAACATGCATGTCCCTCCCAATGCCCCCCACTTACACCCTCCCCACATGAGACCTGTGTCCACTAAGATCCCCGTCATATCTGAGCACTCCCACTCCTCAAACTCCTGAAAAATCTGTCTCCACAAAGCGGGGCTGACAGGGAAATGGTCTTCTGAGAAACCACTTGTCTGGACAGGCTGAGAGTTTGAGCAGTTTCCATGGTATGGCTGTGAAAAAACACCACGACAATAAACAACTCTGGGGGGGGAGTTTATTTCATTTTATAATTCTCAGGTCACACTGGATCACTGACAGAAATTCAGGGCAGGAACTAACTCAAGGCAGGAACTTGGAGGCAGGAGCTGAGGCAAAGGCATGGAGAGTGCTGCGTACTGGCTCCCTTGGCCTGCTTTCCTAAAGCACCCAGAACCACCAGCCCAGAGATGGCACTGTCCACAGTGAGTCACACTCTTCCTCCACAACCTCAGTCAAGGAACAGCACAGTGAGCTTGTCCACAGCCTCAGTTGCAGTTCTCCCTTCCAAAATAACTCACTCTTGTGATGAGTGGATACAAAATCAGTGGCTGGCAGGAAACAAGCCCCAGAGGCTAGGACATCCCCTGAGAGCTCACAATGGACATGACCCCGGAGACAGCTCAGGTGTTTCACTGGGAGACTCTCTGTATTCAATCTCTCACAAACAAAACAAAAACCAATGTAATTTAATTTACCATTTCGCTTTTCAACGCTGGATACATTTACTGCCTCTTGCTTTTGTTTATTGGAAACCAAGTCTTATTGCATAGCCCAGGGTAGCCTAGAACTCTTGCTCTTACTGCCACAGCATCACAGCTGAGAATCACAAGTGTGAGTCAGCCACCCAGCCAGACTAGAAACACTGTTTTTAGATTTCTGCTTCCTTCTTTTTCAGATATTGTAGGATGGGGGTAGGAGGGTGGCTCGAGAATTCCAGCTAAGTATTCTAACACAAATAGATAACCTCAGCTAAAAACACTGTCTTACTTTTGACTTTTATTTTATTTTTCTCAATGCTAGGTTTGTCTTTATAACAGCCCAGGCAGTCCTGAAACTCACTCAGTAGACCAGGCTTCCTGGAACCCACACAGATTTGCCTGCTCTGCCTCTGGGATTAAAGGTGTATATAACCATTGCTTGGTTTAGAAATATTGTTTTTTAAAAAAGATTTACATATTTATTTATTATATATACTGTGTTCTTCCTTTATGGCAGAGGAGGGCACCAGATGGCTTTGAACCACCATGTGGTGGTTGGGAAGCTAGGGTTCCTGCCTGTAGGAACACCAATATCATTACTGTAGGCAGCCAACTGCTGCCACGAACTTGAGATCTGAGTTTTTAAGGCCTCCTGGAAATGTATAAAACAAAAATCAAATGTCTCACAGACACAGCCTGGTTGGACTTTAAGTTTACAAGGAACAGAATATGGGATGAGGGGGGGTGGTGGTAATGCATGTGTTTTGACATAAGAGGCAGATAAGTACGTGAAAAACGCAGCTGGTCTACAAGAGCTTAGTTCCAGGACAGGCTCTGGAAACCACAGAGAAACCCTGTCTCCAAAAACCAAAAATTAATAATTAGAAATTAAAAGAAAAAAAAAAAAGGAACAGAATATGATGAGAAATAGAAATGCAGCACACATGACCTTAAGTAAATTGCCAAAGTTTCAGTTCACTGAGGTGCCACAGAATATCAATTATGGACTGCCACAGAACACACATCACCTCTGAGGTGCTCCTCCAGAAGTGGAGAAGCACATCATACAGTGGACAATTGTAAAGACACTGTCTGCCACTCCCCAACACAACTATGAAAAGCAAGCCTGGGAACAAATAAATAAAAATAAATTAAAAGAGAAAGAACTAAGATGAAAAGAAAAAATAAGGAATTGAATGTGTATGGAGATCAAAAGTAAGAAGAAAAAAAAAAAAGAAGGAAATGAAATGGTAAAGGAAGCTGCATTATTGTTGACTGCTTGGTTTCCCACTGAGGACGGAGAACACATTCCCACAGGAACTAAATCTGGAGTGAGGGACAATGGGGATTTTCTGAACAATCTCTGCAACTTCTACATAAATGTGAGGGTGGGGGAAATAGAATGATATCAGCAGTTGAGTTCAAAAAGTACACTCGAAAAAGAGTGGAAGGAAGATAATTATACAGAAAGAAGACTCAATTTGCGGGAGTTTGTTGCTTCCCAGTACAAGGCAAAGCTCAAAGAAATATTACAGAACCTGATGGCCTCTTCTGTGTCTCTGTGGGTATTGGCTAGCAATAGAGCATGGACATACAGATAGAAACATCCTTACACATAAATAAAATAAACAAATCACTTTATAAATATTCAATAGTAAACAGACAACACAGCTCAGAGAGAACCCACTGGTAAAAGTTGGGTTCAGCAGATAGAGAGCAACACCCATGTTTTTTCTGAATCTAAACAGGGTGGTCTGGAAGAAGACACCTCCTTTCCTGGCTCCGCGGAAGAAATTGCAGAAGAGGAAAACCACTTCATTCACAGGTTTGACTGACTCTTCTCTTCCTGACAGCAAAGGGACCTAAGCTACCTGTGCTACACACATGTGTGTGAACTCCCTCACAATTATCAATATTTGACTTACAATAGCACTTAATTGGGGGGTGGTGGGTATGGATGAACAAAATAATCCTAGGTCTTTGAAGAACGGAGAATTCCTGTGTTTTCAGGGAAAATGAAGCACCCACCCAGGACCAGTGGCAGGAAGGAAAGTAATGTCTTACCAGAATCAATAGGAGTAAATAATGGTCCACAACAGAGATAGCACACAGTATATGATAAAATAGCCCTTAACCGGGTTCCCATGAGCACTTAGATAGGAGTGATAGTCCAGGAGTATGGAGAACAAGAAAAAAGGGAATCAGCTTCTGGTAGGTAAGAAGCTGACGTCAGGACACATACAGAAGCCACAGATTTTTGGAACACAAAAGGATGAAGGTTGGGGGTATTTAGTATTGAGGGGGCACAGGGACACACTTGTCAGAAAACAGAACAGAAACCAGCCTAGTACTAAAGGGTTCCTCTGCCCAGCCTGTCCCAACGTGGGGACTGAAACCACCTAGGCAATAGCTTCTGGAAGATTGGGGTTTAAAAGACCAAGGTTGTTAGCACACAACAGTAGTAGTTTAAAATCCACCCAGTGGTGGAAGGCATTTGCTAGCCTGTAATGGGATGCAGCAAACTGTCCCCATGTCTGAACGGTGGGGCCATAGAGAAGTAAAGAGTGAGTGAGAGTGATCTTTGTGTTTTGCTTGGGTTCAGCCTTGATTCCTGCCCTGACTTTTCATCATAATGAACTGTAAGCTGCTCCAAGTTGCTTAGTCCTGGTTTTTTCTAACAGCAACACACCTTCTCAGCTAACATGGTAAAAAATGTAAGGAGTGAGGAGGGGAAAAACCAGTACCTTAGATCAAGGACACATCTCTAGGGAATGGGAGTGGGCAGTGGGAAGCGCGCCCTCAGGTCTGACAGATGCAAACATGAAGCCAATAAGTGAATCCTGTATCCCAGGAAACTGTGATGATTTATACAAGATACATTATACATAACTTTAAAGAAGCACTTGGCTTGTAATCTCCCTGCTCAGGGTATGAGGTGAGGGGTACCACTTACTTACCAAGTGGTTTCGCGTGGTTCCAAAAACCTCAAGCATATATACCAGAAGCCTGGAATGCACTATGTAGCACATGCTATCCTGCTTCCCCAGGGGCAGGGATTAGAAGGTTGAACAAAGGTTGGCTGTAGCTGCGAAGAACACTACTAAGAGCAGGGGGTCACCAAACACCAACTAAGACCCTATAAAAGGAACCCCTCATAGAGTGCATGATGACCGCCTTCATTTTTTTTCTTTTTTCTTGGCCAAATGGAATACAGGAGCTTCATGACATCATTCACCACGTTGGGCACCCTGGTAGACCTTTAAAGGATGAATCTAAAGAGATGTGGGGTTGATGGGAGAGAAAATATGTTTTCTTATTGGTTAATGAATAAAGCACTGTCTAAATAGGATAGGTGGACTGGAAGACAAGGAGAATGGTGGGATGGGGAGGAGAGAAGTCAAGATTAGGGACGTGAGAGAAGAGATCTGGAAACTCTCTCCTGTATGCCAAGATGTTGAGAAACACTAAGATTAATAGAAATGTGTTAATACTAAGACAGAGGGTAATAAGAAACGCTAGTAACAGGCCAACAGCTTGATATAATGCAGTGTCCAGTATGTTATTTGGGGTTGATGCAGCTGGAGAACCAGGCTGGTGGAGCAACAGATAGTAACAGTTGTTTAGTGTTTGCTCAAGGTGTACTTTAAACAAGTGTGTATAGGTGTTTATTGCATAGATGTCTGTGTACATGTGTTTATAGCCCTCTTGAGGACAGTGGTCCTCTGGAGTTGGAGTTACAGACAGCTGTGAGATACCATGTGGGTGCTGGGAATGAAACCTGGGTCCCTCTAAAGGGGCAGCCAGTGTCTCTGTAACCGAGATTTTTCAATCCCGGTTTTTTTTTTTTGATTTCTTGTTTGGTTATGAGAAAGTGCTCATATTAGATCAATATATTCTTATTTATTTATTTATTTTGAGATAACATCTTGCTACATACTCAAGGACAATAATTTTTTGCCTCAGGGTTTTGATTAAGGAGAACAGGAGAGTACAGATATCGTGACAAAAGGAGAGATAGTAATGAAATGAGTATTTTGACAGGATTAGCATCACAGTAAACACCAACCTTCCCAGAAAGAAGTTGCTTGGCATTGTACATGCTAGATGGGCACCTAACCCTGTGGGTTTCGTTGTCAAGGAGCTTGGACACCAGTAATAAGAAAATGGGAGGAGAGTGATGAAAAGGCTTTTCTACTTTCTGATTGATGACCACAAAGAGGAACCATCAACTCACTGGCTTTAACCAAAACACGACTTTTCACACCAAATTCCTGTCAAGTGGCCTCACAACCTTTAATACATGGCAGGGAAAGAAAGCCCAGGACATGGCCTGAATGTGACAAGGCTTGAATGTTTTCAGAAAGGGGGGAAAGAGATGAGGCAAAGGATTTGCCAACAGAGCCAGGAGGAGATAGTTAGCTTTAAGATGGAAGTTAAAAATGTGGGCCAGAAAGGAACTTGCTGTGTCTGCTCTTGCAACTAGTGGAAACCACCAATCAGGACCATCTGGAGCCCACCTCCTTCAATTAGCCCTGTTGTTGTGTGAGGTGAGTGTTTGGCCACTTGGGTCATCACACCCACCCTCTCCTTATAACTGGTAGGGCTCCTGTGATAGTGGACATGCCCAATTCACTATGGGGAACCATCAGAACCTGCCATCTCCGAGTGCCCCCTGCTTGAGGTGAGTCTTGAGTTGTGGCAGCTGGGTTCCAACACCTCAACACATCCTTTTTGGGAATCTGGGCGGTGTGCTTTTGAAACTCACACCGCTTCAGTGGTCATCTGGCTGCAGATCATCTGGAGCATGCCCTCACCTCAATCTTGGACCCCTACACCCTCTGCTTGAGACCTCAAAGAGAGCTTGGACCATGCAGATTTACTGGACATCGAGAACTAACACAATAATGGGGGGGGAGTGAGAGTGAGAGGGGGGAGGAGAGGAGAGAGAGGAGAGGAGAGAGAGACCCTAACTGCACCCAATGGAAGAAGAGATGGGAAGGAAGGCAGTACAAGAACACATTCAATAACAGAAAGACCAATACTACACCACTGGGATCCAGGAACTGCACACCAACAGGAACTGATGGCCAAAGCAGATGAAGCCATGAAGTAAATATAACAATAACTTTAGAA
>JANBXA010000303.1:2037500-2095000 GCA_030556225.1 Cricetiscus sungorus
TGTGTGTGTGCTATGTGTGCTGTGTGGTGTGTGTGTGTGTGTGTGTGTGTGTGTGTGTGTGTGTGTATTGCTGCTGTGAACAGCAGGCTGGCTGGCCTTTGAGCTTATCCTCACTCTTTTGTCTCCAATTCCACATTGCTGGAGGAGCACAGGGGCTGTAGACATGAGCTACCATGCCTGCTTTCTTATGGGCTCAAGGGATTCGAACCTGGGTCTGCTTGCTTACACAGCAAGCATTTTGCCCACTGGTCCCTCTCCTCCGCCTTCAGACTATCTGTTACAGCATGCTAGCACTTGGATGCTGATTGGGAGTTTCAGTCTGGGTTACAACGTGGTACCCTGAGTGTAAGAAGGTAGGAGGGTGCAGGGAGGGAGGGAGGCAGGATATGTTCCCAAACTTGCCAAACCTGGACTCAGTAGGTGAAGTCCCAGTTACTCAGGAAGCTGAGGCAGGAGAAACAAAAGTTCAAGTCTAACCTGGACTTTGTATAGTGAGTTCAAGGCCAGCCTCAATTATTTACCAAAACCATGTCTGAAAATAAAAAGTAATGTCGCTCAGGAGTTAAGTGCTTGCCAAGAATGTACTAATGAGAGGCTCTACTAGCAGTAAATTGATTCATCGATTGATTAATTCAATTAAAATTGTGTGTGTGTGTGTGTGTGTGTGTGTGTGTGTGTGTGTGTGAGAGAGAGAGAGAGAGAGAGAGAGATGGTGTCTTACTGTGTAGCTCTGGCTGGCCTTGAACTCACAGAGATCCACCTGCCTCTGTCTCCAAGTGCTGGGATTACAGGCATATACCAGCATGCCTGGCGAAGACATACATCTTTAAGAACTATATCTTCAAAGACAAAAGTTAGGATGAGGAGTAGGGAGAAGAAAGGAAGTGTTAGTTCATGTGTCCCAGCTATTTGCTTTAATCTGTTACCTCTTAATTTCATTATTGCTGTGTTTTCCTCTCTTTCATCTGGTTGGAACCAGACAAGCAGTGTGTAAGCACATTCCTTTGTGAAATATCTCATTAACCTAGAAATCATCAGTAAAATGTGAAGTCCCCTCCTGCCCGCCCCAGCCCATTGCCCCAGATTGTTGGTTAGTATGAATGCTTCTAGACCCTTCTCTATGCATCTCCAAGTGTGTTCATATGGGTACATGTCTTCCTCAGTGTTTTCATTTTACTCAGTTTTCATGCTTAATTTAAATTTTTGAATAAATAAAATTTCATGGTTCAGACATCAAAAGCCATATGAAAAAATCCTATGTGAAAATTTCCTCCAGCCCCCGTCCCCCATTCTGTGAGTTCCCTCCCTCCGGTAGGTGACATCTGTTGTCAATTTCTTGTTGACTCTAGGGAATTTTTATCCATGTGCAATTCACTGCAAATACATATCATATGGAGGCTCTAAATTGCTTTTTCCTCTGCTCACTCACTCCTGGCTATTATTCCACCCCATGCAGATTCCTTTAACCAGTTCCGTCTTGTATCATTATTAGTTTTCAGGCTGAGTCTCATGTAGCCAATGGTGACGTCAGACTTGCTGTGTAGATGACAATGAACTCCTGGTCCTCCTGCCTCCACCTCCTGCTCAAGGCTGGAGTGATAGGTGTGTGCCACCTGCCTTGTCACCGTTTCGTTCTCTGTGTGTGTTCCTGTGTGGAGGTGCAGGTGTGTGCGTGCCACGTCACACGTGTGGTGGTCAGGACCACTGCCAGCTCTGGCTCTTACCCTCCATCTTGTCTTCATCTTGCTTTGAACAGATCTCTGTTCCTTACTGCCGCATGCCCCAGCTCAATGGTCCACCAGCTCCCGAAGATCCCCCAGCCTGCACCTCCCATCTCTGCTTAGGAGCATCGAGACTGTTGTGCCCAGCTCTGCATAGGCTCTGGGGCTCCAAAGTCAGGCCCATTTTTGTACAAAACATTTTACCCACTGAGCCATTTATTTCCATGGGGGTACCATTTAAAGAATGAAACGTCTTTTTAAAAAGAGAAATGGTTATTATTTTTTTTAATTACGGTGATGGACGGGCACAGTGAGGGCAGGTACCCATGGAGGCCAAAGGCATCAGATTGCCTTAGGGCTGGAGTTACAGGTGGTTGTGAGCTGCCTATCACGGCAGCTGGGAACCAACCTTGGGTCCTCTGGAAAACCAGAATGTGCACTTAACCACAGAGCCATCTCTCCAGCCCTCACCATTTCATTCTTTTCTCCTTAACGGTTTATTTGCATTGGTGTTTGCCTACATGTGTGTCTGTGTAAAGATGTTAGGTCTCCTGGAACTGGAGTTACAGACAGTTGTGAGCTGCCACGTGGGTGCTGGGAATTGAACCTGGGTCCTCTGGAAGAGCAGCCAGTGCTCTTAACTGCTGAGCCATCTCTCCAACACCCCCCCTTTTTTTTTTCAAGACAGAGTTTTTCTGTGTTGTCCTAGTTGTCCCAGAACTCCCTCTGTAGACCAGGCTGGCCTTGAACTCAGAGATTCTCCTGCCTCTGCCTGCTGGGATTAAAGGTGGGCGCTACCACATCGTTCCAGTCTTTCATTCTTGATGGACTGTGAGATTGTTTCCAGTTTTCTCCCATTGTAAACTCTGTATGATGAAATCCATGGGCAGACTTGTTGGGTGTAGGTGCCAGTGTTCCTGGCAGTGAGAGTGCAAGCCCAGAGTCAGACATGTGCACGGTTCGCTTTGGATGGCAGCTCCTGAACTGGCTTATAAAAGGATCTTCCCATTTTCAGCAGGCCTGGTGGTGGCCCAGTGTACCCATCCGTGCATCTTTGCCAACACTACGTATAATGCACTTTTTTACAGCTTTGCTAATGGAGTGGCTAGAAAAGCCATTCATTAATTTTCATTATAATCGTACATTGATTTACGTTTTTCCTGACCATTAATGGGACTGGGAATCTTTTTGTTTTGTTTCTTCTGCCTGCTGTACATTTTCATCTGCTGTCTATTTCTATTTGGGACAGTTTTTTTTTTGTCCTTGCTGATATGATTTGTTTTCGGAATTTTTTATTTTAAAATGTTATGTGTATGTAGACATTGTCACACTCCTACATTGTACCTGAGGAGGCTAGAAGATGATTTCAAATCCCTGTGACCTGGAATTACAGATGGTTGTGAGCCGCCACGTGGGTGCTGGGAATTGAACCTGGGTCCTCTGGAAGAGCAGCCAGTGCTCTTAACTGCTGAGCCATCTCTCCACTCCTATGGATATTATTCTTTCATGCATTGCACCCATCACAAGAGAGGCCTACCGTGTGCCAGATTCTGTTCCAGACGTCTTTACAGGGCAGTGAGACTGGCCTGGGCCAGAGCTCAGGAGGCTCCCCCTGTAAAAGCCGAGGAGTGGTTTGAACACATGTGTGTGAAACCAGTTAGTCACAGCTGTGATGCTAAGACAGGGGTCACCCATGAGCTCTTGACCAGTCAGGGCTACAGAGAGAGACCATCTCCAAAAAGAATCCAGGCTTTAAAGGGTAGTTGTCTGTCAAGGGTGGCTATGGTTACATAGACAAGCGAGCAGGGGCAGGTTGGAGGATGGGGGGGCATCTCTGGGTGTTTAAAAGAAACTAGTTTGAACCTTTCATGGTGATGCCCCAGAATTTGAGAGGTGAAGTTAAAGACCACGGGCCCAAGGTCATCTTGGCTGTATAGTGAGTTTGAGTCTGCAACCAGCTTTGGCTACTTGAGAATCTGAAGAGAGAAAGGGGCGGGGTGGAGTGGGGGGGGAAGGGACAGCTGCACTCCCGTCCCGGAGGACCGAGGACCAGCACAGGCATGTGGTCACGGTTAGCATTATTTGCCCTGGTGGGTTTTACTCTCGAAAAGCCCCTCCCTCAACACTCTTAAAGCATTGGGCAGCTTTTCTCGTCTTAATTTACAGATTTCCTCATTTCGTTTAAGTCTTTAACCCATCTGTAGCTGTTAAAGAGCAAAGAAAGGGTCCAGGTAAATCAGATCGCTGTTTGGTCTGTGCCCATTCATTAATCTTTGGGGATTTCAAACGCTGTAAGATCTATTCATTCCCCTGAGTGTTTTCATGTAGCCCAGGCTGACCTTGAACTCCTGACTCTCCCCCTTTATCTCCTGAGAGCTAGGATTACAGGCTTGAATCACCACTGGGGAACAGAAGGTGGGGCGGCCTGCATGCCAAACAAGCACTATCCCAACCAAGCTATACTCCAGCCCCAAATCACTCACTGTAGCTTTGTGTTTGGTTTTATATTGGACAAGACTGATTCATTGGTCAAATTACTTCTCTGGGCCTCAGTTTCCTACAGTAAAACAGAGATCATTCAACTTTGAAGAAAATCCAGGAATGGATGGGCCGTTTTAGTTGTGGGGAGGGGTGGTCCTTCGAAATTCTTTAAGAAAATGGCATTTGAGCTGAAATCTGATTGACAAGGGAGACATTGCCTGGCAGAAGGGCTCGATCCGACCGCACCCAGGCAAAACCTCCCTGGTAGGGGCTGGTGTGGAGCCACATAGGTTCCTGCAGAGGGAGGGAGGTTCTTGGGGGGGGGATGAAATGACCTGCCCAGGTGAGTGCCTGGTCACGATAAGGCCCTGGGAGGAGGGCGGGACTGCTGACCGCGCCCCTGTACCCACAGTCTATGGAGTCTCAGGTGGAGGAGTGGTGCCGTGAGGTGGGCGAGCTGCAGGCGCAGACGGCAGCGCTGCCGCTGGAACAGGCCAGCAAGGAGCTGGTGGGCGAGCGGCAGAGCGCGGTGGGCGAGCGCTTGGTGCGCCTGCTGGAGCCGTTGCAGGAGCGCCGCCGCTTGCTGCTGGCCTCCAAGGAGCTGCATCAGGTGGCACATGACCTGGACGACGAACTGGTGAGGCGGGGCGTGGGTGCCTGGGGGCTTGGGACGCTGACTCGAGGATGGGGCAGGTTTTAAGGCCCGGGATTGCCTCTGGGGGCGCAGGGGGTGAATGGAGCCTGGATTGGCCTAGGGTGAGAGTCCGCTGGAGTCTTCAGTCCGTGACGTCATTTACTCCCGTCAGTCGTCCATTTGCTCGTGAACCGATTTTTCTTTCTTTCTTCTTTCTTTCCTTCCTTCCTTCCTTCCTTCCTTCCTTCCTTCCTTCCTTCCTTTCTTTCTTCCTTCCTTCCTTCCTTTCTTTCTTTGGACTGTTTGAGACAGTCTCGTGTGGTCCAGGCTGGCTTGGAATTGGCGAGGTAGCCGAGGATGACTGAACTCTTGATCTTCCTGCCTCTGCCTCCCAAGTGCTGGGGTTGCAAGTGTGCTCGGAACTCCTGGCCATCATCCATCGGTCTCGATGCCTGGCATCACTCATTAGCATTCAATCGTTCAATCATTCATCCATTCACTCATCTGTTTACTCTCTCACTCGTTCTTGGCCAGGCCCTGTGACCGTAAGATGCTACGGCCAGCAGGTGTCCATGGCAGCTGGTGTCTGTTGTTTTACACTAGAGGACTCAGTCCTGTCCCTAGACAGTGACCCCCTAGGATGGTGAGGGTCACAATGGTAACTCTGAGGGGCTTTAGCAGCTCAAAGTTCAAAGTCAGAGGGTGGGAGGCTTCCTGGCAGAAAGGATGTCTCCACTGAGGAAAAAGGGGGTGAGGGGAATGGGAAGAGAACCGGAGTGCAGAAAGCAAGGTGGACGGTGTCACACAGGCTGCTGTCCCAGGGGCTGAGGCAAGGAAGTGCGTCATTGCATGTGCAAGGCTAGTTGGGAGGCAGTGGTCCTTGGGTGCACTCTCTCCCTGACCCTCCCCTGTGTCCTCCCCAGGCATGGGTTCAAGAGCGGCTGCCGCTGGCCATGCAGACAGAACGAGGCAACGGCTTACAGGCTGTCCAGCAGTGCATCAAAAAGAACCAGGTGAGCTGAGCCAGGTGAGGGCGTGAGCGAGGTAGGACCCATGGGGGGTGAGTGCTAGAGAAGCCAGTTAAATAGCTAGATAAGGGGCTGGGGGCTTGGCTCAGTGGTTAAGAGCACTGACTGCTCTTCCAGAGGACCCAGGTTCGATTCCCAGCACCCACGTGGTGGATCACAACAGTCTGTAACTCCAGTTCCAGGGGATCCAGCACGCTCATGTGGACATGCATGCAAGCAAAAACACGAAAGCTCATGAAATAAAAATAGATTTAAAAATGGCTAGATAAGTAGATGAGAGTGAGAGAATGGGTTGTCTCCATGAGTATCTAGAGTCTGTCATAAGTTTCTGCTTCGTTTTTGTTGTTTCGGAGTTAGATTTGTTGCCAGGTCACTGTCTTCTCCTTAATTGCTGATGAAAGGCCTCCAACAGATGCAGGTTTACACATTACCATCAAAACCAACGAGAACTACTCAAAAGTTTTACACAAGGCGGCCAGAGAGATGGTTCAATAGGCAAAGGCCTAGAATCCCCCGGTGAGGGGACCGGGATGTGACTCAATGGTAGAGCACCAACCTAAAATCGCAGCAGCTCAATAGCAGAGTGCTTTCTTAGCCTTCCAACGGTCTTAGGTTCAATCTCACTGCAAAAGACTACCTCCTTCCAGCCATAAGCAGCAGCCCTCCCAACGGGCCCTGTCTTACATCTCCAAACTTGACAGCATGGTCTTAGGAGCCAGCCTCCACTTTTCTCACTGACTTCACTCGACTTGTCGGGGCCTGTTTTCCCACCTACAGCACCTACAGCATGCGCATACCATTCTAGTTCAGTGGCCCTGCCAGTTGCAGTGGGGCTCGGGGTGTCATGGAGTCTTCGATCTCCGGTCTCCACGTCTCATTGGCAGGGCTTGCGGCGGGAGATCCAGGCGCACGGGCCGCGCTTGGAGGAGGTACTGGAGCGCGCGAGCGCGCTGGCCTCGCTGCGCAGCCCGGAGGCCGAGGCGGTGCGTCGCGGCCAGGAGCAACTGCACAGCGCTTGGGCGGGACTGCGGGAGGCGGCAGAACGACGGCAGCAGATGCTGGACGCCGCCTTCCAGGTGGAACAGTACTACTTCGATGTGGCGGAGGTGGAGGCGTGGCTGGGCGAGCAGGAACTGCTCATGATGAGTGAGGACAAGGGCAAGGTGCGCCCAGAACAGGGGTGAGGGGGTCCGGGGATGTCGGAGCCCGGGGGCCCCGGCCTCTGCCGCCTCATCGTGGGCGCCGTGTGCCCCCAGGACGACCAGAGCACCCTGCAGCTGCTTAAGAAGCACTTGCAACTGGAGCAGGGCGTGGAGAACTACGAGGAAAGCATCGCACAGCTGTCGCGCCAGTGCCGGGCGCTGCTGGAGATGGGACACCCAGACAGGTGGGCGGGTGGGGGCGGGGCCAGTTCGGAGGGAAGGGTCCAACAATGGCTAGGACTGAGTTAGAGTAACAGGGCCAGGTTTGCTGGGACCCTCGTGTATTCGCAGCCCTCGGGAGACTGAGATAGGAAGATTGCTGCACATTTGAGGCTAGCCTGGTCAATAGGGTGAGATCCAGGCCGGAAAGAGTCACATAGAGGAGTCCTGTCTGGAAGAGAGAAAGGACAGACAGAGATGAATAGATGACGTATAAGCAGGACAGGCAGATGTTTGGAAGGACGGGAAAACCCTGCAGAGAAGAAATAAGAATGGGGGCGGGACCTGAGCCTTCCTAGTATCGCTGGGTGGTGTGACCTTGCTGAGCCTCTAGAGGGCTTGGCATGGGGGGGAATCTTAGAGGAACCACAGATCAAGACCTGACCCGCGCCCAAAGCCTGGAGATTGAGACTGAAGATGGACCTCTTGGCAGGGTCGAGAGGGAGGGAGTTAGGAACCAGGCCCACATCATTGTGGAGCAACAAGGGACCAAAGATAGACACTAGGCTACTAAACAAAACCAATAAAAGACGCCAAATAGGACTGGATGGGGGTGAGTGTATCCAGTTATGGAAACAGTAGTGAGGAATCAGGAATTCCAGTCATCCTTGGCTACATAGAAAATTTGGGACCAGCATGGGCTTAGCAAAATGTTAGTTATTGACACTATGTACATCTTTAGTGTCACTTACTATCATTGCTACAGCAGAGCGGATGCGGGGCTGGAGTGGTGCAAGACTTATAGAAACAGTCCCTCCAGAGGGGATCTTAAGAGACAGGACCCTGGCAAAGATTCGGGAGGAAACAGTCCTGCTTTGGGCAGGGAGGCTACAGGTGCTCCCAGAATCTTAGTGAGCTGTGTATCGTCCCCCATCTCCACCCCCAGTGAGCAGATCAGCCGGCGACAGTCCCAGGTGGATCGCCTCTACGTGGCACTCAAGGAGCTGGGAGAGGAACGCAGGGTAACCCTGGAACAGCAGTACTGGCTATACCAGCTCAGCCGCCAGGTGGACGAGCTGGAACACTGGATGGCTGAGAAGGAGGTGGTGGCTGGCTCGCCAGAGCTGGGCCAGGACTTCGAACATGTGTCGGTGAGGATTCGTATGAATTCTGTGTCTTACTGACGTTTCTGCTGCGACCGAACACTGAGACTCTGGCAGCTTATAAAAGATCGTGTTTAATGGGGCTTACCATTTCAAAGGGTCGGAGTCCATGATGGTGAAACAAAGGGGTGGTGGCAGAAACAGCAAAAGTAGGAGGCAGAGAGAAGCCCAAGCCTTTGAAAACCTCAAAGCCCAAGCGCCCAGTGACACACTTTCTCCAACAAGGCCACACCTCCCAATCCTTCCCAAACAGTCCCACCAACTAGAAACCAAACACTCAAACACATGAGCCTTTTGGGGGCCACCACACTAGCTGCCACGGTGTAGCCTATGAAGGCCTCTGGGCCTTCTTTTGAATTACCCCACCTCCTGGCTTGAAACGCATGCATCCATATACTGTAAACACATACAAAAGTGCTGGTGGCCCCTGAGAGGTGGGAGCATGTGAATCAGGAGTTCCAGGCATCTTTGGCTACCTAGCAAGTTGCAGGCCAGCCATTGGCTACAACCACACATGAAACACTCAATGTCTAGCATAGCATTGCTTTTTAATACTACATATCACGTTTTTTTTAATCATTTGGTATTTCTATCATTGCTACAAACACCCAAGAACTCGTCGATATTATTTTATTATAACGGTGCTTATTATCATGTTACATGGTAGCGGGTGGGAGGGGGTTGGGGTGTGCAGCATTGTCACCCACTTAGTGGCCTTTTCTCACCCCACCCCTCGTCCTGGTCCCAGGTGCTACAGGAGAAATTCTCAGAGTTCGCCAATGAGACGGGAACAGCAGGACGGGAGCGGCTGGCGGCGGTCAACCAGATGGTGGACGAGCTGATTGAGTGCGGTCACACCGCAGCGGCCACCATGGCTGAGTGGAAGGACGGGCTGAACGAGGCCTGGGCCGAACTGCTGGAGCTCATGGGTACTCGGGCCCAGCTGCTCGCTGCCTCTCGGGAGCTGCATAAGTTCTTCAGCGATGCCCGAGAGCTTCAAGGGCAGATTGAGGAGAAGCGGAGGCGTCTGCCACGCCTGACAGCACCACCAGAGCCCAGACCCAGTGCCAGCTCCATGCAGAGGACCCTGCGAGCCTTCGAGCATGACCTGCAGCTTCTCGTGTCCCAGGTGGGGTGATGGTGGCTGTAGAGCCAAGTGGGAGGGCCTGGGTAGCGTGGCTGGGAGTGTAGGCAACAGAGCAAACACTTGCTGTGAAGCTGGCAGCAAGCTGGCAGTGCACAGAGAAAGCATCCTGGGGACAAGAGGGAATGGGCAGAGGGAAAGTGGGTGTCCCTCATGGGGACAAGGAATTCAGTTGAGATTGGCAAGGGGCATGGTGTGGCAATGCTGAAATTTATTATTAGCTGAAATTTATTATTATTTTTTTTAAGACAGAAAGCCCTAGCTGGCTTGAGACTTGTTATGTAGACCAGGCTGGCCTTGAACTTGCATTGAGTCTCCTGCCCCTATCAGACAGAGAATAATCTAAACTGGGTATGGTAGCTCAGGCCTGGGAAACGTTAGCACTTGGGAGGCTGAGATAGGAGGATTGTCAAGAGTTCATGGCCAGCCTGGGCTACAGAGTGTAACCATGGAGAGAGAGAAAGAGAGAGAGAGAGAGAGAGAGAGAGAGAGAGAGAGAGAGAGAGAGAGAGGTGTTTTTTATGTAATCTAACACACATAACATCACACCCCTGTAATACCAGGAAGATCCTGAGGCTATCCTTGGCTACACGGTGAAACCTTGACTCAAAACGAAAATTGAATAGGCATTTTGAAACTGACTAGTAGGTGACTAGCAGGTCTGATGTAAATGGAACAGGGGGAAAATGAGAATTATACCGAATAGACACTAGGGTGGAAAGCGGGCTCCCGGGAAAATCAGATGTCTCTGAGAGAAAAGAAAGGTGGACTTGTGTGAAAAAGTAGGCAACAGATGCTGCAGAAGCAGATTTACCAGATCAAAAGCTGAGGCAGCAAAATAAAAGAAACTTGGTAGTAAAGGTGAAGCCAGAACACTGGTAAGCGAAGGACCAGGCAGCAGCCCCAAGGGTACTGAGTTTGGGAGCCTTAGGGGAGAAAGAGGACGGAGCCTTAGCCACGTGGGTGGGGAAGAGGGGTGAGCATAGGTCTAAAGGCAGGGGCTTGGGTTACCAAGGAACAGATAAGGGAAGAACCTGGGCTATAGGGGCGGAGTAAAGGGAGGAGCCTGAGCTACGGGGCGGGGGAAGAAGGAAGGGAGGAGCCTGGACCACTGGGAGGAGAAAGAGGGAGGGACATGGGCCACAGGTGATGGAGGGAGAAAAGGTGCAGGCTGGATCAAGTAGGATGAATAAGTGGGTGGAGCCTGTGCCAGTGTAGGGCGACTGCGCGACCTGTCACGCCCCTCAGGTACGGCAGCTGCAGGAGGGGGCGGCCCAGCTGCGGACGGTGTACGCGGGCGAGCACGCCGAGGCCATCGCTAGCCGCGAGCAGGAGGTGCTGCAGGGCTGGAAGGAGCTGCTGGCAGCCTGTGAGGATGCTCGTCTGCACGTCAGCTCCACGGCCGACGCCCTGCGCTTCCACAGCCAGGCCCGAGACCTGCTGTCTTGGATGGACGGCATCGCGGGCCAGATCGGGGCAGCTGACAAACCCAGGTGCCCCTTACCTCATCTTGGGCTTGTTGCCTATCTCTGGCGGCCTTCGGTAGCTGCCCAGACCTCCAACAACCCCTTCGCATAGGAAACATGGGCAGCCTGGCAGCGCCTCTGTGTACCAGGCACTGTTCTCGGTGCTTCAGATGAGAGAATCCCTTTCAGACTTGGTATAGGATGCTTTCTGCTCTAGATCCTAGTCGATGTTCACACTGGCCTCCCTGTAGACATGTCACATGGGATGGGCCAAGGACTGGCCACAGCAAGGGAAGGCTGTGAGACCAGCCGGCAGTTTTGGGTCACTGTCTAGCAGAAGCCAAGCCTGAGCTAAGTTAAGCCTGGCGGCGCTAGGCCTATCAACCCAGATATTCAGGAAGCTGAGGCAGTAGAACGAGTTCAGGGCTAGCCTGGGTCACTTAGCAAGACCCTGCCTCAAAAGCAAGCGCTAGTGTTGGGGATGTGGCTCAGTTGGTGGAGTGATTGCCTGTGAGAAGGTAGAGGCAGGGGAATCAAGGACATTCTAAACTACATACTGAGTTTGCGGCCAGTTGGGCTACATGGGACTCCACCTCAAAAAAAAAAAAAAAAAAGTTAAATGTTGGGTCTGGACAGATGGCTCAGAGGTTAAAAGCATTGACTCCTCTTTCAGAGTATCCTGGTTCAATCCCCACATGGTGGCTCACATCTGTCTGTAATTCCAGTTCCAGGGGACATACACCCATGGCAAAACACCAATGAAAAAAATTAAATTAAAACTTTAAAAAGTAATTTTATTTTACAAGCTCAAAGTAAAGCTCAGCACTGGGAGGCGAAGGTGGGAATATCAGGGCTTCAATATCATCTTTTGCTACATAGCCAGTTCCAGGCCAGTAGGTGCTACACAAGACCTTGTTGAAGGGAGGAAGAAGGAAGAAAACGTTGGACCTGATGTTGTAGATGCACTAAAGCAAAAATTTGGCACCTTTGGATCATTGAATTCATGAAGACCCTGGGGCCCTTGGCCAGAGAAGGCCGTTGTCCAGGGATTCTGTAGAACAGCAGTGTCTCGGGATGGTGGGGGCACACGCCCTAAATCCCAGCACTCTGGAGGCAGAGGCAGGTGAATCACTGGGAGTTCAAGGCCAGCCTAGTCTACAGCTTGAGCTCCAGGACAGGCTCCAACGCTACACAGAGAAAAAGCTGTCTAGAAAAACCTTAAAACCAAAACCAAAAACCCTGCTCGTCATGAGCTGCACCTGAGGGCAGGCTTCCGGTGGCGGCGCCGGCGTGCAGCTCAGATCCCTGTCCTCGCCCCTCCGCAGGGATGTCTCATCCGTGGAGGTGCTTATGAACTACCACCAGGGCCTGAAGACGGAATTGGAGGCTCGAGTGCCTGAGCTGACGGCCTGCCAGGAGTTGGGGCGTTCCCTATTACTCAACAAGAGTGCCATGGCTGATGAGGTGGGGGAGAGACGTGGGGGGGGTCCCCTCCCGGCTCTGCACACCCGGGATGCCTCTCTCACCCCACCCACTCACACTCCCAGATCCAGGCACAGCTAGACAAGCTGGGAACCCGGAAGGAGGAGGTGTCTGAGAAGTGGGACCGGCACTGGGAGTGGCTGCAGCAGAGTGAGTAAGGGCCAGACCTCAGCATGTCTGGCCAAGGCCAGAGGATGACAAGTGACATGAGCATGCTGTGCAAGCCACCCTTGGGGCTCCAGAACCTGGGCCTGGGGAGGTGAACGAGGGGGCGCCTTACTTTTGATCTGGGACCTCCACAGGCTCTCACCCTCACACACACTATAAATACAATGTATTTTTTTAATAGCCTTAGTCCTCCTACTCTCAAGGCTTGAGTGGGGGTAGCCCTAGGGTATGGGAGGCCAGAAAACCATAGCTCCCACCCCGGGGAAGGGTCTGAGGCTCTCCTGGTGCCTCACCTCCTGTGCCCGCCCTCAGTGTTGGAGGTGCACCAGTTTGCTCAGGAGGCGGTGGTGGCTGATGCCTGGCTGACAGCCCAGGAGCCGCTCCTGCAGAGCCGGGAGCTGGGCAGCAGCGTGGATGAGGTGGAACAGCTTATCCGGCGACATGAGGCCTTCCGAAAAGCAGCCGCAGCCTGGGAGGAGAGGTTCAGCTCTCTACGGCGCCTGACCACGGTCAGACCCCACACCCCGCATCCCACCCACCCTCGCCACCTACCCTTCCATATTAGACTGACACCCACTCCGGGTGCCTGGCCCTGCACTGGGCAGAACAGGATGTAGATCTGAGCCCTAAGTGAAGGCACAGGGGCAGACCTGTAAACGACAGTTACCAACCCAGAGGGGGCCAAGATTTTTGAGGAAAAGTAGGTTGAGGTTGGGGAGATGAGATGGGAGGGAGGTTGAGGGGAGCGAGGTTGAGGGGCCGTGGAAACCAAGAAGCCCTTGGTCTGGTCTTGAAGAGTCCCATATGAGGCTTGAACACTGTGAATGCAAAAACCTATTGTGATAAAAAGCCTTGGGGTCCCGAGGGAGACTGTTACGGAAGATGTGGGAGATGTGGGTGGGTGGGTGGGTGGGTGGGTGGGGGTCAGAGAAGCACCAGAGGGAGTGACTATTTAGCGGTCAGGTGTAGCAGCACACACCTGTGTTGCCAGCATTTGGGAGGTGGAGGCCGGAGGATGAGAAGTTAGCTCAAAGTCATCCTCGGTTTGGAGCCATGAAACCCTGCCACACACACAATCCGGAAAACGAAAGACCAAAGCGGCAGAAGGGGAGGGAGGGGAGGGGGAGAGGAGGGGGAGCGAGACCCTCACACTCCTACAAGAGCAATGGGCATTTGTGGGAAGAAAAGGAAGTTGGTGTTGTCCAAGAGCAGGCAGTGGCTGAAAACCCGGCTTCTCCAAGGAGCTAAGCAGAGCAGTGAGGGAGAACGGGCAGCACCTTCGAGAAAGGTTCCCTGCGGCGATTCCCAACCTGACCTGACCTGACTTTTCTACCCCCAGATCGAGAAACTCAAGGCAGAGCAGAGCAAGCAGCCACCCACCCCCTTGCTGGGGCGCAAGTTCTTCGGGGACCCCACCGAGCTGGCGGCCAAGGCGGCGCCCTTGCTGCGTCCAGGGGGCTATGAGAGGGGCCTGGAGCCCTTGGCTCGCCGGGCCTCGGACACGCTGTCAGCGGAGGTGCGGACCCGGGTTGGGTATGTGCGCCAAGAGCTCAAGCCCGAGCGTCTCCAGCCGCGCATTGACCGGCTACCTGAGGCCTCGGGGAGGGTAGAACCCGCCGCCCCAACAGCCGCAGCGTTGGACACGACCGACACCCCTGGAACCCCGGCGGTGACGGAGCAGGTCCGGGCCCGGCCGGAGCGCCAGGAGTCAGCGGATCGTGCGGAGGAGCTGCCAAGGAGACGACGGTCAGAACGCCAGGAGTCCACGGAGCAAGCAGAGGAGGCTGCACGGAGGAGGCGGCCCGAGCGCCAGGAGTCCGCGGACCATGATGGACCACACAGCCTTACTCTGGGTCGCTATGAGCAGATGGAGAGGCGACGGGAGCGACGGGAGCGGAGGTTGGAGCGACAGGAGTCCAGCGAGCAGGAGACTCCAACCAGAGGAGAGCTGGTCAAAGGGTGAGGATCTTGTCACCAAGGCGTCAGTGGAAGGGAAAGCCGTGGGCTCTGGGGCGCAAGGGCTGGGCTTGTGGGCTCAGAATTGCTCAAGTGAGCACGGGGGGCGGGGGGCAAGCCTGTAATATTCCTCTTAGGGGCGGAAGGGCCAGGGTCAGCGCATGTATCAGCCGTGAAGGAAGCGCAGGGGGTGTGTAGAGAAGACAACAGTACCCTTAAAAGCGCAGAGACACCCGCTTGCCTTCTGTTGTGCTTGAAACTCAAAGGGCAGCCCCGTGCTGGAGGGGCACACCTGTACTCTCAGCACTCAGGAGACAGGAGACAGAGGCAGGAGAATTTCTGTGAGTTCCAGGCTGGCCTGGCCAACAGAGTGAAGACAGCCAGGGCTACACAGAGAAACCAGGACTCAGGACAGCAGGGAGCGGTGACCCCTGTGTGACCCCACCCCATAGGTGTGAAGGAGGGACTGGATCCCAGACCAGCCACCCCACCATACATACTGGGTACCAGGGCTGCATTTGAGATTCCGGCTCTAAAACAAACAAGTGATTCGAGTGTGGTGGCCCTTGCCTGTACTCCCATCACTTGGGAGACAGCAGCAAGAGGAACAGGAGTCCAAGGTTATCCTCAGGGAGGCCAGAGGTCAGATCTTGACTCAAAAAAAAAAAAAAAAAAAAAAAAAAAATCCGGTCTAAGAAAAGATGGCTCAGTGGTTAGGAGCACTTGCTGTTCTCCAGGGCCCTAAGTTGGTTCCCAGCACCCACACTGGGTACCTCACAGCCATCTGGAACTCCAGTTCCAGGGAATCAGTGACTTCTGGCCTCTGAGGGCAGCAGGCACCGGCACAGTACACACACACACACACACACACACACACACACACACACACACACAGTGTACACACATAAATAAATCTGCAAAAAATTAAAAATAAAAATATTTGTAAAAGTGAAACAAACGAAAATCCTTGGAGAGAGGGCTTTGGTTGTACTTCGGGGAGCTGTGTCAGGAACGCCCATGGTGTCCAAGGTACACACATAGGTGAGATCGCTGAGTTGTGGGCAGAGACAGCTATGGAGGCCCCTCTGTCCAGCCGGGCAGGGCCATGGCAAAAGGTAGCTTCTCACTTGGGTCTGCCGCCCGTGTTCTCCAGGAAGGCCACCCTAGCTGACATCGTGGAGCAGCTGCAGGAGAAAGAGGCAGGCCCCGGGCTCCCCGCTGGTGTGGTAAGTTGAGCTACAGGGAAGGGTGGAGGTAGAAACCCTTTTAGTGGCAGGATCTCAGAAGCAACGATTACCCTGGCCCATCCTCCTTCCTGGACCTACCTTGCAGTCATCTGAGGTCCTATATTCTCCCTTTCAAAGATGGAGCCACAGACCCAAGAGCCTTATTTGTCCCCACCCCACCACCACCACACACAGAGTAGACTCTAAACTTCCCCCCCCCATCTACTTTTGGACTCCCTATTTCTCCAGCCTTGTGGGGTGCCCAGTTCCCTCATTATCACACAAGAAACCAGCCCAAGATTCCTCACACAGAAATTCTATGCACCGTCTACCTTCCTTAGACTCCGTTCCTATCTCCCAGCTTCCAGAATCCCAAAGCCTAAATTCGAATGGCCCATTCCCCAAACCTAAGGGGTCCCCTCAGCCCTGAGGGTCCTCTTATGCTCCCTTCCAAGATAGGCGGCCGTGCAGAACGATGGGACGACCCCAGGCCCTGGGGTCCCGAGACAGGATGCTCCCCTAGTCATCATGGACAGTACCCCTCTCCCCCTCCCTTCATTCACACAGCCGTCGCTGCCTCAGCCTCGAGAGCTTCCCCCCGGTCGCCTGCCCAACGGGCTTGAGCCGCCCGAACGGACACCTCGGCCCGATCGGCCGCGGGCCCGGGACCGGCCCAAGCCGCGCCGGCGGCCCCGGCCTCGAGAGGGCGGTGAGGGCGGGGGAAGCCGGCGCTCGCGCTCCGCCCCTGCCCAGGGAGGCTCCGCCCCTGCTCCTCCGCCTCCGCCCACGCACACAGTGCAGCACGAGGGCTTCCTGCTGCGCAAGCGCGAGCTCGACGCTAACCGCAAGTCGTCCAACCGGTGAGCGCATGGGCGGGGCTTTGTTTGGCTGGGACCCCGCTCGGGGTGTTTCATGAATGAGTAGCTGGGCGGGAGGAGGGGCGGGACTCAAGTTCAAAAGGCTCCAACCCGTGACGGGGAGGGGCGTGGTCGAAGCTTAGAGTTTCCAATAGCTAGGAGGATGGAGAGAGATGGGAACACGACCGAAGGGCCCCTAACGAGAATAAATTGGGATTCAATATCAGCGACCACCCTAGTTGTTGACGATGGCTAAGGAGCAAACTGGATGTGGCGTCTAATCTAGATGATTCAGTGCGGTGTGAATGGCGCTTCAAGATAGTATCCAATCAGTGGGCCGTATGGGACCTCCCCCCCATAACTCACACCCTCCACTCTTGAAATTTCAAATGAGGGTCTGAAAAGGAACAGAACTTCAACAGAGGACCTAGTGGAGTGTTGGAAGTTGTCTCAGTATTCCAGATGAGCGGCTTCTTCCTAAGCTGTCTACATCACATTTACATATTTGTGTTGGGTAGAAGTTGTATGTGAAGGTCAGAGGACAACTAGTGGGAATCGGTTCTCTCCTTCCACCACGTGAGCCCTTGGGATCAAACTCGAGATGTCAGGCTTGTTTGCAAGTGCCCTATTCACTGAGCCATCTCTGTGTGTGTGTGTGTGTGTGTGTGTGTGTGTGTGTGTTTACTTTTGGAGTGAGTCCAGCATGTACTTGTCCAATATTTTTTTTTTTGTCCAACTGAGGAGCAGAATGTGGGACAGATAAAGCCAAACAGGGTATAGTGAGATCTAGCCCCAAGACATAAAGTGGACAGGCTCAGACTTGGGTGGTGCTGACTGTAGCTAGCTTTTCTTCCGCATCCCTAGACCAAGGTGGGAATGAACAGGGACACCAGTCTAGTGTTATCATCCTGTCAGGGGACTTGCTCTTAGACTGGGACTTTGGCTGGGTGGGGAGACTAGATCTTGTTTCAAACTGTAGAGGAGTAAGTCCTTCCTTGAAGGAACGTGGTGGAAGGTGGGGAACTGAGAACTAATGATCGAGGCAGGGGTTTTTGAAGGTGATGCGTGGGGAAAATGAGAGCAATGAGGGAAGCAAGGGTGTGTAAAGAAATCAGTTTAATTTTTTTCAGGACTGGGATCAAGCCTCTGACCGTATGTTCTAGCATGGAGACATACCCCCAGCCCCACGCTAGTGAATGCTAGGCAAGGGCTGTACCTACTCCCCGCTCTATCCCTAAACTAACACCTGTGTCTTGCATTTAGGAAAGTCAATATGAAATAAGACACAGAAGGGTTAGCCCAGTAGGGGCCAGCTTGGGCAAAGTCTAGTTCTGGGGGCTCTAGACACCACCTCCCAGAACAGGAACAGCCTGGCCTAAGTAGCTAGGACAAAGGGCCAGAGGTAGGAAGGTCCAGTAGCAAGACCCAGCACACACCCTGTGATGGCAATGATGTAGCGGTCCCAAGCAGAATTCTGCAGCTCTGCCGTAATCACCATGTCGTCACCCCAGGTCATGGGTGAACCTGTACTGTGTGCTCAGCAAGGGGGAGCTGGGCTTCTACAAGGACTCCAAAGGCCCAGCATCAGGGGGCACACATGGTGGGGAACAGCCGCTCAGCCTGCACAAAGCCACCAGCGAGGTGGCTAGTGACTACAAGAAGAAGAAGCATGTTTTCAAGCTGCAGTGAGTCCCTCCCTCGGGCAGAAGGGCGGGGGAGGGGGGTCGTCTCTGCTTTGCTTTATTTCCCCAGTGGGCCCTTGGTTTCCATGGACAGTGGACGATGGGGACAGGGGTTAGGCCCCTCAAGATTTCTGAATCCTGTGTCTCCTATAGGACCCAGGATGGCAGCGAGTTCTTGCTCCAGGCTAAAGATGAGGTAAGTGCTGGTCCTTTCACCCCATAGGTTGATCTCTAGCTGGCATAGCTTCCTGGCTGGTTCCGGATCCAAAGTGTTGGGGCTATAGAAGAACCCACACAAGCCAGACCTATCAGAGCTGTGCTGGGAAAGCAGCGAGAGCCTGGAAGAGCTTACTGGGACAGGGGTGATGGAGGGAAGGGACCCGGTGGCCCTGATGGCTAAGTCCATCTTCTTTGTCATGGCCACTCAGGGGGCCGGAAAGATGGTAGGTGTACATTTAAAAGGAGATTACCAAGGCTCTAGACAGATGGTTCAGTGGTTAAGAGCACTCCCTGCTTTTCCAGAGGACCCAAGGTTTGTTCTTAGAACCCATGTAGGACGCCTTACAACTCCCTGTAATTACAGCTCCAGGGGACCTAACACCCTCTTCTGGCCTCTGTGTGTGCGCTCGCACACGCGCTCCCACAGACAGACAGATACACACACACACACACACACACACACACACACACACACACACACACAACACACGGTATATATTCACACCAGCACAATTTAGCGGTGGTGGCCTGCACCTGTAGTCCCAGCACTTAGGAGGCAGAGGCAGGTGGATCTTTGTGAGTTTGAAGCCAGCCTGGTCTACAGAGTTCCAGGACAGCCAGGGATACACAGAAAAACCCTCTCTTGAACTCCCTCCTCCCTACAAAACAGGGAATGATCAAGATTGAATATGATTATCTTCTGTGATTCTGTAATCTCAGCATATGGGGGGTGGAAGCAGGAGGGTCAATCCTGGGATACAGAGTGAGTTTGAGGCCAGCCTGGGGTACCCTGTCTAAAAAACAAAACAAAACAAACAGTCAAAAACAAAAAAACCTGAAGATGTGTGATCCCCATAGAGATAATCCAAAGGGCAGAATCTCACAGCCTTAGACAACTGCAGGAGGACAGCTGAGGTAAGGTAAATGGCCCTAGAAAGGGTCCCAGGGGCTAGAGCTTGTGATATGGGGGGAGGGGCGTTCAGGGAGCATTTTACCTTGGGTGAGGAGCATCACAGCTTTTTGAGCTAAAGAAAGTTGATGTGATGTATCATGAATATCCCCTGATAGGAGCTAGAGAAATGGCTCAGTGGCCAAGAGAAGGTTGCTGTCCATGCCTGAGGACATGATTTGGATGCCAGCATGGACATAAAAAAAAAAAAAAAAAAAAAAGAGCCAGGCATGGCCCTGCCCATGGACAACCCCATAACTGCAGGGAGACCCTGAGTGGAGGGAATTAGGCGGGTGTGTGTGTGTGTGTGTGTGTGTGTGTGTGTGTGTGTGTGTGAAAGAGCAGGACACTTGGATCCTCTTCTGGTGCCCACACATGTGCACAGCGCACCCCCCCCAGGCACATTCTCAAACATCACACAGATAAAAGAGTGAGGGTTTTTGTTTTTTGTTTTTGTTTTTTTTTTTAAAGAAGCTTTTGGGTTTCTTTATTTTTAAAGAAGTTTTTATTTTATCTGTATGCTTTCATGCATGTACTTATGTTTACCGCATGTACATATGTGTATGCTCCACCACGGCTAGAAGAGGGTGGTGGTACATCCCCTGGAACAGGAGTCGTGGATACTTGTGAGCCTCCGCCGCATGGGTGCTGGGATGGAATCCTGGTCCTATAGAAGGGGCAGCCAGCATTGTTAATCATGGACCCATTTCTCCAGCTCCTAATGTTTTTTTCTGTTTTTGAGACAGGGTTTCTCTATGTAGTCCTGGAACTCTCTCTATATTGCCTAGGCTGGCCTCGAACTCACAGAGGTCCTCCCACCTCTGCCTCCCGAGTGCTGGGATTAAAGGGGTGCGCCACCACCCTGCTCCGTTATATTTATTTGTGTGTTCATGAGTATGTGTGGGTGCGCATGTACTGTGCCTCTGGTGTGGAGGTAGAAGACAGCCTTCAGGAATCAGCGCGCTCCTTCCACTGTGTGGGTCCTGGCGATCAAACACTGCATCAGGCTCCGGTGTTCCTTTAACTGCGGAGCTCTTTTTCTGGTCCCCAAATAATTTATCCCCAAATTTTGTAAAAAAAAAAAAAAGTGAAGTTGGTACAAGGAGGCCAATTAGCACAGGGCCTGGTAAACGCCAGGGCTCGGCAAGCTTCTACTCAATGCCTCTCTTCGTCTGGGTTTTCATCTTTGTGTGTGTGTGTGGGGGGGGGGGTTGTTTTATAGATGATGCTACTGTTTCTCTTTAAGTGAATAAATCCACAGAAGTGCCGAGAGAGGACTCCTCTTAGCACCGCTGTCAGTATACTCGACAACAGAGGAAGCTGAAGCTAGGGGAGGTCAGTGTGGTTGAGATCCTCCCCCAAATACGGACCTGCCCTGCTTCTTCCGCCAGGAGGAGATGAATGGCTGGCTGGAGGCTGTGGCTAGCTCAGTAGCGGAACACGCCGAGATCGCCCGCTGGGGCCAGACACTACCTACCACATCATCCACAGATGAGGGCAACCCGAAGCGTGAGGGCGGGGAGCGTAGGGCCAGCGGGCGCCGGAAGTGACTCCAGGTACCCTCCCCCCATTGGAGTCTGACAAGTCTCCTTGCCCCTCCTCCCCTCCGCACTGAGGACACAAAGACACCTTCTCATCCGCAAAGGCAGGAATGACCGCGGGTGTGTCACGGCGGGCCCTGGAATGGAAGGGAATTCTCCTGCACTCCAAGAAACGGTGGTGGGGGATTGCTGTCCCTAGAGCCATATTTCGGTCCCTTCCCGCTCGCCAACCCCACCCCAGGTGCTGGGGCTCCATTCTTTTTATGCAATAACTGAGCTTGGTGGGGACGGGCAGGGAGCCAGTAGAGCCAAGCCCCCTGCCCCATCGTCAGATCCTGCCCCAAGAAGCTGGAGTGGCGAGGGACCTGGGAGGTGGCAGCATTCGTTGGCCTCCTCTCCGCCCTAAGGATGGACACGGGGGCGCTGGTGAGGTCCCCTGGACCATCCAGGGTGCTAGGGGGTGGGGAGGGGACACACTCCCTCCCTGCCTTTACCTCACTTCCAATGCTGCCTTGATCTGTCTGGGAAGAGGGAGTGAAGGGGCCCTTATCCCCTGCACTCCGCCATCTCAGAGCCATGCGGTTAATTCCTGACTTAGTTTATTTTTGCAAAACTGTAGACCTCCCCCTCCTTCCCCCGCCCCGCATCCGCGAAGGCTTTTAATAGGAGGGGAGTCAAAGTTCAAAATTGTCTTCCTCTCTACTCCCCATCCAGCTGTAAATGCCACTTCCCGAGGGGAGGGGGGTGGGGAAGCCCTCCCCCCTGCATGCTTCTGGCTGGAGCACCTCCCTGGGAGTGGGGGGATCAGGGTTACAGGCAGCCCCAGTGGCTGCCCGGAGACGTCGCCAGGGCCGGGGGGTGCAGGGCGGTGTGGCAGGCGCACACTGTATGTACCTATAATAAACCCTTTGGCTTTGACGGTCTACGCTGGTCTGTTCGCTTGTCTGAGACAGGTTTGGAGGGTGGGATGGTGTGGGGACGAGGTTGCAAGACCGAGTACTAGACAATACCTACTGTATCTACTTACCCATTGGTGTAGGCTCATTTCAACATCTGCACACATACTCCTCAACGAATCGTCCAGATGTTATACCTATATAAGGGAACTCTAGAAATACGGGGAAGTTATGCCTAGAGGTGCGCCCCGTCAAAGCCAGGAAAGACCGCCCGGCTTTAAAGAGTCAGAGAACGTAATTGCGACGAGCGAGCGCTCTGTCCAATCGTCAGAGGACCCTGGAGTCTCTAGACCAATAAGCGAGCGGCAGGGGCGGGCTCTGTGCACACCCGGAAGTGGGTGCAGGCCGGCAGGCTCGCCGGGGGGCCATGGCTGTCGCGACTGCTGCAGCGGAGGGGGTCCCGAGCCGGGGAGCCCCCGGGGAAGTAATTCATCTGAACGTGGGGGGGAAGCGGTGAGTATGGGAGATCCCTGAGGCCCCATCCTACGGGACTGAGGCGGGGATACCCGCCTCTTCTGGGAGTGGGGTGGTAATCCCTGTCCATCAATGGTTGCTCCGCCCCGTGCTGGCAAAGGAGGGAAGATTTCGTGCGTGGATCAGGCAGGAGGGGGTAGCGGTCTTTACCTCCCCGTCATCTGTCTCCTCTCCTGACTTCATCGCCCAGGTTCAGTACCTCTCGCCAGACGCTCACCTGGATCCCAGACTCCTTCTTCTCCAGGTGATTAGGAGAGCCAGTTTGGGGCGAGGGAGGGAGGGGATGAAAGATGAGGGTGTGGGGAGACTTAATCTCCACCCTTACTCACTTCTGCAACTCGGCCCACGACACCTCCTCCGCTTCCTTGCTGTAGTCTTCTGAGCGGACGCATCTCAACTCTGAAAGATGAGACCGGAGCTGTGAGTGAGGCAAGATCAAAAGTGGGAGGCCGGTGGGAGGAGGGACAGGACCTCCTGCTTACTCCCCGTCTTTACCATGCCCCCACGCAGATCTTCATCGACAGGGACCCCACCGTCTTTGCCCCCATCCTCAACTTCCTACGGACCAAAGAGTTAGACCCCAGGTTGGTATGGGTGGTTCCCCAACCATGTAAATCTCTCCTCCTCCTCAGAATGTCCATTTGTTCCATTCTATTAGAAGTATTCGGTCTTGATCATGTTATACATCCTCCCTCCAAATATATGCACATATTCGTACCAGTCATATCTTTGTTCCCTAGACGTTTAAAAAGTATTTTATGTATTTGTTTGTTTTTTTGTTTGAGATGAGGCCTTGCTCTGTAGCTCTGGTTGCCAGGCTGGCCTCAACCAGATGTTCTGGGGTGGCCGGTGTGCACCACCCTTTGAAAAACCTCAGAATGTGCGGCCCACCCCTGGCCCATCCCTGCACCCCAGACTTTTACCCCGAGTCTCTTGTTTACCCAGGGGTATCCACGGGTCCAGCCTTCTCCATGAGGCCCAATTCTATGGGCTCACTCCACTGGGTAAGTAGAAGTCCCCGTGTGGTGGCCCGGCCCCTGTCAGTCAGCGCCCTCAGTTATTTCCCGAACATTCTCTACCGCTTTGACTCCCCCAGTTAGAAAGACATTTGGGCTAGAGCTAAGAGCATTTGATGTGGGTCTGGCTCTACAGGAGTTGGCAGTTCTTTGGGAAACAAATAGGAAGAGGGACATGGGCGTGTCTTAGAATCCCTTAAGACCAAGCTTTGAGTCCTTCCTTTGCAGTTCGTCGCCTGCAGGCAAGGGAAGAGCTGGATCGATCTTCCTGTGGAAATGTCCTCTTCAATGGTTATCTACCTCCTCCAGGTGGGCACTCCCAATAGATACTGGGGAGAGGGAGATTGGGTTAAAGACTACATTTCCCATAAAGCTACAGACTCTTAGGTTCCTGTATTTGGAGCCCTGAGCTGCACTGGGAGTTATAGTTCTTTATATGATGCTTGGAAAGGAACTAGGAAACAGCATTTACCATGTGCTCAGAAGCATGATGGGAGGTGTAGTCTGTGTTTTCTTATGTTTTACCCTGTTTTTCAAAAATGAAATGCAAAACAACAACAAAAACACTTAAAATATAGTGTTATCATGCTAACTTTATACCACAAATGCAGTGAAAACATGAAAATAAAACCTAAATAGACAGCTGGGTGTGGCACCACATGCTTTTACTCCCAGCTCAGGAGGCTGAGGGCGGGATCTCTGTGAGTTGGAAAATAACTTGGTTTACATATCCAATTCCAGGTCAGTTAGAGCTACACTGGGAGACCATGTTTCAAAATAAACAGCACAACAAAAATCTAGAACAATGTTCTGTCTCCCAAGGAAGAGGGTTCCCCTTGTTAGGAGGGAAGATAATCAGAATTTTAATTTATTCCATAATAATAAATAATGATAGCTATTATTATTATTATTATTATTATTATTATTATTATTATTATTATTGAGACCCTGTCTCAGTGTGTTATTATTATTATTGAGACCCTGTCTCAGTGAATCTGGAATTCACTGAATGGCTAAGCTGGCCTGCCAGCAAAGTATGAGGATTCATCTTGGCTCAATTTCCTAGCTCTGGGGGGGGAAAGCAAGTACTTTACCCACAAGCTGTCTCTGTAGCCCCTGTAGTTTGATTCTTTATTTTATTATATATTTGCTGTAGAACTAGAGTTGGCACCCAAGGTGTTGTGTGCGCTTAGCAGGTACCGTAGCATGGAGCCATACTCCCAAACCTTGACTGGGGAATTGTAGGCGTGTGTTTTACTTCTGAATCATGCCCACAGCCCTTCCCTTACCGGGGAAAGTCTGGGACGTACTCCACTGCTAAGCTACACTCATCTATTTTTACTTTAAAATAATAGTTATTGCCTGTATTTGTTTATTGGGGCACATGGGGAGGACAACTTGTAGGAATCGTTTCTCCCCTTCCACCACATGGGTCCCAGGCTCAACGTCAAGATTGTCAGGCTTGGTGGCAAGCACCTCTACTTTCCAAGGCATCTTACTACCCCTCTGCTGTTCGTTTGTCTGCTATTGTTTCTTTTAGATGGGGTCTCACTAAGTTGCCCAGCCTGACCTTGAATTTACAGTCTTCCAGCTCCAGATTTCCAAGTAGTATCATACATAACGGCACCAAACTGGGTCTTCCTCTGTAATAGGCTTCTGGGTCGATGGATGCTGTATCCTGGTACCATAGATCACCTTCACCAGAGCACCATGGCCTGCACTGGGAATTCATGTGGTTTGAGTGTCATAGACAGCCCACTAGGATTATAGTTGTGGTGACTGACATCTCCCCTCTCTGTAGTATTCCCAGTGAAGCGGAGAAACCGCCACAGCCTGGTGGGGCCCCAGCAAATAGGGGGCCGTCCAGCCCCTGTTCGACGGAGCAATACCATGCCCCCCAACTTGGGCAATGCAGGGCTGCTGGGCCGAATGTTGGATGAGAGATCACCTCCATCCCCATCAGGTAAGATTTCAACATTCTGCCTTCATGCATCCCTGCAGGCCAGAAGAGGGCACCAAATCTCATGATAGATGGTTGTGAGCCTCCATGTAGTTGCTGGGAATTGAACTCAAGACCTCTGGAAGAGCAGGCAGTGCTTTTAAGCTCTGAGCCATCTCTCCAGCTCCCCCCTACTTCTGTTTTTGTTTTGTTTTGAGACAGGATTTCACTCTGGCTCAGACTGGCCTGAAGCTCAAAGCCATCCAATCCTCCTTCCTCGGCCTCCCGAGTGCTAGAATTACGAGTGAGCCATCTCATTGGCTCCTCGAGCCCTTGTTTTTATATTATTATTTTTAATTATCATCACTGTGAGCATATGCATTTGTGAGTACATAACACAGTGCCCCTGTAGAGGCCAGAAGCTAGCATGTGGGTTTTGGAGATGGAACCCAGATTGTGCGGCTTGTGCCAGAACTGTTTTTATATGCTGAACCAACTCCCCTTACCCCAGCCTTCTCTTTACTTTCTATTTTGAGACAGGGACTCTGTGAGTTGCCCAAACTGGCCTTGAACTTGTCCTTCCGTCTCAACCACCAAAGTGCCTGAGATTACAGGCCTGCACCACCAGATATAGCTTAAATTTCTGTCCTTTAGGAGGTGAGAGCCAGTGGCCCCTGTGACCCTGCTCTGGTCTCCTTTCTTACCCCCAAGGCCAACCGGAGGAGCCAGGGATGGTGCGACTGGTCTGTGGTCACCACAACTGGATTGCTGTGGCCTATACCCACTTTCTCGTCTGTTACAGGTGCTGGGGGTGGGGGAAGGGTTGCGGGAGGCTCTGACCCTTGTGAATAGGGAGGCTCTGAGGTGGGGGTCGCTGATGTCTCCCGATGTCACAGGCTGAAGGAAGCCTCTGGCTGGCAGCTAGCATTTTCTAGCCCACGCCTGGACTGGCCCGTCGAGCGCCTGGCTCTCACAGCTCGAGTGCTTGGCGGTGCCCTGGGTGAGCATGACAAGATGGTGGCTGCAGCCACAGGCAGCGAGATTCTTCTGTGGGCTCTGCAGGCACAAGGTGGTGGCTCTGAAATAGGTATGTCCTTTGCACTTTTCCAGAACCCTGTAGAATTCTGCAACCTGTTTAAATAACCCAAACCATGAAATGCGGTACCCATATGAGAAGAATAAGAATTCTATGTCCCACTCAACCTCTTTACCCCATGAGAGAATGTTCCAGACCTTCAGAATCCTGCATGTTTCATTATGCCTTAGACACAGTTTTACCATGTAGCTCAAGCCTGGAATTCCAGATCTTCTTGTCCTCAACTCCTAAATGCTGGACCACAGCCACCCCAAGTGCCACCGTGCCCAGTTAACACATTGATTATATTTTGTTTTTATATTTATTTATTTATTTATGTGTCTGGAAAGGAAGGGGGCATGCATGAAATCATGCATCGAATCCCAGCATCAGGTAAACTGGGTATGGTGGTACACAGCTGTAATCCAGCTCACAGAAGGTGGAGGCTAGCCTGGGCTACATGAAACCCCAACTCAAAACAATAACAACAAAACTCAGCCCTCAGCTGCCATAGCCCTCTGCCCTAATAGGAGGGTTTAGCCTTTTTGAAAACTTCTGCCTGCCCTTGGAGCTCCACACCCATCAAGATTTCTGTGTAATTCCTGGAATATTCTTTGCAATAGGGTTTCCATTTCCCAGTTCAACCTATAGTCCCTGTGGGTCTTGCTGCCGCACCCCCACGCTTGCGGTAGGCGTCCAGCCTCTCCTTGCTGCCTGCAGGTGTCTTCCACCTGGGTGTTCCAGTGGAGGCCTTGTTCTTTGTCGGGAACCAGCTCATTGCCACAAGCCACACGGGGCGCATCGGAGTGTGGAACGCCGTGACCAAGCACTGGCAGGTGAGCCTGGGCCAGCCTGGCTCCCTCTTCTCAAGTGTCTAGACTACGTAGGCCTGTGGGTCCTTCCTGTTTCACACCACCTAGAGAGATAACCCTGTACTGGGTGTGGGATAAAAATGGCCATGGAGCACCGGATGTGGTAGCGCATGCCTTTAGTGCCAGCACTCGGGAGGCAGAGGCAGGCGGATCTCTGTGAGTTTGAGGCCAGCCTGGTCTACAGAGCGAGTTCCAGGACAGCCAGGGCCACACAGAGCAACCCTGTCTTGGAGCATGCAGGCCTTCCTGGGGTGTGGCTGAAGGACCTACGTGAAGGATGGAGGGGTTTGGAAAGGAGAGGGGCGGATTCTTCAAGCCCTGGGCTGGAGAACAGATGCAGAGATAGTGTTGAAAGGAGGAAGCAAGAGCGGGAGATGCAGGTGCTCATCGCCCTACCTAGAGAGAGAGAGAGAGAACAGCAAGAGCTGTAATAATGGTGGTAGAGCCCCTGCCTAGAATCCCCCAGTGAGGGGCTGGAATGTGGCTCAGTGGTAGAGCCCCTGCCTAGAATCCCCCAGTGAGGGGCTGGGGTGTGGCTCCCTAGTAGAACACCTCCTTAGAATTCCCCAGTGAGGGGCTGAGGGCATGTGGATTAGTGGTAGACTGCTTGGCTAGTAGGGAAGAGGCCCTAAGTTCTACCCTCAGTGCTAAACCAGATCTAAACAGACAGACAGACAAGCAGACACGCACGCATGCACGCATGCGCACACACACACAAATCTAAGAGATTTACAGGCATTGTGGCACTTGCCTATATACAATCCCAGTCCATAGATGATCAAGGCAGGAAGGTCAATACTTCAATGGCAGCTTGGGCTATTCAGCAGGTTCAACACCAGCCTGAGCTACATGTGGCTGTGTCAAAAACCAACAAAAGTGGGACCAGGGAGATGGTTCAGCAGTTAAGAGTATACACTGTTCAGAGGTCTCATGCTCCATCCAGCACCCCCACCAGGTGGCTCACAACCACCTATGACTCCAGCTCCAGGGGCTCTGACACCTCTGGCCTCTATGGGTACCCACATTCATGTGTACACACACACACACACACACACACACACACACACACACACACACACACACACGCACACACGCACACACACACAGATATCCTCACACATGATCTTAGAAAATAATTTTTAAAAACTCAACAAAAACCGAGTAGCGAAGAGGGCCAAGGAATGAATGACAGTCTAATATAGAAAGGAAGGTGCAAAGGCCAGTTACAAGGAGCACTATCATATCACAGGGACAACCAGTGATGTTACAGGCAGAGCCGTGATGTTACAGGCAGAGCCGTGATGTTACAAGGACAGCCGTGTTATAGGGACAGCTGTGATGTTACAGGGACAGCTGTGATGTTATAGGGACAGCCGTGATGTTATATGTTATAGGGACAGCTGTGATGTTATAGGGACAGCCGTGATGTTACAGGGAGAGCCGTGATGTTACAGGGACAGCCGTGTTATAGGGAGAGCTGTGATGTTATAGGGACAGCTGTGATGTTATATGTTATAGGGACAGCTGTGATGTTATAGGGGCAGCTGTGATATGTTATAGGGACAGCTGTGATGTTATAGGGACAGCCGTGATGTTATAGGGACAGCCGTGATGTTATAGGGACAGCCGTGATGTTATAGGGGCAGCTGTGATGTTACAGGGACAGCTGTGATGTTACAGGGACAGCTGTGATGTTATAGGGACAGCTGTGATGTTGCAGGGACAGCTGTGATGTTGCAGGGACAGCCGTGATGTTATAGGGACAGCTGTGATGTTATAGGGACAGCTGTGATGTTATAGGGACAGCTGTGATGTTATAGGGACAGCTGTGATGTTATATGGACAGCTGTGATGTTAGAGGTAGACACAGATGGCATCTGGCAAGGCTGGAAGTGATAGGCTGAGGCTCGGGTAGCATGGCCAGGCTGGGTGCAGAAATGGGTACTGTGGGAGAAGGGCAGGGATGCCAGGAGGGCCCCACTCTACTGCCTCTTTCCTGCCCCAGGTCCAGGAGGTCCAGCCTATCACCAGTTACGATGCAGCCGGCTCCTTCCTCCTTCTGGGCTGTAGCAATGGCTCCATCTATTACGTAGGTGAGCAGTGTCCTTCCTCCTGCCATCTGAGGGGTGGGCTGGAGCGGGAGCCTCCAACAAATCCACCCCACCCCTGCCTGCCCACCTAGATGTGCAGAAATTCCCCCTTCGGATGAAAGATAATGACCTCCTTGTCAGTGAGCTCTACCGAGACCCGGCAGAGGATGGCGTCACTGCACTCAGCGTCTACCTCACCCCCAAGACCAGTAAGCTATGATGAAGCCTGTCCCTGCTGTCACTGACCAGCCCCAGACCTGTCTGTAGCCATGTCCCTGCTTGTGTGGCCTATCTGGTGTGCTCCCTCGGGAAGGAGCACATTCGTTCTCATTTCCCTCGGCATGTGGTTGTGCGTTGGTTTGTTTAGCCCTCTTTTAGGTGCTGCTGGCCACTCCCTGACAAGCCACTGTTAATTAACTTTTGTGCCTCTCCCATCTCCCATCAGGACAGGGCATTTGCATAATTCCAAAAACCGAGAGAATGGATGCATGCCAGACAGTAGACAAATCCAAGCTGGGGGAGGGAGGGGGGACTGTGATTGGTATGTAAAATGGATAAAAAAATCAATTAGCCCCCCCCTTAAAAAGGAAAAATGCCAGGTGTTGGTGGTGCATGCCTTTAACCCCAGCACTTGAGAGGCAGAGGCAGGTGGATCTCAGTGAGTCTGTGTGTGGTCTACAGAGTGAGTTCCAGGACAGCCAGCACTGTTACACAGAGAAACCCTCCAACTCTAACTCAGAACACCTCATCCTTCCGCTTGAGCCTCCTGACTGCTGGGACCAGAGCCCCTCGGTCTTCTCTATGCCTCCGAGATTCACTATCTATCCGTGTTCCTATGTGGAAAACAAGCGCATCACCTGTGGCCACTGCACAAAATGCTGATGCTGTATTTTACCTACCCGTGTTCTTTGCAAGGCTCTGTCTTGTTTCTGGGAATCTCTCTGCACTCAGACAGGTGGAGGTAGAGGTTGAGGGGGGCACTTTATGAGTTCATGAGTTCAAAGCCAGCCTGATTTACATATCCAATTCCAGACCAGCCAGGGCTACCTAGTGACTCTGTCCCGCCACCCCACTAAAAGGAAAATGTTCAAGATTCTCAAAATGAAATGTCAGTCCCTGAGACACGGGCAGTGGACTGTCTTCTTACTCTCTGTTTATATGTCATTGTGAAAAATTTCAAAAGATTTAGTTTTATGTGTATGGGTGTTTTGCCGCATGTATGTAAGCATGTTGTGTTCATGCTTGGCCCCCAAAGAGACCAAAATAAGGGATTAGATCCCCTGGAACAGGAGTTGCTGGTGGCTGTGAGCTGTAATGTGGTTGCTAGGAATCAAACCTGGATTTTTCAGAAGAGCAGCCAGTTATTAACCCCTGAGCCATCTCCCCAGTCTCGCCTGTGTTTCTTCTTAGTCCTGTGTTTTCTGTGTGTCTCTCTTTCTATCTCCTTCCCCTCGTCTCTCCCTGCTCCTTCCCTCCTTCCCTCCTTCCTTCTTCTCTCCCTCCTTCTTTCTTCCCTCCCTCCCCTCCTCCCTCCCTCCCTCCTCTCCCTTCCTTCCTTCCTTCCTTCCTTCCTTCCTTCCTTCCTTCCTCCCTCCCTTTCTTCCTCTTCCTCCCTCCCTCCCTCCTCCCTCCTTCCTTCTTCTCCTCCCTCCCTCTCCTCTCCTTCTTCCCTTCCTCCCCTCCTCCCTCCCTCCTTCTCCTTCCCTTCCCTTCCTCCTCCCTCCCTCCCTCCTCCTCCCTTCCTTCCCTCCTCCCTCCCTCCCCTCCTCCTCCTTCCTCCCTCCTCCCTCCCTTCCTCCCTCCTCCCTCCCTTCCTCCTCCCTCCCTCCTCCTCCCTCCCTCCCTCCCTCCCTCCTCCCTCCCTCCCTCCTCCCTCCTCCCTCCCTTCCTCCCTCCCTCCCTCCTCCCTCCCTCTCCTCCTTCTCCTCCCCTCCTCCCTCCCTCCTCCCCCCCCCCTCCCTCCCTTCCTACCTTTCTTCTCTCTCCGCCGATTCTGTTCCCATGGCCTTCTTTGTTGCTGGCCTCTCTAAGGTGACAGTGGGAACTGGATTGAGATTGCCTATGGCACCAGCTCGGGGGTTGTGCGGGTCATCGTGCAGCACCCGGAGACCGTGGGCTCGGGACCCCAGCTCTTCCAGACCTTCAGTGTGCACCGCAGCCCTGTCACCAAGATCATGCTGTCAGAGAAGCACCTCATCTCAGGTGGGTGCCCTGCAGGAGGGACAGCTTTGGGAGCCAGGCGGGAGCCAGGAGGTGGCACCTTCAGAGGGAACAGCTGTGAGGAGAGACAGCTCTCCCAGGCTGAGGCTAACAGGAGGCCCCGGGTGGCAGTCACAGCAGGAAATCTGTAATGGGCACAGTGACTCAGGTCTGTAATCCCTGCACTCCGTAGGCTGAGGCAGGAGGATCCCTTCCAGTGCCAGGCCAGCCAGGTCTACAAAGTAAGTCCAGGACAGTCGGGGCTACACAGAGAAGCTCTGTCTCAAAACAAAAACAAACAAACAAAAAAGATTTAAAAAATATGTGTGTGCGTGCAGGTGGAAGAGGGCGTCAGCGTCCCTGGAGATGGGTTACAGGTGGTTGTGCCCCACCCAACATGGGTGCCGGGAACTGGATTCAGTTCCTCTGCAGGAGTAGCAAATGCTCTGAAACACTTAGCTGTTGCTTCACCTCGGGGTTTTTTTGTTTGTCTGTTTTGTTTTCATTTGATGTACATTGTTGTTTACCCTGTATTATGACTGTGTGAGGGTGTCAGATCCTGGAGTTACAGACAGCTGTGAGCTGCCATGTGGGTGCTGGGAATTGAACCCAGGTCCTCTGGAGGAGCAGCAAGGGCTCTTAACCGCTGACCCATCTCTCCAGCCGCTCCGTCTTGTTTTTTAAGACTCTAGTGGGATCTGGAGATTGCCCATATGCCAGGGTGGCTCGCGGGGGAGCCCTGGGGACCTGGTCATCGCCACCTCTCCAGAGCGTGGGTGACAAGCACGCGACTCCATATTCGGGCCCTTATCCTCGAATGGCACCCCTTACCAACTGAGCCATCACCCAGCCCCTGGGGCTGTGCCTGAGATGAGGTCTACCGACATAGCCCAGGCTAGCCTGAATTCTGATCCCTTGGATCCAGCCTTCCAAACATTGGGGTCACAGGTGTGAACCACCACACCTCTCCCCTCACGTTTCTTTTTCAAGTATGTGAGGGTCATGGAAGAGGGCTGATTCAGGGCAAGGCTGAGGCCCAGGACCTTAGGGCAGAAATGAACCGCCACAGATGCAGATCACGAGGGCCCGGCATTCCAGTCAGAGGGGACTCCGCAAAGGCTCCAATGGGGAGAGTGGGTGGAGATAAATGCAGAGGAGGGGCGTGGCCGGTGTTGAGTGTGGGATGTGGCTGTAGGGACTGGACAGGATCAGGAAGCCCAGAAAAGAGATGAGATGAAGAGGGTAACATGGCGTCAGACTCAAACCACTTCAGAGGCAGAGCCCGTGGGATCTCTGGGCATCTGGTGGGCTTCTGGAACTCCCGCACCATTCCTGAAAGGGAAATACCGCAACTGGGCCCTCACACCTCCAAAAGGGCTCGTCCCGGGGGACTGGGAGGGTCAAACTGTGCTGGTGCCTTGGCCAGGCCTGACCTTGTGCCTGCTGTGTCTCTGCTCTTTAGTCTGTGCCGACAACAACCATGTACGGACGTGGTCTGTGACCCGCTTTCGAGGCATGATCTCCACCCAGCCCGGTTCCACGCCGCTAGCGTCCTTCAAGATCCTGGCGCTGGAGTCCGCCGATGGGCATGGAGGCTGCGGTGCTGGCAATGACATAGGTGCCTGCTTGTCCCTGGCCCTCGACCCTTCCCGCAGACCTGCTGGAGCCGCGTGGGGTCCCGCTTGCCCCCGCAGTCCTCCGCCTGCTTGTTTAGCTGCTCCGTTGCCCTCCTGACATTGCTGCTGATCCTTGCGAGCCCCTAGTTCTGTCTGCCTCCGTCCAACCGTAGTAGCCTGGGAGCAGGGTCTAGGTCTGGGCGTTAGGGTCAGCAGCTGGGGAAGCAGCCTATGCCATGGGCCATGAATGCCCAGTGGACCCTGGCTGGCCCTTACCCCATCCTGCCCCTCCCAGGTCCCTACGGTGAGCGGGATGACCAACAGGTGTTTATCCAGAAGGTGGTGCCAAATGCCAGCCAGCTCTTTGTGCGTCTCTCCTCCACTGGGCAGCGGTGAGTACTGTCCCACCAAAAGAGGCCGGTCCAGGGAGGAGGCCCGTGAGGGGTCTGAAGGAGCAGAGGCTACAGGGTTAGTGGTCCTCTGGGTTATATGTGTGAGAGACACTGAGAAACCCCAGGTCACTGTGCTGGGCTGTAGACAGCCCAGGCAATGGAGTAGGAAGGGGGTGCCAGCAGAGTGTCAAGGTGGGACAGGGTGCGGGCAAAGGGTTGGGGTAGGGTTGCGTTGCATGCAGGGGATAAGGAGTATCGGATGGGCACACAGGATCTCTAGGAATCCATAGCAGGTGACCTGCAAAAGAGGCCTTGGAGCGTTGCTTGGGGAGTGGCCTCTGCAAAAAACCCTGAAGCTAAGTAGGAAGGAACAGAAGGCAGGGAGGGAGAGAGCGTGCCTGCTGAGGATGCAGCCTGTGGCCAGTCTGGGAAGAGCCACGGTTAGTGCACCTAGTCCTTGTGTAGGGCAGCTAAGGCCTTTTTCTGAGTGCATGGTAAGCTATGTCTGTGAAAGGGTCTGGATAAGAGGTCAAAAGCCAGGGACAACTCAGGGCCAAGTGCCTGGTGGGGGCGGGATGAGACAGAGATGCTGGGAGGCCTGTGGGAGGTAGCAGATGCAACTGAGGAGGTAAGTGGTTCTGAGGCCCCCGGGATACATGAATGCTGGGGGGGGGGCAATATCTGAGATGCTGAATCCAAACCAGACTAAAGGTGCTGGGGACACAGCCGGGTGGGTAGAGTGAGTGCCTAGCATGCACGAAGCCTTGGGTTTGCCCTCCAGTACCCAATAAACAGGGCCTGTAACCCCAGCACTCAGGAGGTAGAGGCGGAAGGATCAGAAGTTCAAAGTCATCCTCAGCTACCTGGCGAGATGCAGGCCAGCCTGGGCTACGTGAGCCAAACCAAATGAACAGTGATGAGAATGGATGGGGGTGGGCAGTGGAGGGACAGGACCTGTGAGGAAAGGGACCAGGCTGATGGCGCCTGTCCCCTTGCATCCCACAGGGTGTGTTCCGTACGCTCAGTGGACGGCTCGCCCACCACTGCCTTCACAGTGCTGGAGTGTGAGGGTTCCAGGCGGCTGGGCTCCAGGCCCCGACGCTACCTGCTCACCGGCCAGGCCAATGGCAGCCTGGCCATGTGGGACCTGACTACTGCCATGGATGGCCTGGGCCAAGCCCCTGGTACTCCTGCCCCACTTCCACCCCGCCTGCGGCTTCTCTTCCCGGGCCCTGCCCTCTGGCCCCTTTCCTGCCCTCCAGCGCTTCTCACCATTGCTTTTCCGCTTTCTCTCTTAGCCCCTGACCCCAGCCCATCCCATTTCTGCATGGGTGTCTTTCTTCTCTCCTGCCTTATGTTGCTCCCGGCCTGTGACGCTGCCCCCCCCCTCTTACCCTGGCCTTGCTTCTTTGTTATTCCCAGCAGGTGGCCTGACAGAAGAAGAGCTGATGGGCCAGCTGGAGCAGTGCGAACTGGCCCCACTGGCTTCCCCTCGGGGCACTTTCCCTAGCCCCTCCCCCAGGACCTCTCTTACCAGGTAGGGGTAGCTCCGTTTCCGTTTCCCTCTCTGTACAGTGGAAGCAGCGTGGGGACACAGGGGGGACACTGAGTTTCCCTCCTCTCAGCCTCCACTCAGCCTCCAGCAACACCTCCCTGCCGGGCCACAGAGGGAGCCCCAGCCCACCACAAGCCGAGGTCCGGCGCCGCGGGGCAGGAAGCTTCGTGGATCGGTGCCAGGAGCTGGTGAGGGGTGTGCCAGAGCCCCGACGGCCACCAACACCGGCCCCGCGACCCTCCACAGGTCTTGGGACTCCCCTGACACCTCCCAAGAACACTCTTAACGAAACTTCCTTTTGAAGCTAACCACTGCAGTGCCTTGTATGGATTGGCCCCAGGGGACTCGGGGCCTTCCTGTTGGAGCCAGGGCCAGAGCCTCCTGGGAGTCATTGAGGTCCCTCAGCCTTCCTTTCCTAAAAGCCAAAGTCACCTCCCTAATAAAACTCTCACTGCCAACACTTTGTATTCTTGGGTTTTTTTGGGGGGTGGGGGGAGCCTCCCCAGGAAAAGATGGAGATGTAGGGACCAATCAGATTCTAGGCTTTAAATTCAGAGGCATTGCTATGGGTATGAGCACACCTTTAATCCCAGCACTGACTAGGCCTAGACAGGCTAGTGTTTGTAGGTGGAGTTTTCAGTCTAGACCACCAATCAGCTCTCTCCCACAAGCCGCTTCCCAACACAAGATTGGTTATTAATGCCAGGCTTAGTTAACTCCTCCTGGGAGGCTTTATCCTCTCTAAGGAGTAGATGGGGTGAGGGAGAGGAGAAGGGAGCAGGAGGAGGGAGAGGGAGAGAGAACTGTGGTCGGTAAAATGAGTAAAACAGTTAAAACTTATTATCAATTATAAATACTCGGCCGGTAGCTTAGGCTTGTCTCCAGCCAGCTCTCACAACTTAAATGAACTCATTTCTATTAAGCTGCGCTGCCTGAGGCTCTTTTTCCTCTTCTATGAACTTCCCGGGTTGCTTCTTGGGAGTCTGGCTCTCTACTCCTCTAGCTCCGCCCTCCTTCCCAGCATTCTCTCTGCCCCACCCCCAAACCCAGTCAGTTCTTTAGTAACAATGAGAGCAACACGTCTTCACAGTGTTCGGGAAGATTAATCCACAGCAGATCTCTGTGAGTTCGAGGCCAGCCTAGTCTACATAGGAATTCCAGGACGGCTAGAGCTATGGAGAGATACTCTGCCAATACATAAATAAAAGAACAAAACAAAAAATCAAAAACATCTTTCATCTGTCTTAGGGTGTAAGCAAAGAAAAGTGCGTATTGGCTTACTCCCTGGTTTCAGGATTGGAATCTCTTTCTACCTCTTGCCTGTTTCCTTCTGGGATACTTTGTCTGCAGTCGAGATGATTCCAAAAGATGCTTTACCATCCCTGCATCCATTCTGGCAGCCAAATATAACAACAACAACAACAAAACCCCACAGTCCTGAGCTAACTGGTGACACACACCTGTAATGCCAGCTCTCTGGAGGCTGAGACAGGAGGATCTCAGTTTGTTAATACTGCAACTTGACAGGATCTAAGATCCCCTGGGAGACAAACCTCACACCTGAGAGGAATTATCTAGCTTAGGTTAGCCTCTGTGTGTTCCAAGGATGGTCTCGAGTAGGTTCATTTAAGTGGGGAGAAACTCCCTGACAGTGGGTGATGCCACCCCATAGCCTGGCGTCCCCGATGGCATGAAAGGAGGGTGAACACAGCTCTCTGCCTCCTGATTGTATATACAATATAGCTGTGACCTCCCTGCCACGATGGACTTCACCTGGGGCGTGAGCGAAAATGAATCCTCCTGCCAGTATCTTTATCCAGGTATCTTTATCATTCCAAGAGAAACAAAAACCAACCTGACACACAAATTAAGAGTTTGGTCTGGCCAGGTAGTGACGGTGCCCGTCTTTAATTACAGCATTCAGGAGGACAGCCTGGTCTACATAGAGAATTCCAGGACAGCCAGGGCTATGTAAACCCTGAAGAAAGAAAGAAAGAAAGAAAGAAAGAAAGAAAGAAAGAAAGAAAGGAAGGAAGAAAGAACAAAGAAAGAAGAGAGCCCAGCCTTGGCTCCACAGGGAAACTTTATTACAAACAAACAAAAATAAATCATAGGATTGGTTTGCATGGGTTTGAATTGTGTCAGGCAACCATTCCTGAAGCAGTCACTGTAGTCAGTATGGTGAAGGGTTTCCACGGTCCTAACCTAGCCAAAGTTACGTCGTGTGATCTGCTCTCAATAAAACAAACAAAACCTAGGCAGGCGTCAAGGGTTGACCTAAGATGGACTGGTAGGGATGCTCAAAATTAGTGGCTATATAAATGGGCCCAGGCTGCTGAGATGCAGAGAGAATGTGAGAATTTCCAGAAATCCACGTCATGGTAGCCTAGAATCTAGCACTCTCGAAGCTAAAGAGGGAAGATAGGGAGTTCAAGGTCATCCTCCACTACCTGGTTACATGAGACACTGTCTCACGCTACCCCTCTAAAAAATAAATAACAAATAAATAAATAAGCAAATCCAAAGTGGAATAGAGTTCTCTGGATTGCCAGAGCATCTGGGACACAAATGTGAGCGTTAAAAGGTGAATGATTCTAAAACCTGGGTGCTCTGGAATGCCCGTGAACCCTAAACTCTGGAACTATTTTTACATGCCAGGACAGTCAGAACATTATGTCCTTGAGGGATATGTGGATGCTAAGGAATCTAATGGGTGTGTGGGAGCATACAATCTAAAATGTGAGGGTCTAGAACACTGACGTCATTTTTTCCCATGCCAGAAAACTCTTGTATTTCTGGAATGCTCGTGATTCCAGAAGAAGCAGAGCATATTGTCAAATCGAAGTGTTGTTTTCAATACTAGGAATGAAATAGTGTATGGAGGAGAGAACAATGTAGAGAATCTTCTAGAAGGCTGTGGTTCAGAGCTCTAGAGGGTTTTGAAGTGATGAGATCCTATTAGGATCTGGAAAATAACGTAAATATGATCTGAAAATAATAAATGGGAACTGGAGACTCCAAATTCAGGGGGGAAGGGAAGCCAGTCCCATCCCTGCCAACCCCGGAAGTTGCAGTGGTGAGCCAGAGGCTGTTGCCTAGCAACGAGCATTGACGATGCCCTGGATCCTGGGCAGAAGGGAGAAATTTCGGCAGCGCCCCCAGCAAATGCTCCAGCCACAGGGTAGGATATGGGGAGGGGAGAGACAGGTGAGGGACATGGTGTCCCACAGGGCCACATGAACAGGGACTTGGGGGTGGCCCACAGACAGAAGCATGGAGCACAGTTAATAGGCAAAGCTTGCACTCCATTATTGCACTGGGCCAGCCCACAAATAGCCCCGAATGAGTCCTAGCGGCCACCATGACTGCTCCTGGGGCCTGTATGCCCCTGGACAGTGGGTGGGCCCTGCTTTCTAGGTGTTAGCGAGGGTTGGAGGCAGGTATTGCTGTAGGTGGCAGCAATGGTGTGAAAGTGGCTGTGTGAGTCAGCCCGTGTGGCTCAGTGTAGGGAGGGGTGAGGGGTGTGTGTCCTGTGTACCTTCCGTTGGGAAGATAGCATGAATCTGGAACATTCTCTGTTCTCAGTCTGAGGAGGGTGGTGTAGCAGAGCCTGAGTCCTGCTTACCTTCCCTGGCTGGGCTGGAACCCCCCCCCATGCCTGGGGGGCAGGGTTAATGCTTTGTTTTAGTCACTGACCACCTCCAAACATGGGAGGTCAGGTAGGAGAAGCAGGCATCCAAGGTTAAGTCCAAGCAAGGGGGGGCAGAGAGGGGGAAGCAGTCGAACTGTTGAAAGCTGAGGCTTCAAACCCAGAAGTGGGACAACACAGGAAGATGCGGTTTGGAATTCCAGGGGAAACTGTGTCCCATTTATCTCTGTCTGCAGCCCAAGCAACAGAGGGGACACGGGGTGGGGGTGGGGTGTGGAGGCGGAGCAGTCTGAAGCAATAGGGGGTTGCGAGGCTGAGAAAGGGGGGACTTGAGGTTGGTTTGTTTGAAATTGGTTCTCTTTTGTTTTGTTTTCAAGACAGGGTGTCTGTGTGTAGCTTTGGAGCCGGTCCTGGAACTAGCTCAGTGGACCAGGCTCACAGAGATCTGCCTGCCTCTGTCTCCCAAGTGCTGGGATTAAAGGCACTAGCCACCACCGCCTGGCTTGAAACAGGTTCTTATGATGCAGCCCATGAAGGCTCCGAATTTGCTACTAAACTAGGCTGTCCTGGGCCTCTCAGGGTCCCCTTCCCAGGCGCTGGCATTCCAGGGCTTACTACCTTGTAAGGCTGGAGCTCAAGTTCATAGCGAAGGGGAGTTACGCTCGAGACTCACTGAGTTTGGAGGCTGTGATGGGGACCTGAAGTCTGGAACTCACTCAGTTAGTGGGTGGGGCTTATGATCTCCTGTAGTCTGGGGCTCCTCCTCTCCCTACCTCAAAGGAGGGGATTGGAGGTCTTCGAGAACAAAGGCTATTGGTGGTTGGGGAAGATTTTAAGGAGTGAGGCAGGGAAGGGGTTCTGGTGTCTTCCAGGGACCAAGGCAGAAAGGGGCGTGGGAGGGGTAGAGCTGGGAGTCCTCAGGGAGCCGTCTGGTCAAGGGCGTAGCCTGGATTCACAGAAGGGCAGAACTTGGGAGGGACAAGTTTTTGCAGATGGTGAGGCTGAAACAATGGACAGGGCCTTGGGAAAGGACCATCTTTCTGGAAGGCTTGATGTGGGAGACAACACCTGGGTCCAGTGTTACATTCTTCTTTCTTCGAGATTTGAGGTGCCTGAGGAGGCAGGAAGGGCTCACTATGTAGCCCAGGCTGGCCTGGAATTCAGGATCTCCCTGCCTCACCCTAGGGAGTGCAACCACGTCTGGTTCATCAGCAGAATCGGGTCTCTCTCCTGGTTGGTGGGTACATAAGGCACCATCAATTCCATTAACAAGACATTAGCTACATTTTATCAGAATCCCCGGAGCGAGGGGTGAGGCCTGCTAGACTAAGCCTAGTTTAGAGGACCTGGACCGCCCTGAGCATCCATCTCGGTGACATCCACCTGATTCCTGAAATCCTCCCACCTCCAGGAGACTCCCTGCTGGCGCCACCCCGCCCGGCACCTGTCCATCTAGCTCCTCCCCTGTCGCTAACCGATTGGCCTCTCTCAGACCGCTGGCAGCGCAGGGATCTGATTGGCGGGAAGTTTCACAGCCCCAGGCTTGCTCGGTGGAGAAAGTGAGTCGGCCTCCGGCTGGGGCGGGGGAGGGGGCGGGGCTGGGGCCAGGCCGATTCGGACCCACTGGACACATTGCCTCCCGGAGCCCGACTCTGAACCCGACAGGATGCGCCGGTCTGGCCTCGGTGGCCACCGCCCCCTCCTCCTGCTGCTGCTGCTTTCAGCCGCCACCTCTGCTAGCAGCCCCAGCCCCAGCCCCAGCCCCACCCCCAGCTCTAGTCGGGCCGTCGAGGACACGGTGGTCCCGGGCCACCAGGCCGGGTAAGCCCATTGCAGATCCTTCTTCGTCGTGCATGCTGCACCCAGCAGTAAGTCTGGTGGGCCCGGAGGAGCAAGACCTTCAGATGTAGGAGACTACAAAGCAAATGCTTTTGGTAGGGTGCTATGTGGATCTATTAGGAGCAACTATTTTGGAGGCGTTAAAAAATCGAGAGGTGCTGAGAATTTGAAGGAGACTCTCCAGGGTGGTGGGATGGATGAGGTGTCAGCCAATTTCCGAGTCTATTGAGGGGAGAGACCCCATTTGATACCACGGCAAGGCTTCCAGTTGTCTTAGAATGAGATGGGTGGGGCCCTTGAATTAGCCTGGAGCTCCCCAAGTTTCTTGAGTGCTCATGAAAATAAGGTACGGGAAGGTCGTGGTGAGATCTAAAAGAAAAAATTGTCGTGTTCTGGGTTTCTAGGGGCGCTGGATTAATCGGAAAGAACTTCTGGAGTTTTCTAATGGATTAGGAAGTAGCGAATGGGCTGCTGGCAGGGGGACTGGCGAAGCCTGTGTAGGGGATCCTCGGGTTTTCTGAGGCTCTAGTTTGCTGAAACCAGAGCTCCTCCGTATTGAATGAATTACGAATGATTTGGTGGCGAGATCCAGGATAGTTTATTAACTTGAGGGTTATAGGTACCCATCTCATCTGCGGGTGACAGGATCGGAGCAGACCGTCTGCCTAGAACTCCGGCCCTGCGCCTGGCAGCCCTGCGCTCCGTTACAAAGGCTCCACTCCCGCGCCCGCCTCGGTCTCTGGGAATGCGTTTAGTAACCCGAGCCGCGCCGGAGGCGGGGCTGGGAAGGGGTTAACCTGGAAAAAAAGCGGGAGGGATGGCGACCGGATTGAGGGGTCTCGGAGGCTCTCCCGGGGCAGCCTGCTAACCCACTGAACCTCACTCATCTGGAACGGGTCCAGGCTTTGGATTCTCTTTCTCAGCATCTTCCAGGGCTGTTCTCCCTGGGCCTGAATGTGCACCTTCATTCCTCGCCCCCCTTGGACGTGGGGATAATGGACTTGTCTGGGGGCGGGGGGGGGGGCTGGGTTGCGACGTTGTGGCAGTACAGCTGAAGGGTCCCGCTGTGACGCGGAGACATGTCCAGGAAAGAGCCTTTCCTCCCGGACACTGAAGCCCAGGGGCCAGGGGACTCTGGTCCCAGGACGTTTAGCCTGGAAAGGAAGGGACCGGATAGAAGTCAGGCCTCAGGATCCCCAGTCCTGGACTTCGGTATCCCCTTCCACCTCAGCACTGAGCTGGACCCGCAGTCTAAGGAGACACCGCGGTGCACAGCCGCCGAGGTCTGTGTATGTGGCGCCATCTACCGCCCAGGCTCAGGATGGCGTCTGAGTCGCGACTCAGGACGAGTTAGTGGGCGGAGTTCTAGGCAGTCCAGCTTTGGAGATGCCCTTAGAGATCTCCTTTGAATGTTTCTTAAAATCATTTTAAGCGTGGCGTGGTGGCTTACGTATGCAACCTTAGCATTAGAGGGGAATGAAGCAAGAGGATTGTAGTGATTTTGAGGACTTCAAACTCACAATACGTTCTAGACCAGCCAGGGGGTACATCATGCATGACTTCTCTCAAAATAATGACAATGAGCTCGAGGCCAACCAGAGCTACATAATGAGAATCTGTCTCGAATAATGGTGATTGGTGATGATGGTGAATCTCATAAGATACATGGATGTACATTTTTTGTGTCCTTTACTGAAAGTCTAGTCCAGTTTCCCCTTCTAGTTGCACAGGCACGCAGAGAAGTGCCTCAAGTTGAGTTACTTATCTGCTTGGGGTCCCCCGAGTCTTGTCTTGGCTCCTTCTCTGTGATCTGCCCCTGCCCTCCTTTGGGGGAGTTTTGGGGTGCTAACTGCCTGAACAGCTCCACTCTTTTATTTACAGCCTTGCTGCCTGTCGCTGCTGCCTAGGCCACACACCTAGGAGGAGCCATTGCACCAGAGGTGGGTTTTTACACGTGGGATAAGGGCAGATAGGGGATGGGAGACCTCCTTCTCCAGCCACATCCAAAATGAAGAGATGATGGACACAATCGATTGGGGTTCGGCCTTCTTGGCGCCCCATTGAGTCCCTGGTTGTCTCTGAAGCTTCTTGCAGGGTTCGAAACTGCCCACCTGACAGGTGCACAGGCCTCCGGTGCCTTACCCCAACACCTCTAGTGCCCAGCCCCAGCCCCACGGAGAAGAGACAGGTGTCCCTCAACTGGCAGCCACTAACGTAAGCATGTGATTCCTCCACTCCCGGATCTTCCCTCGGGGTATCTAGCTTTGCCCCCCCCCCAACACACACAGCACAGGTCTTTCACTATCAGTCGATGTGTTTCTAGTTACTCTTTTCCTTGCCTAGCTCAACCACTGGGTCTTTGCCTCTTGATGTGTTCTGTGTCTGTGTCCCCCTTCTTTCTTGCCACCCGTCTCGTCTCTCTGCTCCTGCTATGTCCCTTCTGTTTCTAAGGCTCATTTCTCCTCCTCCTCCTCCTCCTCCTCCTCCTCCTCCTCCTCCTCCTCCTCCTCCTTCTCCTCTCTCTCTCTCTCTCTCTCTCTCTCTCTCTCTCTCTCTCTCTCCATTCCTTCCTCTTCCTCCTCCTCCTCCTCCTCTCTCTCTCCATTCCTTCCTCTTCCTCCTCCTCCTCCTCCTCCTCCTCCTCCTCCTCCTCCTCCTCCTCCTCCTCCTCCTCCTCCTCCTCCTCCTCCTCCTCCTCCTCCTCCTCCTCTTCTTCTTCTTCTTCTTCTTCTTCTTCTTCTTCTTCTTCTTCTTCTGCTGCTGCTGCTGCTGCTGCTGCTTCTGCTTCTGCTTCTTCTTCTTTCTGGTCTTTTCTCTGGAAGTATCTCTCTAAAGAACATCCAAGCCTTGCTTCCCATAAAAGGGCGGGGGGCAGTGTTGGGCAGAGCCATTCCTAGAAGTGCTTCTGGCTTAGGAGATCCTATCCGTGGGGTGAGGGGACCAATTTAACAGTGGCTACAGCCTCTTCCATCTCTTTCTACCCAGTTTGCAGGAGGCTCGAGCTCTGCTGAGGCAAAGGCGGCCCCGAGGGCCCTGGGCCCGGGCATTGCTGAAAAGGAGGCCCCCACATCGCGCCCCTGCCGGCCAGGCCCGGGGTAAGAGCATCCGCCCTTCCTCCGCGTAGGGGGCGGAGGGGGGGTGGTTCCGGGCCAGATAAAGCCGTCTGGTTCCCACGGTGCTGCCGCCGCCAACCAGTCCCCCATTGTAGCTCAGTCCACCCTGCTCCCCAGGACGCGGCCACCTCTAGGGACCCCCGCGTCCGACAGTATGAGGTGAGCCAGGGACAGAACTAGACGCAGGCCAGAGGCGCTGACCCATCCGGGTGGGGCCGGGAAGCCAGGCGTCCGGGCTCCTGCGACTGAAGAGGGGGGCAACTCGCCCAGCAGAGAGCGAGGCTGAACCAGCCCAGACAACAAAAGCGATTGTGCGGGTTGGCGCCTGCCCGGGCACAGAATGCCCAAGATTGCGGGACGGCTGGGGGCCAAAGGCCTTCCCCTCCATGCCAGACCCTCCCTTGGCCCTGTTCTTCCTCCAGCTCTGCACCCCAGACTAGAACACTCTACAGACTTAGCCACCCTCAGAAGCCCCCTTCCTGCTGTGTGGCCTTCATCCCCTCCTTCCTAAAGTTTTCCAGATGTGAGCCCCAGACCAGATGTGAAGACCCCCACCCACAGTCTGAACCCATCCCTTGCCATTATCCATTCCGCCCTCTTCCACCAGCTATAGTCTTGGCCTGATGCTTCAGGTGTAACCCTTGGAGCCCTCCTCTCCAGAATCCAGCTCTTCTAATTCCTTGATGTGTCCCGTGCACCGACCCTTCTCATCACCCAAGACGCTGCCCACACGGGCCATTCTTGTCCTCTATCTAGATGAAGCCCATTTTCCCTGTGCCTAGTCAGAGACCAGGCTTTAGCTGGCTCCCCAAATGCGGCCCCCATTGCTCTGATGGATTTCCTCTGCATGGATTCAACTCTGCATGAGGGCAAACCCGCCCGCCCCCACCTGTTCCCTTCCCTGCTACTCCCCTGCGGGCCCCATCCACTTGTTGGAGCGCGGGTGGGAGCAGAGGGGGCGCCCTCCCCTTCCTCCTGCGAGTCTAGCGCCCAGCCTTCGCGCCTCTGGCTAAGCGCCCAGCCCCACGCGCCCCCGCGCGGCCGCCCGGGAGGGAGCGCGGGGGGGGGGCTGATTGGGGGCGCGGCCGCCCTCCCCCGCGGGCGGGCGGGCGGGCGAGCGGGCGGGTGCGGCCGGGCCCCTCGGGCGGGCTGGGGCGGCGGCGCGGTGGAGCGCGGCGCTGCAGCCATGGCGGGCGGCGCGCGGCTGCTTTGGGTGTCGCTATTGGTGCTGCTGGCGCATCTGGGGCCGCAGCCCGGGCTGGGCCGACCCCGAGAGCGTCTCCGCGTGCGCTTCACCCCCGCCGTGTGCGGCCTGCGTTGCATCCACGGGCCCACCGGCTCCCGCTGTACCCCGACCTGCGCGCCCCGCAACACCACCAGCGTGGACAGCGGCGCGCCCGGCGGGGCGGCCCCGGGGGGACCCGGCTTCCGCGCCTGTGAGTGCGGGGTGGTGCTCCCGAGGGAGGAGTGCCCGGAGGGAGGACCCCAGAGACAATGCCCTTGGGATCAGGGGCCCAGATTCTATGCACAGACATGCTGGGGAGTCCGTGGGGTCTTTGAGGAAGGGGGCTCCGAATTTCTGGTTTGGGGAGTGGGTCCCTAGGGCGCTGATTTCAGGGGCAATGAGTGTTTTCGAGGACCTGTGGTGTCCCACGTGAACGGACTGGGACTGGCTTTCATCCTTTTCAATCAAGGCGGGCATCTCAGAATTGAGGACCTGGGAACTTTTGGGAAGGGATCCAAATTCGGAGCTTGTGTGCAGTGAGTTAGCAGGGTCTGTTTCAGGGTCGTATGGGGGATGTCTCAAGTTTCTGTGTCTCTCTGGGAGGGGGAGAATAGTACGGTTTGTGATTGCCTGTGATGGAGAGCTAACCGGGAGGGGGCTCAGAAAAGACAGTGTCTTTCGGCAAGACCTGAATTACTGCCTTTCCACGTGCGACAGATATCCAGATAGGAGGCCTGGGGAAAGGGCGCCCCCTGGGGGACAAGCTTGCGCTTCAGCCACCTCTAGACAAGGGGAGAACTTTGGGGTTCAGGTGAGGTCGGGAGGGCGCGCCACCTGCTATCCCAGAGTGTGGGGTGCAATGGTTTTCTGGGGGTCGGGTTTTACTTGCCTCCCACTCCTCACGCGCTCTGGAATGGGGAGTGGGGCCCCTGGCGCCGAGAACTCGCCCAGGCTGGCCCCCCGCCAGCCCAACCCGGCCGGCGTGAGCTCATCTCCCGCCTGAGCCCCCGCCCGCTACCACTCCCTCTCTCCGCCCCTTCCTCCCTCCTTCCTTCACTCCCTCCCGGCCCAGCCCCAACTCGCCCGTGCCAGGCGCCGTGCCCAGGCGGGTGCCAAGCCCCTGGAGGCACAAGGAGGGACATGTGAAGGCGGGTTGACCTCGGCAAGACCCTGATGTCCTTAGCTCCCTGTTCTTCCAACGCTGTGCGACGTGAAGTTAGCTTTGCCCACCTAGCAGTAAGCCGTTGGTATGGGCACCCTGAGCTGGAGGCAGGGCGCGGGGAGGGGGGGGGTCTGCATTCAATCCAAAGCAGTGGAATGATTTCAGAGACTAAGAAATGCCCCTAACCTTGGTGGCGTCTACCTACCAGAGACACTGCCATTTTGCAATCTTGCTTCTCAGCTTGAGTCCTTCTTAAACTGCCACTTAAAGAACCTCATTGAGGCAGGCTTAACGCTTCTGACGGGGGATCCGGGTTCCTGGCCACCGGATCCTAAGGTCCTCTTCACCCGGGTCAAACCCCCGGGAACTCAGAGAAGTTCCTTCTCCGTCTTTGGAGGTGTTCCTCCAAGCTGCGCCCCTCTCTGGAGAACTCTAGTATTGTCGCCCAACGACTCCCCATTCTCCAGAAACCCTTATGCACGAGCCTTAAGTGGAGATAACTCTCCACCCCCAGCCCCCCAGCCCGGTTCTCCTCGCACGCAGCCTTCGATTTTCCTTTATTTCTAACGTAGAGTCTCGATTCCTCTAAAGTTCTGTCCCACCCTCTCCCTGGGAACTTTGGACTCCTACCTGTCTTCAGAGAACCCCAGAATTGATGTCAAGCTGTGGGTCCTCCCAAGAACACTCCAGGAACTGCGCTGTTATCACAGCCACTAATCAAGACGCGGGGCAACCAGGCCCTAAGCTAGGAAGGAGTAGGACTTTCACAAAAGCCTAAGGTCCTAGCAACTCGAGACTCTAAATGTGCTGGAAACTTCCAGAGCCCACTTCTTGTACTCAGCACCCTCACATGGGCCACACCCCCGCCTCCAGAAAATACTAGAATCCTGTTTTCTAGGCAACTCTCCGAAAGGACTTGAAAGACTCTCAGCTGAGAGGCTAGATTGGCTCTGAGCTAGCCTCTCCCTGCCTTCTAGAAATCTTGGGTCGTCTTCGAACCCCAGAGTACTGCCTTTACGCTCGCTCGTACCTTCCAAGGACGCTTGTCCCCCTATCTCGTCAAAATTAAGGTCCCCCACCCCCGTGATTTCTTTTCAACAGTTACGGATCAGAAAATCCCACACACACCTCCCCGACATCCCGGGCTGTCTGCTCCCTCCTTCCCCTGAGCACAGCTGTCTCCAGCTGTTTTCGGCAGTCCCAGGGGAGGAAGGGGAGGGGGGTGCCCTCGAAAGACGTGTCCGGCCTCCTTTGGCTCGGCAGTCCGGGGCTCCCCAAGGGTCCGGAATGCAGAGACGACGCCCTGCCCCCGCTGCACCCCTTTCTTTGTTTACCCCGCCGCACAGCTGGCAGTGCCCCGCCCAGAGGTGGACTGGGGCCCAGAGAGGGCGCGCAGAGGGGAGTAGATGCGCGTCCCCGCTAGCTGCCCCGCCCGGTGCTACCGTAGGCGGGGAGGGGAGGCTGAAACTCCGCTAGCCGTCTGAGGGAGTAGGCGGGACTAGTCTCCTAGCTCTCCCAGGAGTAGGAGGGTCGGGAGTCTGGGCAAATCAGAGGAAGGAACGTGAGCGGGCGGGACTAAAGCTACCAGGTGTCTCGGTTGGGTGGAGCTTACGATCTCAGGTAGAAGGCCATGTGGGCGGGGCTAGAAAGGAGTGTCTGGCCAAAGGGGAAAACTGGGGCGTCTTGGATTCCAGCTGAGGAGGGGAAGTGTTGGGTTGGGCAAAGAGAACTATGATGGGGCAGAGGTAATCCAGTGGGCGGGGATAGCACTATCTATCCCGAACTCTGCCAGAAAATAGGAAAGTGAATGAAGGAGGGGGGGCGGGGTGAGCCCACTTAGTAGGCGGATCTATGTAGTAGATAGCTTCGCAACTTGACCCAACCGACGTAGTTATATAGTTATGGACAATGGCCACAAGACAACTAAAATAAAAGCCTGGTGTGGTGGTGGCATACTGCTATAATCCGAGATGGGGATCAGAGGCGGGAGGATCAGGTGTTTCAGCATCTGCCATAGAGTGAGTTTTCGAGGCTAGCCTGGGCTACATTAGCCCCTACCTCAAAACACAAAAGCAAATAAACGAAAAAGACACCTAAGGTGGAGAGATGTAAGGCGAATGTGCCTTGAGGGCCTCGCGTTATAGTGCTGGGGGCTCAGCTAGCTTGGGTTCATCTGACACAGGGCTGTCTGCCAGACATAGTACTAATTTGTGTGTGTGTCCTTGCTTTCTTCTCAGACCTATGTCCCTTGATCTGTCACAACGGTGGTGTGTGTGTGAAGCCTGACCGCTGCCTCTGCCCCCCGGATTTTGCTGGCAAATTCTGCCAGTTGCATTCTTCTGGGGCCCGGCCCCCAGCCCCAGCCATGCCTGGCCTTACCCGCTCCGTGTACACCATGCCACTAGCCAACCATCGCGACGACGAACATGGTGAGGAGAACTTAGCCAAAGGGCCTCTGATCCCCTTTCACTTCAGAACTAGACCATTCTCTGACCAAGTTTTTTGCCTTCTCTGCTACCCTTCCAAGCTGGGTCTGGTAGCTTCCACCTGTAATCCCACCATTCGGGATGCAGAGGCTGGTGGATCACTGGAAGTGCAGGCCAGATTACATTACCACCCCCACACAAAGAAACTCCCCCCAAATACCACGTTTATACACTCAACAGCCTCAGCTCACCTCTCCAGTCTGCTCCCAGCAAGGCAGAACTCGTGCATACATTACATAGCCCTTTGTCCGGCTTGCCTCTGCTCAGGTGTAGCATCGATGGTGAGCGTGCACGTGGAGCACCCCCAGGAGGCATCCGTAGTGGTGCACCAGGTGGAACGTGTGTCGGGCCCTTGGGAAGAGGCGAACCCTGAAGCCCTAGCCAGGGCCGAAGCGGCAGCACGGGCCGAGGCGGCGGCGCCCTACACGGTGCTGGCCCAGAGCGCGCCACGCGAGGACGGCTACTCAGACGCCTCGGGCTTCGGTTACTGTTTCAGGGAATTGCGCGGAAGCGAAGTGAGGCCAGGCCCGCGGGCTGGGGGAACTCCCTAAAGCGTACCACCGCGCGGGGGCGCGCTCACGCATCACTTCTCCAACAGTGTGCGTCGCCGCTGCCCGGGCTCCGGACTCAGGAAGTATGCTGCCGAGGGGAGGGCTTGGCCTGGGGTGTTCATGATTGTCAGCCGTGCTCGGAACACCTGGGTAAGCCCCAGGTCGTCCCCAAACCTCGCCTCTTCTCCTCCGGGCACAGATGAACCTCAGTCACAGATTCTAGTTATTCCTACCTTGTTACGGGGGTCATTCTATTTTAGATTTTTGTTTTCCTTGGCGTTGAGCCCATTTACTCTATTTTCTGATTTTGGTCACATTTTTCAATCGGCTTTTGTGCCGATCCTCAGGAGTTACCTACCAAGGTACCTAAGGGAAGCTGATTTGATCCTCAAACCACACCTCGCTCCGTTTAGCCCTCCCCACTTATCTTTCTTCAGAACTGCTTGGTTGTCTCTCTGCCAACCTGTCCCTGCCCCGACCCCTCCTTTCTCCACAGGGAACCGAGTGAATGGCCAAAATGGACCTTGTCCAACCGGCTTCGAGAGGGTTAATGGGTCCTGCGTTGGTAAGCCGCAGCGGGGGGCGAGGCCTGTCTTACAGGACCGGGCAGCCCCGGGAGGTAGTCCGGGGCTCGCCAAAAACTTCGTCCCTTCTTGCAGATGTGGATGAGTGCGCCACAGGTGGGCGTTGCCAACACGGGGAGTGTGCCAACACTCGTGGCGGGTACACGTGTGTGTGTCCGGACGGTTTCCTGCTGGACTCTTCGCGTAGCAGCTGCATCTGTGAGCAGCCAGGAGGGGCGTTCTGCAGCTGGCTGACAAACCGCTGCTGACCTTAGACCATACCCCAGGGCTCTCATGATGCACAAACCCTTCAAGCCCCGGCAGATTTACCTAGACCTTCAGAGAGATCTCTGTGATGATTTCAGAAGCCCCCCCCCCAAGATGTCCTCTTTGACATCCAAGCCCCTCAGACTCTCAGAATCTTGAGTTCCTCAAAGGACCTCCAGATTCTCTCAACCCCTTGACTGACCTCCAGACAGCCTTCGGATTCTCATATTTGGCTTCTCATTTATGCCCTGCTTCAAGCTCTGGACACCCTCAGCTGTGTTTCAGACCCCCTGCCCCAGATTTCCCTAAATGCCCCATGCACCCACCCACTAAATCTTCCCTGGGACCATTCCCCTTCCGCCCCTCACCCCAGAAGCACTGAACTGCTCACCAGCCCTGAAGAATTTCTTCCCACCCCACCCCCAGCCCAACATGTGATCTCGGAGGCAAAGGGGCCCTGCTACCGAGTGCTCCATGATGGCGGATGCTCGCTGCCCATTCTTCGAAACATCACCAAACAGATCTGCTGTTGTAGCCGTGTGGGCAAGGCTTGGGGCCGAGGCTGCCAGCTCTGCCCACCCTATGGTTCAGGTGAGCTAGTCCTGCGCACCCATCCCTTCCTAACAGATGCACACAGAGTCTGCGCAGGCCCTGCTGTCAGTCTCTAAGGCCCAGCCGCTTCAAACCTGGCAGTACTGGCAACCTGGACTCAGCCCTGGGCTTCACCTCTGTCCTTTGCCACACCCACTCCTGGGCCAAATAACCTTAAAGTTAGGCTGACCAGAACTCTCTGCCACCATCCCAAATGAGGAAAGTCGCACGGCTCTACCACTGGCTTCGGGAACATATTATTTGGCCAGCACACTACTCTGTCCAGCATATAAACCAGTCTCCTGACACTATCTCAGGTCAAGCTTTGTTTTCAGCCAAGGCCTGCTCATAAGAGCGCATTCCGTCTCCTGACCCCACCCCACCCCTCACATCTTGTCCCCAGAGGGTTTTCGGGAGATCTGCCCAGCTGGCCCTGGTTACCACTATTCAGCCTCTGACCTCCGCTACAATACCAGACCCCTGAGCCCGGATCCGCCTCGAGTGCCCTTCACTCAACCACGGGTACCACCAGCCACTGCCCGGCCATCCACAGGTGAGCTCTGTCCTGGATGGAGGGGACATCATTTTCCGGGTGCCGCCTGAGGAACCGGAGGGGAGGGACAAGAAGATTTAGATCCCCATACACATGTTCTTCTTTTACCAGGCTTTCTGCCCACTCGGCCTCGGCCTGAACCCCGGCCTCGGCCTGAACCCCGGCCACGGCCTGAACCCCGGCCACGGCCTGAATCTCGGCCAGGTCCCGAATCCCAGCCTCGGCCTGAACCCCAGCCTAGGCCAGAACACCATCCTGGCCCTGAATTTCCGCTGCCCAGCATCCCTGCGTGGACCGGTCCAGAGAGTCCCGAATCAGGTGCCTTGGGAATCTGAGGGTGGTAGCCAAGATACTGGAGTTCTGTGGGCCAGGCTTCCAGTGAAGGTGTTGGGAAAGGTGAGAGGCAGTAAGGGGGAGGGAACAGTTTGAAGGTTTGGGTAGTGGCTGCCTCAGGTAGGCTCCAGGCCCCCGTTAAAGGAACAGTTCAATCTTGAGACACCGTTTCTTATCCTGTAAAATGGGCATTGTGAGGGGTTTCTAGAAGATACCTCTCAAGTACAGGATATGTGAATGTCATCGTGGGCGGGTCCAAGCAGAGCTCTCACAGGGTAAATGGCAACATGGCCCTCCAAGATGCCACCTGGGGAGGGGACACTCATCAAGGTATCTTAAAGGAACTACGGGCACTGTTGGGGGGGGGCAGTTAGTTCAGAGTTATGGGAGCCTGGCTGGCTGGCTTCCCAGGTCCCTCCTCTAGCGTGTGCCAGCGCAACCCCCAGGTTTGTGGTCCTGGACGCTGCGTTCCCCGGCCCGGTGGCTACACCTGTGCCTGCGACCCGGGTTTCCGGCTCAACCCCCAGGGCACTCGCTGCGTAGGTGAGCCGGGCTGAGGGAGTTCAGTGAAGCCGGGGCCGGGGTGGAGAGTCCTTTGCCTGGCCCCCACGTAACTAGCCCGCTTCATGCCCTCAGACGTAGATGAGTGTCGCCGCGTGCCTGTGCCCTGTGCCCCTGGGCGCTGCGAGAACACACCAGGCAGCTTTCGCTGCGTGTGCGGCACCGGCTTCCGAGCAGGCCCTCGGGCTACCGAGTGCCTGGGTGAGAATCCCGCCCTGCCGGCCCGGGCTCCACCCCTGTTTGTGTCTTGGCTCTGCTTTCCCTGCGGAACCACTCAGGCCTGCTTCTTCGCCTCCTCCTCCCCTCGCCGGCCCAGCTGTTACAGCGCACTGTCCTGCCCCGGCCACCGCACCAAGATCAGCTCGGCCCTACCCCTGCTCTGCACCTAACCTGGCCCTTCCTTTGCCTGTGGCCCAGCTTTTGTCCAGATTCCCGTCCACGCTCTGCTCTCACTAGCTCCGCCCTCCCTGTCCTCGGCTAGCTCCCGCCTCCAGGCCCCGTCTGGGTTCTACAATTTCTGCAAGTTAATCTGACTACGAATCTTGATTCCACCCCCAGCTCTCACCCCAAACTGCCCGTTCCTTCTCTGGTTCTGTCCCTGCTTTCCTTTTCTTTCTTTGGGCCACACAGATTCCTTTCCTGCCCTTGTCCTTTCCCAGGTCCTGCCCTCTCCAAATGTGTTCCCTCCCAGGATCTGGCTCTCAGCTGCGGTCCTAACCAGCCCTTGTACTAACCTGGGACCGATCACCGCCTTCGCTTTAAGCTTATCCACTCTAGTCCCGCCTATCTCCTTAGCTCCGCCCAGACTAGCTTTGGTCCTAGTCTCGGCCCGCCCTTGTCCTGCCCCCTGCTGCTCCTTCCTTTGCCTCACATCTACTCTTTGGGCTCAGGGACTGTGTGTCTGCCCTGTCCTAGCCTCTGGGTTCTGCCCACAGATGTGGACGAGTGCCAGCGCGTGCCGCCGCCGTGTGACCGCGGTCGCTGCGAGAACAAGCCAGGCAGTTTCCTATGTGTGTGTCCCGCAGGATACCAGGCAGCACCACACGGAGCCAGCTGCCAGGGTGAGGGTCTGGGAGGGGCCAGGACGAAAGAGGGTGTGTGGTGAGGGGTGGATAGGTAGCCTTGAGGTTGGAGAAACTGAGCAATTGGGCAAAGGGTGCCTTACTGATGGGGGTCGCAGACCAGGGTCAGAGAGCCAAATGTAGTGACCTGGATGGAAGGGCTGGATCATGGAGGATGGAGAAGCAGATGGGGATGTGAGTAATTGGAAAAGATGGCTGAGTTATGGAAGACAAACGTAGCTCAATTCATGGGGACCAGAGAGGCAGGGTTCCAGGAGCCAACCACACAACTCCTTTAGGATTGGAGGATGGAGAGTTAGGATTGGAGCTAGAAGACAGAAAGGAGGAATAAGGGGGGCGTGTGGAAAGGCAAGATAAGGAAGCTCAGACACAGTGTAGCACGATGGGGGGGGCGGGGATGGGGGCGGGGGATATGAGTCACAGCAGAGACCCCCCCTCCCCCGGGCTTGCTTGCAGATGTGGATGAATGCACCCAGAGCCCAGGCCTCTGTGGCCGCGGGGTCTGTGAAAACCTGCCCGGCTCTTTCCGCTGTGTTTGCCCGGCTGGCTTCCGTGGCTCGACGTGTGAAGAAGATGTGGACGAGTGTGCCCAGCAGCCTCCGCCCTGTGGGCCAGGCCGCTGCGACAACACTGCAGGCTCATTCCACTGTGCCTGCCCAGCTGGCTTCCGCTCCCGAGGACCAGGGGCCCCCTGCCAAGGTGAGGGTGCTGAGCCCAAGCCTGTAGCACCATGGCGTGGCTTGCTGTGGGGGATGAAGAGAGACATTACTTGGGAGTAAAAAGGCCTTAGAATGGCTCTGTGACAGAGGTCAGGTGAGCAGAATATTGAGAAAGCCAGATCAGGCTGAATTCTATCTTCTTTCCTTTCTTCCAACTGAGAGACCTCCTTCCTATTCTTCCACACGTAGTTGTCTTGAACTCATGACCCTCCCTGCCTCTGCCTCCCGAGTGCTGATAGTAAGGGTGTCCACCTATAGGTAATGCTTGGCCCTCTTCCCGTTTACAATTTTTTTAAAGATTTATTTATTTATTTATTTATTTATTTATTATGTATACATTGTTCTGTCTGCATATATGTCTGCATATATGAAGAGGGCACCAGATCCCATCACAGATGGTTGTGAGCCACCGTATGGGTGCTGGGAATTGGACTCAGGACCTCTGGAAGAACAGCCAGTACCCACTGAGCCATCTCTCCAGCCCCATTTAAAGATTTTAAAACCACATTTATCTACTTGTTTATTTAATGCAGGGGGAGGGTGTGAGGGGGTGGGTGGGCCTGCACCACTGTGGGAGTGTGGAAGTCAGAGGACAACTTCCTGGAGTCAATTCTCTCCCTCCACCATGTGGGTCCCAGGGATCAAACTCTGGACGGCAGACTTGATGAAAGTGCCCTTTGCGCTGAGCCATCTGGCCACCCTGTTTTGAATGATATTTTTATATTGTGGGGACCTTAAAGTAAAGACAACTGTGGCAGAGACATGGATAAGGCAGTGCCTTGATCTTCCTAGTGGCTAGAAAGACATAAATGGGAGACAGCCTTGGAAGACCCAGAAGGCTGTGTCAAGAGTGGAATGCTGGCTAACATGGGACTTCTTGTCTGCAATCCCAGCCTCAGGAGGCTGAGGCAGGGGGATTGGTGTGAGTTTAAGGCTAGTCTTTGCTCCAGTGTGAGATCTTGTCTCAAATAAACCCAAGTTAGAGTGTTGGGGTAGCTGGGGATGGCAGTGGGGAGGGGCCCAGACCTCTTCCTCAGCTTGACTGGCGTCTTCTGCCCAGATGTGGACGAGTGTGCCCGGAGCCCCTCGCCGTGCACCTATGGCCGCTGTGAGAACACGGAAGGAAGCTTCCAGTGTGTCTGCCCTACGGGCTTCCAAGCCAACACTGCCGGCTCCGAGTGCGAGGGTGAGGCCGGGGAGGGAGGGAGGAATGTGGACAGATGAGAAGGTGTGGGGCCACTTCCTCAAGACCACGCTCTCTCCCTGCTTCTCAGATGTGGACGAGTGTGAGAACCATGTGGCGTGTCCTGGGCAGGAGTGTGTGAACTCACCAGGCTCCTTCCAGTGCCGGGCTTGCCCTGCTGGCCACCACCTGCACCGTGGCAGATGCATTGGTGAGATCAGGCCCAGCTGGGACCTGGGGCCTGTATCTTAACTCTAACCACCCAGACTTTTGACCCTTGACCTGGTCTGTGACCCTGACTTGACCCATAACTTGGGACCTGGACCTCAATCCCTTTATATGAGCCATGCCATGACAGCCAAGTTTGACTCTGACTCTGTGTCCCCCTCACCTGCAGTGCCTGCCTTGACCACACTCTTGATCCTGGGTGACTCTTGGCTGTAACCTAGGAACTTGTGGCTCGGGTGGGTCATTTTGGGGTAACCATGACCCTTGATGACAGCCCCTGACTTTTGACTCTTAGCAATAGCACATTTCTGCATCCTCACTGTTTCCTGGCTTTAAATGTAGCCCATGACCCTGTCATTTGATCCCAATGAAAACATCTACAGCCCTGATCATTTCACTCTGGTTCACACTCTGTCCACACCCCTTCTCAGAACCTCTTCCCTGGAGCTTATTTGGGTACCTGACCCTTGACCCTGACACTCACTCCTGACATCAGGCAGGACTGTGGACTCTGGCTGTCACCTCTGACTCCAGCTTACTTTGACAAATTTATTCAGCACAATCTTATCCAATAATCCTAGTATCACAATACCCCAATTCATCCCTTACCTTAGTTAATTTCTGATCCCTTGTGGCAATCTAGAGTCCCATTCCCTGACCCTAGGATCCCAGTAGAGGGACTCTTAGAAACCCAGATCCATAGGACATCGAATCCTGAAGCTCTCATCTGTGTTCCAAATCCCCTTCCCATGGTTTTTACTAACCCCTTTGCTCTAGTGGACCCCCTCTGAGCCCCCCAACCACTCTCACAGATGTGGACGAATGCAGTTCGGGCACCCCTTGTGGTCTCCACGGCCAGTGCATCAACACCGAAGGCTCCTTCCACTGTAGCTGTGCTCCAGGTTACCGGGCGCCATCTGGTCGACCTGGGCCTTGTGCAGGTGAGATAGTTCACCAGAGTAAGGCCAGGATTCTTGGGCAAAGGCTATTAGAGATGTAAAATGAATTTGGGTGGTAGGGTTACCTTATGGGCAAGGCTTACTTTGGGAGACCAACACTGCAACCTGACACTTGTGTGCCCTAGACATAAATGAGTGTCTGGAAGGTGACTTCTGCTTCCCCCACGGAGAGTGTCTCAACACTGAGGGCTCATTTGCCTGTACTTGTGCCCCTGGCTACCGGCCTGGACCACGAGGAGCTTCTTGTCTGGGTCAGTCCCCAAGCTGTATCTGAGCATGGAAGGGGGGACAAGGGAAAGAAGGGCAGAAAGGGGGCTCTGAATATTTGGCAGGTTTGGGGAAATCTACATGGATCACGAGGTGGGGTGGGGTGGGGTGGGGTGGAGCTTTTGGAGGACTGGAGGTAGCAATCAGGGAGGAGTAGGACTTGTCAGGGAAAGTTGGAGTCTGACGATTTTAGGATTTCCGACTGGAGACGGGGCTTGCCAAAAAAAAAGGGGGGGTAGGACCTAACACAGATTGGGTGATGGCGTTGGAGCTGGGAGTGTCTGCATGGGGGAATTGGAGGGGTGTGGCATGGAATATTCAGCAGAGCAGATGTGGCCCTGGGTTTCTGCTCTGTCCTGCAGACGTGGACGAGTGCAGCGAGGAGGACCTTTGCCAGGGCGGCATCTGCACCAACACTGACGGCTCCTTCGAGTGCATCTGTCCCCCTGGACACCGGGCTGGCCCAGATCTTGCCTCCTGCCTTGGTGAGAGGGCTCACTCTGCCGTCTCCCTGCTTCCCCTGACTTCCCGTCTCTTCTCCCGCCCCTTCCTCTTCTACCATCACCTCTGTTCCTCCCTCCTGACTCGTGCTCCCTCTTTGTCTCCCTGGCTTCTGTCTTCAGACATTGACGAATGTGGTGAACGGGGACCTGCCCTGTGTGGGTCTCAGCGCTGTGAAAACTCCGCTGGGTCCTACCGCTGTGTGCAGGACTGCGATCCTGGCTACCACCCTGGCCCTGAGGGCACCTGTGATGGTAAGACAGATCTCCCCAAATCTGTGACAGGTTGCTGGCGTCTCCCCTGGAAACCAGAGGAGCGATGCCTGCCTCAAAAACCTAGAAGAGGTCCTAGGCTAACACTTCCTTTCTCCCCGCACTGTTCTCTGGTGGAAAATAGCCACTGCTGT
>JANBXA010000303.1:2097500-2117500 GCA_030556225.1 Cricetiscus sungorus
GTTCAAGGCCAGTCAGGTCTTCGTAGTGAGTTCCTGGACAGTCAGGGCTGTGTAGTGACACCCTGTCCCATTCCATTAAAGAAGTAAAGAAGGAAGGAAGGAAGGAAGGAAGGAAGGAAGGAAGGAAGGAAGTAGGAAGTAGCGGTCATGGAGAGTTGGGAGGACAGGGAATCATGGAGCAGTGAGAAGAATTGGTGGATATAATGTAAATACGTTACTCATGGGAAATTCTCAACAAAACAAAAGGGGGTGTGCGTAAGGACAAATAAATGGGCGGGACCGCGGTTGAAGTATATTGGTCAGGGAGGCTTGACTTTGATAACGTCAGTGAAATGAGGGGCAGGGGGCCGAGCGCACAGCTGTGGGGACATACCTGGCAGAAAGAACAGCCTAAGCTGTTTGAGCTGTTTCAGAAATGGCAGGAAGGATTTAATAACTAGCAGACACCTCGAATACCAGTCTTAGCGATTGGAAGTGGCATTAGGACACCCACATCCCTTTTCAAGCCTTTGACTCTTCCTCCCTCTGACCCTCCTCCGCTCTCTTGCAGATGTGGACGAGTGCCAAGAATACGGCTCTGCGATTTGTGGAGCGCAGCGCTGTGAGAACACCCCTGGCTCCTACCGCTGCACCCCGGCCTGCGATCCCGGCTATCAGCCCACACCAGGAGGCGGGTGCCAGGGTAGGTGTTCACGGGGTAATAGGTGGGATGTGGAAGGGACTCAAGGTTTCGACAAGGCCCTATTGAAATGGCCTTGTGGTCCTTACAGATGTGGATGAGTGCCGGAACCGGTCCTTTTGTGGTGCCCATGCCGTGTGCCAGAACCTGCCTGGCTCCTTCCAGTGCGTCTGTGACCAAGGCTACGAGGGGGCACGGGACGGGCGTCATTGCGTGGGTAAGGGACTGCAGGGGTGGATGAGGCCAGAGAGGGAGTACAGTGCTCTGGTCCTGCCCATCTCCACTCTCCTGGAGAAATATGAGCTTTTAGAGTTGCAGAAATAGTTCCCGGAATCTAAGGTCCAAGGCACAGCCATTAAAACCATCCTGTAGCCAGGCGGTAGCAGCGCACACCTTCAATCCCAGCACTGGGAAAGCAGGCAGATCTCTGTGAGTCTGAGGCCAGCCTGGTCTACAAAGCGAGTTCCAGGACAGCCAGGGCTACACAGAGAAGCCCTGTCTCACACAAACAAACAAACCAAAACAAACAAACAAAAAACCAAAACCAAAAACGGTCCTGCGGGGCCAAGAATGGTGGCTCACTTCGGTAATGCCGACATTTGGGGACTGCTGTGAGTTCGAGGCCAGCCTGAGCTGCATAGCAAGTCCCAGGCTAGCCTGGGCGATGGCTATGACCCTGAATCCAAACAAAAAGAATCAAGTGACAGAAGCTTCCTCAATCAGCTGTTTGTCTGTTTTCAAAGGTTTATTCATTTTATTTTATGGATGTTTTCCCTACATATATTTATGTGTACCACATCTGTGCCTAGTGCCCATAAAGGTCAGAAGAGGGCCTTGGATGCCCTGGAACTGGAGTTATAGATGGTTGTGAGCCACCACGGGGTGCTGGGAACTGAACTCTGTGTCATCTGCAAGAGGAGTAAGTGCTCTCATCCGCTGGGCCATCTATCTCTCCACCCCCAATCAAGTTTTGTGTGTTCATCAATTTTTTTCTCTCTCAATGAAATTACGTCCCAAATCCTTCTGACTTTTTGTTTGTTTGTTTTCTTTTGTTTTGTTTTTCCTTCAGGGGAAGGGGGTCTCATGGTCTCCAATTTTGGATCCTCCTGCCTCCACTTCAGAAGGGCTGAGAAAACAGGTGTGAGCCATCACACCCAACTCCAGCCACATTTTTACATTTTGTTTAGAAATAGACCCTCTCAGTTACCAAAGCTGGCCAAGGCAGCTGAGGCAGGCCTTGAATTTGTGAAACTCCTGCCTCAGCCTCTCCCGTAGCCAGGATTACAGCCCTGGGCCACCAGATCTGACAGATATTTCCACTCACAGCAAATAGAGAAAGTGGTAGGCTGCACCCCTGCATGTCCATGGTGTAGACTCTGTCATTAATACCATCATCACTGTCTTCCTCCTCATCATCATTTTAGTATACTGGACCCCTCGTATATCCATCTATAGGTGTCTGAACGTATGTATGGGGTTTTAGAGAGTTTGTTTTTGGGAAAAGAGTCTCGCTCTAGCGTTGGCTGGCACTAAATACTACTTAGACCAGGCTGGCCCTGAACTCACTACCTAGACCAGGCTGGCCTTCAGCTTGCATTGATCTTCCTGCCTTTGTTTCCTGGGTGTCGGAATTACAGTAGTGAGCTAATCTCTAGCCTGCATATCATTAACTAGAGCTCACTATGTCTTCACAGATATTTTAATTAGAGGTCCAGTGCATGTGGAGGGCAGAGGACAACCTGTAGGAGCCAGTGCTTTCCTTCCTCCACGTGGGTCCCTGGGGGTCAAACTCAGGCCATCAGGCTTGGTGGCAAGCGAGAGCGCTTACCTCCCGAGTCATCTCCCTGGCCCTAGAGATCCAATATACATACAGTGAAATGCCTGGGATCGAGCAGTGTATTCTATTAGATTTTCACAAATGCATACACAGACTTTGTTACTTTTTCTTTTTGGTTGCTGGAATGAAGGTTGTGACAGGGTCTCATTACGCAGCCCAGACTGACCTTAAACTAACAATTCTCAATGGCTTTACTTTTTAGTTGTTTGTTTGTGTAGATGGAGGTTCCACTGGACCAGTTTTCTCTCTACCCATCAGGTCCCCTCAGCCACTAATGAAATAACCACTCCGAGGCTTAATATCAGTTACAATTGTTTAGCCAATGGCTCAGGCTTCTTAGTGGCTAGCTCTCTCTTAATTATTAACCCATTTCTATTACTCTGTGTGTCTTGCTCTGGTGTCTTACTTCCCCAGCAACTGTATGGTGTCTCCTCTCTCTCTCTCTCTCTCTCTCTCTCTCTCTCTCTCTCTCTCTCTCTCTCTCTCTCCTTCTGTTTGGATTTTCTGTCTGGCTTTACTCTGCTTAGCCATTGGCCAAAACAGCTTTATTCATCAACCAATAAAAGCAACACATGTTCGAAGCATACAGAAGGACCTCCCACATCAGTTTTGTTTTTCCTTTGTCTTTTCTTGCAGTGGTAGGGATGGGACCTGGGACCCTACAAATTCTAGCTAAGCATTTTACCCCGAGCCACTTTGCCAACAGCCTTTACTTCTTACAAGAGAATTAAGGAATCACGGGAAGGGATGGAGAAAGGCTCGGCAGTTAAGGGCATGGATTGCTGTCTTCCAGGGCCTGTGTTTCATTTCCAGCACCGGTGTCGGGAGACTTGAGAACAATTGTAACTCCAGCTCCTGGAGAGCTGTCCCTTCTGGCCTCTGAGAGCACTTGCACTTATACATACACCCACATATAGATACATACCTACATACTTGGTGTGTGTGTGTGTGTGTGTGTGTGTGTGTGTGTGTGTGTGTGTGTGAAACAAGACCTCATCATGTAACTCTGTCTGGCCTGAAACTCACTCTGTAGATCAGGCTATCTCTGTACTCACAGAGATCCACCTGCCTTAGCCTCCAGAGTGCTGGGATTAAAGGCCTATGCCGTGCCACCATGCCCTGCCAAATACATATCTTTTATTGTTAATTAACTAACTTATTCCCAAGACAGGGTTTCTCTGTGTAGTCCTGGCTGTCCTGGAACTAGCTCTGTAGACCAGGCTGGCCTCGAACTCACAGAGACCCGCTGCCTCTGCCTCCCGAGTGCTGGGACTATGCACTTGCTGCTCCTGCAGTGACTCAGGTTTGGCCCTCAGCACCCACAGTGACTCACAACTGTAACTCCAGTTCCAGAAGATAGGCTGCCCTCTCCAGACCTCTGGGGCACCAAGCACTTATGTGATGCACATACTTCCATGTAGACAGACACTCAACACATAACAGAAAGTACAGAGCAACCGAGAGGAGGCTTGGACATGGCAGCGCAGCTGGAGCTGGCTGGAGCCAAGAGCTTCAGCAAAGCTGTCTCCCTCTGTTGGGTTTGTTTTTAGGCAGTGACAGGTGGCCCTAGCTAGCTCTGTCTGGGCTGACGGCCTCGGCCCGGCAGCTGTAGAGCTAAGGAGGTGACCCAGAAAGTCAGAGACTGGCTTTGATTGGCATGATGAGGTCACTGCCTGCCATTGACCCAGAGAATCGCAGTAACCTGATTGGTTCTGCCCCAGTGGAGACTTGGCTGTCCTCGGGATGAATGGGGCCGACTTGGAAACTCAGAGAATCCCCAAGGGAAAGTTAGGGTTTCTAACCAGAAGAAACGTAGACAATAGGGCTGTTAAAAAATGTCCACTCTATGGGGTGGGATGTTAAGATTGCTGTTCAGTCCCTGGCACTCAAGTGGTCGCTCACAATAGCTACACCCAGTTTCCAGGAATCCAACACCCACTGGTCTCCACTGGAACCATGCACATGGAACACATACAAGCATGCAAACACACACACACACACACACACACACACACACACACACACACACGCACACATTTTTAAAAAATGCATTATATTGAGGCCAGCCTGGTCTACAGAGTGAGTTTCAGGACAGCTTAGGTTACACAGAGAAAGCCTGTCTGAGAAAAATAAAATTACATTGTGAACCAGCTGTAAAGGTGCATGTCTCTAACCCCAGCCCCCTGGGAGACTGGAGTAGGAGGATTACCACTGGGCCAAGAGCAAACTATCCTGAGTTAAACAGTAAAATTTTTTGGGGGTGGGAGTGGGGGGTGGGGCAGGGTTGTTGTTTTTGTTTGGTTAGTTGGTTGGTTTGTTTCAAGACAGGGTTTCTCTGTGTTGCCCTGGAACTCTGTAGACCAGGCTGGCCTCAAACTCACAGAGATCTGCCTGCCTCTGCCTCCTGAGTGCTGGGATTAAAGGTTTGTGTCGCCACAACCTGGCTGTTTTTTTGTTTCTGTTTTTATGAAACAATGACAATAAAAAGCTAGCAATGTTGGCTCATACATACAATCCTGAAATTGAGGAAGCAGAGGCAGGAGGATTGCCACAAGTTTAGGGCCAGCCTGGTCTACATAGGGTGAATCAGGGTTACACCTACCTCAAAAGACATATGTCTATATAGAGATAGATTATAATCCATTATATCGGAGTGTTTATTTGTATTTTATGTGTCTAGTGTTTATCTGTACCACATGCATACAGTTGTCTGTAGAAGCAAGAAGAGGGCATCAGACCCCCTGGAACAGTGTGATACAGACAGTTTGAGCCACCATGCGGGTGCTGGGAACTGAGCCCAAGTCCCCTGCAGGAGCAGCCAGTGCTCTTAACTGCTGGGCCATCTCTTCAGCCCATCTATTGTAATTGAAATCTTGGACATCTCAAACCACAGGCGTTCATAACGTGGCCTCCCTCTTGATATATTTCCTGCTCACAGATGTGAACGAGTGTGAAACTCTACAGGGTGTGTGTGGCTCCGCCCTGTGTGAAAATGTCGAAGGCTCCTTCCTGTGTGTCTGCCCCACCAGCCCTGAGGAGTTCGATCCCATGACTGGACGCTGTGTTCCCCCAAGGACCCCTGCTGGTAAGATTCATGTGTCCACGTAACAAATGTCTCTGGTCCTGTGGGAAAATTATGTGCTCAACCGTGTGTGTGTGTGTGTGTGTGTGTGTGTGTGTGTGTGTGTGTGTGTGTGTGTGTGTGTGTTGATACCTTGCATCAGTCAAATGCTATTTAATTTTTTGAATTTTTCATATGTTCTTTTGAGGTTTTCCATTATTTCAGGTTTTTAAAGGGTTCTACACAGTTTATTTATTATTTGTTGGTTTTTGTGAGACAGGGTTTCTCTGTGTAACAGTCCTGGCTGTCCCTGGCACTCGCTCTATAGACCAGGCTGACCTCAAACTCACTGAGATCCACCTGCCTCTGCCTGTGCCTCCCAAATCCTGGGATTAAAGGCGTGCACCACCACTGCCTGGCTGGGTTTTTGTTTGTTTCTTTTCTTTTTAAATGTGTGCGTGGAGAGTGAGTATACTGTGTGCATGTGTGGGTGAATGATCCAGAAGGCCACATGGGTGCTGGGGACCTAAGTGACTCCTCCATGAGAGCAGCAAATGATGTTAAGTACTGAGCCGTCTCTTCAGCCTTTAGTTTAAAAGTTTGATTCTTGTGTATGATGCAATGGGTACATGCATGTAGACATGGTTATGTCCCATGGTGGACATGTGGAGGTCAGAGGACAACTTTGGGGAGTTGGTTCCCTCCTTCCCTCTTTACATGGGTTCCTGGGATTGAACTCAAATAGGCAGGCAAGCACCTATACCCAATGAGTCATTTTGAAAGCCTGATTCTTTTTCCAGCTAGCCCAGGCTAGCCAGATATTCTCTGTAGCTGAGATGACTTTGAACATCTGGTCCTCCTGCCTTGACTATCCAAGTGCTGGGATCACAGGGGTGTGCCTCTATGCCTGGCTTGCATGATGCTGAGAATCAAACTGGGGCTTTGTGCATGCTAGGTGGGTACTCTACCAGCTGAGCCCCAGCCCAGCCTTAGGGAATGCAGGATGACGTCCACAGTAGGCAAGTGTTCTACACTGAGCTGCAGGCCACAGCCTTTGGCATGATATTAGACTTATTCAAGACAATTAGCTCCTGGGCCAGACTCTGTTAGATCCCTTCAGTTGGCATGTATATGTAGGCCCATCAACATATTCAGGCCCTTCTGCCCACTGGGAACACAGTAGTAAGTGGAGTGGCTTAATCTCTGTCCCGATGGCCTCAGCATCCAAAGGAGAGCAAGCCAGGTGCTGGAAGGCCTGTGGCTATTCAATAAGCTGATGTGGGGCTGAAAGTTCAAGGCTATAAAGTTCAGTAAAAGTTGGCTAGGTATATATAAGTTCAGTGGCAGAGTACTTGTCAAGACCCCACTATTGAAAGGATGGAAAAATTACCTAGAATCCCCCAGTGAGGGGCTGGGGCGTGGCTCAGTGGTAGAGCCCCTGCCTAGAATCCCCCAGTGAGGGGCTGGGGTGTGGCTCAGTGGTGGAGCCCTGCCTAGAACCCCCCAGTGAGGAGGTGGAGACATGCCTCAGCAATAAAGATCTTGCCTGGTATGCACAAAGTCTCATGTTCAATCTCCAGTGGTTAAAACACAGATAAACAACGACGAGGAGATAAAGATACCCCTAGCTAATGATACAGCAGAGAAATCTAGACTGGCTGGGAGGAGGGAAGAGAAAGGAAGCTGTAGTGAGGGCATCGCTTAGCTGTGACCAAAGACGGGAGAAGGGGTTCATCCTGGCTCAGGATGTGACGGCGTAGCCAGTCTCTGGGGTACATGGTGGCCGGAGTGGGAATCTTCTTGTTCGCTGTGCGGGTCAGGAAGTGGAGAAAGGGGAACTCGGGGTTCTGCTGGTGTTGCCTTCCCCCTTTTTCATCCAGTCCAGGGCCCTAGCCTGGGACACGGCTGGCCGTGAGTCTTCTCAAAGTCCTTTCTAGAAATGCCCGTGTGTGTCCGTCACTAATGCTCTGGACAGTTGCCTTAGGAGGTTTTTCCTTGGGGCGTGGAGCATCATGGACCAATTTCAACCAGGAAAGGGTTTGAAATCTCCTGGGGATGGTATATGAAAGTGCTGGAGAGTGGAAGGGTCGGAGCAGGAGAGGACAGAGCCGGCCTGAAACAGGGGCCTTGAGTGGGAAGAGACAGTGGGTGGGAGAAACATCTGCGAGCCACGTGGACAAGCCGTGAGGGAAGCACGCGAAATCACCCGCCCCCGCCCCGCCCCTGCCCCGCCCCTGCGACAGCTGAGGTTGTGAATGGAAGGGTACAGAAGTGACAGGAGAGAGTGAGAAGCCAAAATGAAGTTGGCTCACACTGTCATCCCACTTTGAGGGTGAGGCAGGAGGATCTCTGTGAGTTTCCCGGTCGGACCAGCCTACTAAATAATATTGATTAAAACACCGGACGGTCGCACTCAGGAGGCAGAGGGGGGTGGATCCGTGTGAGTTCCAGGCCAGCCTGCTCTACAAATTGAGTTCCAGGAAAGCCAGAGCTACGCAGAGAGACCCTATCTTGAAAAAATAAAATGGGCTGAAGATATGGCTCAGAGGTTAAGAGCACCGGCTGCTCTTTCAGAGGTCCCGAGTTCAATTCCCAGCACCCACAGGGTAGTTCGCAGTCATCACCTATGGTGGGGTCTAATGCCCTTTTCTGTACTGCAGGCATTCATGCAGATAGAGCACACACAAACATAAAACAAACAAATAAATCTTTAAAAAAAGAAAAATAAAACAGAAAGGAAGAAAATGATGAAATCAAATATATGTTATCATTTGGGTTTCGAAGTCCTTGCCTAGCACGACCCTCTGGGCCTGTTTTCCCCATCGCTGACCTGGGGGAGTAGGAGACACAACACACGCCTGGCTAAAGCCGTTTGCTTCTTCAGGCACGTTCCCGGGCTCACAGCCCCAAGCACCTGCCGGCCCCAGTCTTCCAGCCAGGTCTCCACCCCCACCCCCACCCCGAAGACCCAGCCCTCCCAGGCAGGGACCTGTGAGCAGTGGGCGTCGCGAGTGCTACTTTGACACGGCCGCTCCAGATGCATGTGACAATATCTTGGCCCGAAATGTGACGTGGCAGGAGTGCTGCTGTACCGTGGGTGAAGGCTGGGGCAGCGGTTGCCGCATCCAACAGTGCCCAGGCACTGAGACAGGTGAGCATGCGCTGTGGGGAGACAGCGGCCGGAGCTCCGGGCGGAGATGGGGGGGAGGGAAGCATGCGCGGGGCGGGGGGCGGGGCAGGCTGGTGGTGGTGGTGGTGGTGGTGGAAAAGAGGTAAGTTTAGGTCTGTTAGGTCTAGGATTGAGTTACTGGTGCTTCCAGGACAAGAGTGAGCCACGAGCCGCCTGGTGGGCACCGGGGTGGGTAAAGCCGAGAGGTGGGCACTTCCTGGCCTGGGCCTTAGCACTTGGTAGGGGCTGGAGCCAGTGGGCTAGGGCAAGAACTCGGGCTTCTGGGTTCATCCTTGCTTCTGTGCGCAGCTGAGTATCAGTCACTGTGTCCTCATGGCCGGGGCTACCTGGTGCCCAGCGGAGACCTGAGCGCCCGGAGAGGTGAGGCCAGACTTCAACCCCACCCGCCCTCAACCCTGAGGCCCAGCTCTGTCTCACCCTGCCTCGGTTTCTTTTTGTTTGCTTGTTTGTTTTTGAGAAGTGGCAAACTTGTGAACTTCTTTCTTTCTCTCTTTGAGACAGGGTTTCTTTTCTCTGTCCTGGAACTCACTCTTTATGTAGATCAGGCTGGCCTCAAACTCACAAGAGATCCTCCTGCCTTTGCCTCCTGAGTGCTAGGATTAAAGGTTCTTTCCTCCTTTTTAATTTGTGGGTTTTGGGTATAGAGTCAGGTAGCCCAGGCTAGCCAAGAATTTACTAGGCAGCGGAGGCTAACCTTGAACTCCTGTTTTTCTTCTTAACTCCAGCTCCTGACTGCTGGGATTACATGCATGCCCTGTTTCTGTCTTTCACTTGATTCTCTTTGGGGTCTCCTCTGCCTCGAGCTCCCCTCTGGTTCCAGTTCTTGGTCTCAGCTTCTGCATGCCGTCCCTGTCTTCTGCACCCTGCTTCCCCCATCACACCCACCCCCGCCCTCATCTGTCTCCACCTTTCCCCACAGACGTGGATGAATGCCAGCTCTTCCAGGACCAGGTGTGCAAGAGCGGGGTGTGTGTGAACACCGCCCCAGGCTACTCTTGCTATTGCAGCAACGGCTTCTACTATCATGCACAGCGTCTGGAGTGCATTGGTATGAACCCACCTCCCCCACCCCCAGCCCCGGCCGCGCCAGTCCTAAATAGGAATGTGGCGTGGCTATCCCAGCAGGAAGTCCTCCCGAAGTCTAGACTGCATCCATCACTCTGTCAGTGAGCCGGGGAGATGTGAAAGGAAGTTCAACCTGCTAACCGCCCCACCCCCACCCCATGCCTTCCTAGATAATGACGAATGCGCCGACGAGGAGCCAGCTTGCGAAAACGGTCGCTGCGTCAACACGGTGGGCTCCTACCACTGCACCTGCGAACCGCCACTGGTGCTGGACGGCTCCCGGCGCCGCTGCGTCTCCAACGAGAGCCAGAGCCTCGGTAACCCCGCCCACGGACCCAGCCAGCCCCACCCCTGATTCCCAGCCGCAAGACCCTTAGGTCACGCCTTCTTCAAGGTCACACCCCTAGCACCTGGATGGGCTCTGAAACTGACTTTTGTTTTTTGGTTTTTTGTTTTTTTGGTTTTTTTTTTTTTTTTTTTTTTTTTTTTTTTGAGACTGCATTTCACTACCTAGCCTGGCCTGGCCTAGACCCGCCTACTTCTGCCTCCAGAGCACTGGGATTGTTTTTGTTCCCGAATCATTATTATATTGTAGTACGGGCTGACCCAGAACTCATAGAAATGCTCCTGCCTCGGCCTTCTAATTGCTAGGATTACAGGTGTGACGGGACAGGGGTTTCCTCTCTTTCAAGGTAACCCAGCCTGGTGCTTGAAGGGGAAAGTTTTAGTGTCAGTCTTTCGTTTTCTTGCTGTGTATACCCACACCAGGTTCCTCTCTGTTTTTACGTGCAGATTCTCATTATGTAGCCCAGGTTAGCCTAAACTCTTGCCTCAGCCTCTCAGTTACTGGGATTGCAGGCCTGCTCTACTATGCCTGGTTTTTTGGCTCTCTCTTCTCTCTCTCTCTCTCTCTCTCTCTCTCTCTCTCTCTCTCTCTCTCTCCCCCTATCTTAAGTATCTTTCTCTCAGACACACTCCTTGTGTCTTCTTGCTTTGCCTCGGTCCTTGGGCCCAAATTCTCTTTTCCCATTTTCTTTCCTACAAAAATCCCTAAACTTTGCGGCTTCACTTAAACACTGCTCAGGGTGTGGGGTGTGGTGGGCCGCACCTGTGGTCCTAGCTACACAAGAGATGGATGAAAGAGGACCACAAATCCCGGGTCAGCCTGAGCTACGTAGAGAGACCGTCTCAAAGCACAACAAAATAAGTAATGCCCAGGGAAGGAAAAAACCTACCCCCGTTTCACCGAGCCCTCTGGAGGCTGGGCTCGGGTCTGTGTGGGAGGGCCCGAGTCCCAGTCTGCCCTGATGCATCTTGTCATTCCCCATAGATGACAATCTGGGAGTGTGCTGGCAGGAAGTGGGGCCCGATCTTGTTTGCAGTCGCCCACGTCTAGACCGGCAGGCCACCTACACAGAGTGCTGCTGTCTCTACGGTGAAGCCTGGGGTATGGACTGTGCTCTCTGCCCCGCCCAGGACTCAGGTACTGTATATGTCTGCACTGACCCCAGAGGTCCTCTTAGCGTCTTTCCATGTGTTGCAACCTATCCCAGAACCTTGGTCGCAATCCTAAGGACTTCTATGTGTCCGCAACAGAAATCTCAAGGCCTGAATCAGTGGCTCCCCTAGGTCCAGCCCTATCAGCTCTGGGGTCTCTCATCTTAAATTCCTGTTTTCTAGACCCCACCCCGACATAACCTGTGAGACACCCCACTCCAGGCACTCCTGGGCCCTTAGATTCTGATAGTGCTTGTCCACACACATATCCTGCCCTTTCGGCTCTGCTCATGGCACTAAGAGCCGCTGACACTCATTGCCTTGTCCCCCTCCCCCCACCAGTATTCGAGCACACACACACACACACACACACACACACACACACATTCACACACTCCAGGTTATCAAGATTTCAACACAGCTCTGGTCCCCTCATACTAGCTCCTTTAAAAACATGAGCCCAAAACCCCAGGCTGATTTTTCGGCATCCTAGAGAGGCAAGCTCCCCAAAACCCCAGGCTGATTTTTCGGCATCCTAGAGAGGCAAGCTCCCCAAAACCCCAGGCTGATTTTTCGGCATCCTAGAGAGGCAAGCTCCCTCCAGGCACCTTTGACCCCTTAAGTCCCAGTGTTCACCGAGCCCATTGATTCTCCAGCCGTAAAACACCCTCGTCTCGTTTCTTGGGGTTCTAACTCCCATGGGTCCCCTAAATTCTAGCACTTTAGATTCTGATTCTTAGCTGCAGTCTGAGGCAACTGGATCCCAGGACCTCAGAATCCCAGAATCATCCTGGAACCGTCCAAAGCCGTGCCGTTGCCTTCCATCCGGGTCCCTGCCCCGCCCTTCCCCAAGCCTCCCAGCTCTTCTCTGTTGATGGGGGAAGGGTACATGAGTGGTGGGTACTGCCCTTGATATGTCTTCACCTTTGTTCACAGATGATTTCGAGGCCCTTTGCAACGTGCTGCGGCCCCCTGCATACAGTCCACCGCGCCCAGGGGGCTTTGGACTCCCCTATGAATACGGCCCAGACATAGGCCCACCTTACCAGAGTCTCCCTTATGGGCCAGACCTGTATCCACCACCTGTGCTACCCTATGACCCCTACCCACCCCCTCCTGGACCCTTTGCCCGCCGGGAGGCCCCTTATGGTGCCCCACCCTTCGACATGCCAGACTTTGAGGATGACGGTGGCCCCTATGGTGAGTCTGAGGCTCCTGTTCCACCCAGCCGAGGCACTGGCTGGCCTTATCGGTCCAGAGACACCCGAGGGTCCTTCCCTGAGCCTGAGGAGTCGTCTGAGCGTGGAGGCTATACAGGTGAGCAGTGCCGCCCGATACACCCCACTGTATCAAACAAAACCCGCCAGCAGGGGGATGCTGACAGAGAAGGCAGAAGGTGGGTCACAGTAACAAAGGTACAGGAACAGGAGTGGTGACTCACGCCTGTAACCCCAGCACTAGAGTGGCTGGGGCAGGAGGATTGCGGCAAGTTTGAGGCCAGCCTGGGATGCATAGCAACACCTGGGGGAACTGAGAACGCACAGTGCGCGTTGCAGTCTGGGAGCGGGAAGGGCTGGTTAGGATGAGACACAGCCTGGGGAGCCCGGGACAAAGAGGAAAGGGAGCTAAGGTGGAGAACTGTCAGAGCTTGCTGTGTTCCCTACAGGAGCCTTGGCTGAGCCTTATGAAGGCCTGGAGGCTGAAGAGTGTGGGATCCTGGACGGCTGTGCCCACGGCCGCTGTGTACGGGTTCCCGAAGGCTTCACCTGCGACTGTTTCGACGGCTACCGCCTGGACATCACCCGCATGTCCTGTGTCGGTGAGAAAGGCAGCAGGGGAAGGCTTCAAGGAAGGAGCTCATTACAGACAGGGGCCAGACCATCCTTGGGGGAGGAAACTTATTCTTGCTCAGGGGTGGAACTTGACTGAAGAAGATGATGTCAGAGTGCCAGGAAAGCCAGACTTGGGAATACAGAAAGAATCCTGCAAATATAGTTCTCTCTCTCTCTCTCTCTCTCTCTCTCTCTCTCTCTCTCTCTCTCTCTCTTCTCGTTCTGGGGATAGTACTCAGTTCTTGATGCATGCTAGGCAGGGGCTCTACCACTGAGCCACACCCCAGCCCCTCACTGGGGAACTCTAGGCAGGGCTCTACCACTGAGCCAGGTCCTCCTAGACTAGTGGTATCTAGGTAAGTACTGGTTCACTGAGCCACACCCCACCACCACCCCCAGCCCCCGCTCCTGCAGATGAGGCTCTAAGAACTATCTGCTACCTTGGGCAATCTTCTTTGCAAACCTTAAGCCTTCCCATGTGTGAAATTGGAGTAGCAATCATGGCTGCCTATACAAGGGCTAAGACAGGTGCTTACAATCAGAAGCTGTGAGGGGGTCAGAGAGATCCCTCCCTCCCCCAGTTCAGTTTGCTCTGTGTTCCGAGACAGGCCACTGTGCCTTGTTTAGCTTTCCTCACCTGGAAAAACAAAACAAAACCCACGAAAAAAACGGGCCTAGTGAAAGAACCCACTTCACAGAGTCGTGGTGAATGTCAGTGAGGTTGGTTTGCAGAACCCTGACCTGTATATACACTGATGATCAGGGCTGCCAAGATGGCTTGGTGGTCAAGAGGGCGTCCTGCTCTTCAGATGACCATGGTTTAGTTCCCCAAACCCACATCAGATGCTCACTACCACCTGGAATTCCAGCTCCAGGGGATCCAGCGCCCCCTTCAGGTCTCTGAGGGCACACCACACAACCTGACGCGCGCGCGCACACACACACACACACACACACACACACACACACACACACACACACTCATATAATTAAAAATAAAAATAAAAAAAGAATTTAAAAATTAAAGAGGCCCAGAAGAGCTGAGTTCCCCAAGGTCTCACAGCCAAGAAATAGCAGTGCTTTGGCCACCCAAAGACTGGGAAGCCGGCCTGAGATGAGATCCGTACAGTGTGGCTGACAGTATGGTTCCCGTGCTGGGTCACAGTTGGCACCTGTGTAGCACAGAGGCACAGTAACTGACTCGTAGGCTGATGAGGAGGATAGGGTTAATACAGGTTCCCTGCTCACGAGGATGTCCGATATCATGTAGGTATTTGCTATTGTCAATAGCAATGTTTTCGTTTTCAGCTTTTCCTTATTATTGTATGCATGGCATGTCGTGTCACGCGTGTGGAGGTCAGGATACAACTCTGTGGCATCAGGTCTCCCCTTCTGCCTTTACTTGGGTTCCAAGGATCAAACTCAGGTCATCAGGCTTGCATAGAAAGCCCTTTATCCCACTGACCGGTCCCACGGGCCAAAGCACAGACATATACCACCTGCCTGGGCTCACACAGCAGCTAGCAAGTGACATGTTGCAGTCTGTAGGACAGGCTCAGCATCTGTGGTTCTCGACCTCAAAACGGAGGTGGACTTCTCATTCCCGGGCTCGAGTAACGATCTTTTTACCCCTTCCCCCAGACATCAACGAATGTGACGAGGCTGAGGCAACCTCCCCACTCTGTGTCAATGCACGCTGCGTCAATACCGATGGGTCCTTCCGCTGTGTCTGCCGTCCAGGATTTGCACCCACGCATCAGCCACATCACTGTGCGCCTGCGCGACCTCGGGCCTGAGCACCTGCGCCTGGCAACTCATTACGCCTGTGCACTGGGAGCTTCCAGAGCGCGCCTGTCTCCCTCTAGTCTGCAAGTGTGCAAGGATGCCAGCCAGTCTGGACTTAGGATGGGCAGACACAGAGGGGTGCCTTTCACTGCTCCTGTCATTCCCAGTCCCGCCCACCGGCGCCTTGGGCCTGGCGTGGTCCAGTCCTGGGTTCCCCGTCACATTCCTTGCCCTTTTATAAGATTGTCTATTAAAACACCTATTTTGTACTTTAAGCCTCCGCCTGTACTTTTCTTTTTCCGAAAAGCTGGCTCCACATTTCGCTGAGCCACGAACGCACCGTTCCCCATGCCAAGACTGGCTTTTACTTTCCTGGCTTTGTCCCTCTTGGCCCTCCCGTCTCAGTTTTTCTCTCTCCCCCGTCTTCTTTTCTCTGGGCAGTTTCCTATCTTTTTCATTTCTTCTTCCTTTCTATCATTTTCTCTCTGCGATCATGTTTCAGAGTTGCTGGGGGCCGGGGGAGAGGGCAGTTATTTTAATTGTTTCTTCTAAGAGGTTGTTATGTAGCTGAACCCAGACTTGAACTCCTGATCCTCCTGTCCTCTACCTCCCAGTGTCTACTAATACGCGTGCACCACCATGCCCAGGTTCGGTTTTGTTGTTGACCAAATTCCCAGCATGGGAGAGGAAGAGGCAGTGTTCTGCTCCCTTCACAATCCAGGACCCTGAACACCAACTATCACAGCTAAGGCGGGGCATCCTTACACAGGGGCTCAAGAACCATGTTGTTTGCATTGGGGCCAGCATCTCACAACTTTACTATTGAATTATACTCTTCAAGTGGTGGTTTCTGGGGATTATTATTCAATGGAACTGAAAATATAAAATTTAAAAATTGGGTGCGGCTTAGGGAATGGCCCCGTGGTAGAGTGTTTGCTAAGAATTCAGCAACGAAGGGCTGGGGCGTGGCTCAGTGGTAGAGCCCCTGCCTAGAATCCCCCAGTGAGGGGCTGGGGTGTGGCTCAGTGGTAGAGCCCCTGCCTAGAATCCCCCAGTGAGGGGCTGGGGCGTGGCTCAGTGGTAGAGCCCCTGCCTAGAATCCCCAGTGATGGGCTGGGGTGTGGCTCAGTGGTAGAGCCCCTGCCTCGCAGCTGAAGGCCCTAAGTTTCCACCTCAGTACTACCAAGAGGGGGTTAAAAAAAAAAAAAAAGAAAAGAAAAGAAAAAGAAAAAGAAAGTAACCTGTCCAAAGTGCAGCAGGAACTTTTTCGCCCCCAGCTGAGAGCAGAGGAGCCAACCCAAACACTAACCTCATTCATCGAACCCATAAATATTTTCCATAGAATCTGGCTGTGAGTTGAGAACCCAGACTAACTTAAACTCAGCCCTGAGGGCTGGCGGCTAGGCTGGGTTCCTGAAGAACAGACCCTCAATGACACGGGAAATGCACGAGATAACGTGAAGACTGCTTCAGAGTGAGACTGCAGGTTTGCAAAAGCTTAGAGGCTAGAATGGCGGGTGGCTTTGAGATGCTCTTCTGGTGTGTCGTCCAGTTCTGTGCTGGGCAGTGCCGGTGACATTTTAGGTATGGGAAGAGGCAGGAAGAGAGAGTCTTTACTTTTGGGGATTTTGGATCACTTTTGGGAATCTATGAAAAGCTCTGGATAGCCAAGAAGAAAAACAAACACTCCTTTAATCACAACACTTGTGAGACAGGCAGGCAGATCTCTGTGAGTTCGAGGCCAGCCTGGTGTACAGAGCAAGTTCCAGGACAGCCAGGGCTACACAGAGAAACCCTGTCTTAAAAAACAAAAGACAAGGAACAAAAAAAAAAAAAAGGAAGGAAGGAAGAAAAGAAAAAGGAAATGTAGAGGCACCAAGCCTGAGGACTTGACTTCAATCTCCAGAACCCAGCAGTGATAGAAGGGAACTCTCTCTCTCTCTCTCTCTCTCTCTCTCTCTCTCTCTCTCTCTCTCTCTCTCTCTCTCTCTCTCTCTCTCTCTCTCTCTCTCTCTCTCTCTCTCTCTCTCTCCCCCTCCTCCTCCCTCTCTCTCCCTTCCTTCCTCTCTCTCTCTCTCTCTCTCTCTCTCTCTCTCTCTCTCTCTCTCTGTGTGTGTGTGTGTGTGTTTCTTTTTAAAAATCCGTGCCCAGGAGGAGTTGCCCAACACACAATAGACTCCACGTTTCTTTTGTGAGCTTTTTGTTTCATTTTGGTAGCTTATCTTACAGGTTTTTATTTGTCTTGTTTTTGAGAGAGTAAGGGGGAAAGGGAGAGAGAGTAGACGAAGTCAGGTGGGCAGAGGTGAGGAAGATCTGGAAGGAGTTGGAGGAAGGGAAAATGTAAAAATTATTGGGAAAAAATCCATTGTAGATGTAGACCATTCACAAATATTCCTGTTATCACCCCCACCCCAACCACTTTGCTCTATGGGTGTCACAGGTGTGGGAATGGGAAGATCAGCAGTGCTGGAAGGCTCAGTGTCACCTCACCCGCCCTCTCATCCCCCACCCACTGTGCCTGGAGGCTCAGCAAAGAAGCTAATTTTGTTTTGTTTTGTTCCTACATCCCCCACATTAGTCCCCAGACCTGGCTCTGGGGTTTTTGGAGCTGACCTGGATCAATCCGTTCTCCTCTGGAATGTTCCAGTTAGGAAATATTCCAGTTTGTCACTGAGCCCGGGTGACATGCGCCACAGCGACTCCTGAGTGCCACCACGTGCTGGTGCGGCCAATGCTAGACGCGCCCCCTAGTGGCCAATGCTCATATAGCCTCCCTGGAGGGCTGCACAAGGGACTCAGGGTTCCTGGCAAGGTGTTAAGGTCATGGTGATTATTATCACCGTCAACAGCTATTCATAAGCAACACCTCCTATGTGTTACGGAGGAGGCTTGATGCTACTATTATCCATCTGTAATCGTAGCATTCGAGAGTTGGGAAAGTTGTGGCAGAGAGATTGACAGGTGTTTTATGACCCCCTAGGCTGTGGACTGAGTTCCAGCCAACATGAGCTACAATATGAAACCCTGTCTACTTCCTCCCCATCAAAAAGTAAGCAAACAAACAAAAACCAACAAATGAATACTTGGCATAAAGACACAGCTCTGGGGTCCCAACTGCTTGGGAGGCTGAGGCAGGAGGATCATTTGGACATCAGAGTTTGGAGTAGCCTGGATTACACAGCAAAACTGCGTCTCATAGAACCGAATCTCAAAATAGACCCAAATCTGCAGTGCATTGTTAGGATTAAGGATCGATATGGGAGGGACCAGTCCACAGCAGGTGGGTACAGGCCAATTTAAAGGAGGTATCTTCTCAATTAAAGATTCACCTTCCCAAATGACCCTAGTTTGAGTCAAGTTGATTAAAAAACAACCAGCTGAGAGTTGGTGGTTCATGCCTTTAACCCCAGCACTTGGGAGGCAGAGGCAGAGGCAGAGGCAAGTGGATCTCTGTGAGTTCGAGGCCAGCCTGGTCTGCAGAACTAGTTCCAGGACAGGCTCCCAAACAATACAGAAAAACCCTGTCTCGAAAAACAAAACAAAAACAAAAAAAAACCCAGAAAACCAAAAAAAAAAAAAAACCCAAAAAACAAACAAAAAACTACAACTACAACCACAACCACAACCACCAACCACAACCACCAACCAAACAAGCAAAAACCTAACTGGTGTCCAGCTCTTCCGGAGGACCTGGATTCAGTTTCCAACACTCACATTAGGTGGTTCACAACCACCTGTCACCCTAACTCCCGTAGATCTGACAGCTTCTTCTGGCCTCTGCGGGTAGCTGCACAATACACATAAATAAAAATAAAAGTGATTAGAAAAGAAAGTTGACAATAAGAGAGGGAAGCAAGGGTGGAAACCAAGTATCTGATAGCTATGCATATATAGATATATATAATGTATGCATAGTGGCATAGATATATATAATCGATACCTGGAATCCCAGCTCTTGGGAGGCAGAGATGGAAGGATTGGGATGAGCCATGGCCCGTCCTTGGCTACATGCTTAGTACATATCAAGTTCGAGACCAGCCTAGGCTACATGGAACTATATCAAGATAGACAGTACTGCCTCCACGGGGCTAGAAGATTTGAACCCATGAACATCCAACTTAGGGCAAGTCTTTGCTGCTACAAACCGCCCCATGGTCCCATCTCACCCAGGGTCAGAACCAACATAGCCACAAGCCTAAGCCATCTGGCCATCTGCTTCTTGTGTCCGTCCGACCTCCCATTCCCCTCTCTCTGCTCATTTGTCTCCAGCAACAGGGATCTACATGACAAGATACAGTCTCATCTCAGAACCTTTATGCCAGTTCCTCCCGGCCTGGGAAGACCCCTCCACTTCTCAGGAGGTTGGGTAAGTGAATGGAGTGCAGCTCCCCCTCCCCCGCGCCCACTGAGAGCAACCTAGAGCTATACAAAGCAACCAGGAGGTGCGTTTTCGGTGTAGAGAGGGAAAGGCCAGTAAGGACATGCTTCCTGATTCTGTGGATATAAAATTCAAAACAGATGCAACTGGTCTGTGCTGTCAGAAGTCAGAATGAAGAGTGGCAAGGGCGGCAGGAGACACTGGTCACCACGCTGGAGGGCCCGAGTTCGAACCCTGAGACCGACAAGGTGGATGGAGAGAAGAGATTCCCTGTGACTCACCTCACACACACACACACACACACACACACACACACACACACACACACTGAAGCAGTAAACGTAATAATGAAAGAAGTTAGAGTGATCGGGACCTTGGAGGAAGGGGTATGGACTGACAGGGTCCTGGAGGGAGCCCCTTGGGGGCTGGAAATGGAGTGGAAGCTGGGGTCACAGAGGTGTTTAGTTGTCTGGTGTCCATCTAGCTGCTGGTTTGCAATTTGTTCCTTTACTGCCCCTCTGGGCTCCCATCAGCATGGGAAGAGACCATTCCCAGGCCCCAACCTCCAACCTCCCATTACAAAGGAAGGGTCCTGCTGGCCTGTCCCCAGGCTGCTCAATACGTATCCCAATGCGTGTTCCAGACAGCTCCGTGGAGGTCGCAGTGGCGGCGAATT